>JAVIAB010000104.1:16572461-16718496 GCA_032433765.1 Megaustenia siamemsis
AATTCTGAAACCACATGCAGTAGTTTTAAACGGGATCATAATCTCTTTCTGGAGTTGAGACACTTCAGTAATTTGTATGGACGATAGTGTAGTTCACTTCTTAAAACTTGTGAACAGAATTCTTAGATATTTGCACCTGTTGAGACAAGTGGTTTAAAGATGCATTTGGACTCATGTAATTCTGTCTTGGAGTTCCATAATTTGGTCTTGTGAAATTGAAGGTCTTCCAGATCGGTATGCATCTACCACACAACCGGTTTCACGAAACTTTTTGATCAATTTTTAACAGAATTTCGGTGAGGGACTTGTGAGTCTGGAAATTTCCTCACGAATTGTCTAATGACCTCATCGTGTATATTTACCGCCATTACGAAAGACATGCTCAACAGAAATACCCTGTTTTCAATCGTCAACACCATTTCTTCAAGCAATGAGGACAGTGAAAGTAGTCGTAGTGCCCGTCCTTTACGTAAATAAAAACCTTAAAGGAAGCAGCGGTTTGTTTATAAATGTGGTTTACAAAACTGTGGTACGTAGATGATGATTACGTCATTTACTGAATATTAGAAATATTCACTGCACTGCGACTTTACGAACACCTAATATATATAGATATATATATATATATATATAATATATATATATTATATATATATATTATAATATATCTTTCTCTCATCTCACTCCTCTCGCACTTTTCCTTATCTCTCTTCTATGTTCTCTGTTCTTCTGCCTCTCTCTCTCTCTCTCTCTCTCTCTCTCTCTCTCTCTCTCTCTCTCTCTCTTTCTATCTCTCCATTCACTATTTTTATCTTCTCTCTTTCTTCGTTCCTCTATCCTTTTCTCCTCTCTCTCTTTCTTCTTTCTACTGTCTTTTCTTCTAGACAGACGGACGAACGGGATGGGGACTGACAGACAGACAGGACTGACATACAGGACAGACAGACAGGCAGGAAGGACAGGACAGACAGACAGGACTGACATACAGGACAGACAGACAGGACTAACATACAGGACAGACAGACAGGACTAACATACAGGACAGACAGACAGGACTGACATACAGGACAGACAGACAGAGGAAGGACAGGACAGGATAGGACAGGACAGGACAGGACAGGACAGGACATGACAGCCCTGGACAGAATAGCAGTCAGACAGACAGGACAGACAGGCAAGCAGGCAGACAGACAGGACAGACAGGCAAGCAGGCAAACAGACATGACAGATAGGCAATCAGGCAGGCAGACAGACAGACAAATGACTTTTATGACAATAATTGAGGGTATAGTTCCTATGAAATGTAGAGGGTGGATACTACACAGAAAACAATCTGAACAAGACTTGAAGAACTATGTAAATTTAACTCACCGGGAGGGAGTACCATGGAGCGTCATTCCGCTCTGTCTCTTGCTTTGATAGTGCAGTTTATTATAGGCTGACTTGTTCATCTAATGATCTTACTCGTCCATGTTAGTCTTGGTGTGCTTCTTATACCCTGTTATTTTCCCTTCCAATATTACTTTTAGTAGGCTGTTGTGTCTTTTAACATGGCCCAAAAATCGCATTTGTCTTATTTGAATTGTGCTTAGTAGTTCTCTTTCATTTTTAGTTGTTTTAAAACGTCATCGTTGTTTTATTTTCTTTCCATCCAATTCTACATATTCTTCTATAAATCCACATTTCAAAGGACTTCAACTTTCTGTTCTGTTTTCTTGTCTAATGTCCATATTTCTGCACTATATAGGAATATTGTCAAGATATAACATTTTACTATTCTTAGTTTTAGACTGGTGTTATTTGTCTGGTGTTATTTGCCTGGTGTTATTTGCCTGGTGTTATTTGCCTTTATTCTTCTTTGTTTCGTGTGTTCGAGGTTCGATAGGCAAGCACATGGTTCGACCGGTATCCGGGTGTGCTTCAACCCATATGTTAATAGTCTGTGTCGGGGAGGGGCGGAGGAATCAGAAATAATCAACGGCCCAGAAAGCGAAAGCAGCAAAGGTGTGTGGTACACATGAGGCATATTCAGAACACGAAAGACGAATATGGCTGACCACCGTGAAAGAGATTGGAGTCTCATCACATACTAGTCCAGAGGAAGCCATGGAGAGGAATTCGAACTTATGTCGGAGAAAGATCTTAAAATATGTACTTGGAATGTTAGGACTCTATATCAAGAAAGGAAATTAGAAAATCTGATTCAAGAAGCAGAATAGCAAATTTTACATCTTCTCAATATTCCTATATGGTGCAGAAACATGGACTTTAGACAAGAAAACAGAACAGAGAACTGAAGCCTTTGAAATGTGGATATATAGAAAATTAGGTAGAATTGGATGGAAGGAAAAGAAAACAAACGATGAAGTCTTACAACAACTAGAAATGAAAGAGAACTACTAAGCACAATTCAAACAAGCGATTTTTGGGCCATGTTAAAAGACACAACAGCTTACTAAAATTAATCCTGGAGGGAAAAAATACAAAGTATGAGAGAAAGGCAGACCAAGACTAACATGGACGAGTAACATAAAAGATGGACAAACCAGCCTATGACAACCTGCACCATCAAAGCAAGAGACAGAGCAGAATGGCGCTCCATGGTAGCCAACCTTCGTTGCGGAGACGGCACTCGATGATGATGAGTTTTAGACCAGAAATAAGTGAGGAACAATGTGGATTTGTGAAGGAAAGGGCACCATAATGCAATATACATCTTAGGAACATGACAGAAAGATCTATATATGTGCTTATAGACTACACAAAAGCATTTGACAAAGTAAAGCACGTGGAAATAATAAAGATGCTGGAAAAATTAAACATTGATGGCAAGGATCTGCGAATCGCACAAAAACATGTACTGGCAACAAACAGCAGCCATAGGAATTAGCAACCAAACAGGACAAATCCAATATATAAAAAAAGGAGTCAGACAAGGCCAGATTTGTTTTCACTTTACAGCGAACATATTATGATATCAATAGTAAACAAAAAAAGAACTGGAGTCAGCGGTCATAACATAAATAATTTGCGTTATGCAGCTGACATAACAGAGACAGATAACGAACTACAAGAAATGATAGACATAATCGTAAAAGAAAGCAACAAGAAAATTCTCAGTCTGATTAGTAAGAAAACAGAAATAATGGCCATATCAAAGAAACAATCATCACTATCATGCAGCATAAAAATAAACAGGACAAATCTGAAACAAGTGCAACGTGGCAAATACTTGGACACAATAATAACATCAGATGGAAGATATATCTATCTATTGTCCTTTCGAGCCGAAGACGGCACATAGGCAGAACCACAATCTCAAAAACAGAAACCTTGCGTGCCAAAATGGCACATATTGCAGAGATCACTGCTCTAAAATCTATGGCTCTGTTTCCATAACAATACTTTTTACAATGACAGCTTGCCAAGCCATCGATCAAGCTCCTTAGTCGCTTCTTACGACATGCCTGGAAGGTCACAATGTCACAATGTACTATTATTTACTCATAATGAGGCCCGGTAACACACAGGAAGATACACCACGGAAATAAAAAGCAGAATAGCTTAGGCCAAAATAGCATTTCAGAAAATGAAAAATATCTTATGCAACAAATCTATGTCAATAGAAGTGAGAAAGATAGTTCATCTGTGCTATATAGAGCCAATTCTGACCTATGGAAGCGAATCATGGACATAGACAAACAAATGAAAAAACGATTAGATATCACAGAGATGGAATTTCTCAGAAGAATGTTGAAAGTTCTCTGGACAGCTAAAAAGACTAACGATGAAATTCTCAAAGAGGCCAACACAGAAAGGGAGCTCATAAAAAACATCAGAAAGAAACAATCAACATTTTTCTAGCACATCATGAGAAGAAGAAAGTTGGAATACTTGGTTACAGCTGGAAAATAAAAGGAAAGAAAGATCGCGAACTACAAAGAGAGAAAATACTAGATAACGTGGTGTCATGGCATGGAAAACGTTCAAACAACAGAACTGATACGATGCACCGTAGATAAAAGGTTGTGGAAGGACAAGATCGCCTACGCCAACCGGTATGGCACATGATGATGATTGTTAGTTTCAGCTCTGGTGTTATTTGCCCTGATGTTAGTAGAAGCACGTCTAAACAATTATATACATTCAGATCGATATCCAAAAGACAAACGCCCTTCTCTGAATCAAGGCTTTCTGGATTAATTCTATTCCGTTCCAGCCATGGCTATCTGATCCAGCGACTTGATGATATTGTTCAGATACCGGTGTGGTTAATCGTACGGTCTGTTTGATGTCCCGACGGGGATAATCTGACGACTAACTGTGTATTGGAGTCAGCAACGATGGCCTAACATAATCAAGCGCTATACATTAAAAACAAAAATATGACGATCATCATCTTCAGGAGGACGTGAACTTCGGGTATATGGTGGATAGAAGCGGCAGGAACATTGAAGGCTATGCATGAAAAGTGTTCCTTGTTGCAGTTTCCTTATATTCCCAGTCCATGGGGGATTGGTTGGTCTCGAGGCAAGACGTCGGCCTCGAGACAGAGAGGTTGTAGGTTTAAATCTCGGCTACACGGTTGGGATTTTTATTTATGATTTCTCTCTGCGGCAACCACCTTGGTCTCAGCAACGAGGCCCGGCTTGAAACGTCAATTACTCATGGACGGGAAAAAATATGAGTACCTCCGGAGTCGAAGTTATCTGCCTGCTCGGCGAGGGACCCCTGTGCACACGGCTGTCAGGTATAAATGGATTAACGCGCAAAATTCATTTCCTAGTCTCTAGGGACTTCGTCAGAGATGAAAACTTGAAGAAACGCAACAGCACAACGATACCTGTGTTCCTATATAACTGTAATGAGAACTCTTTGTTCTCGTGAAACCAACAAAAAAAACACCTCATCTCCATCTTTATTGTCTGCTGGGGGTCGATACCTGGAGCTGGCGGTAGAACGGTCTTGTTTTCATTAATTTTAATTTAATTACAAGACAGAATCCGTCACAATTTGGAATAATTACGTGTGATATATAAATGTAGTTTTCGTGTTGTTAATTATTATTTCTTTGAAAGAGATGCTGGTCAGTAAATAGTTATAGAGTTCATGTTCATTCAAATTCAATGGCGGAGTGACGGAGTGTTTTTTTTTTGCTTGACTTCTGACTTTTCAAATTGAAACAATGAAACGGCAGAAACGTCAACTCAGCCGACCCGTGGTCACTTTTATATTATAATATTATAAATAATATGTGTGTATATATATATAAAATTATGTATTTTATTATAATATATTTATGCGGTGATTTTTGCGGACTCATTTATTTATCATAATCGTTTAAACTTTATTATATATGACAACAACAGAGGTGAGAAGCAGAGAGAATAGCTCAGGGCTCAGGCAAAACAAGTCAAAAGCAGCTTTCCGAAAAAATGGGGTAGATAGTATAACTAAGTATACAATCCATTTTTGACAATAGAAACAAGAAAATTAGTTCTTAAATGGTATGTAGAGCCAGTCTTAACATATGGATGTGAATCATGGACAAAGACAAGAAAATCATTTTCATTAGAGTTAGAGGGTGTAGTGTAGTAGAAATGTGGTTACAGAAGAATGTTGAGAATACCAAGGACAGCTAAGAATAGTAATGAAAACGTTCTGAAAGAGGCCAAAGCTGGAATTATATTGTGTATTGTGACAACTGGAAAAATTGAGGGACGTAGAGTTAGAGGGAAGCAAAGAGAAAAGATACCAGAGAGCTTAAAGAGAATCATTCTTAGAATGGCTTGGCAGAAGGTCAACAACAGAAATGATAAATAACTGTTGAGATCAAAAGTTGTGGAGAGACATTATCACCTACACCAGCAGGCCCTGGTACTAATGATGATATTTATGAATTTATTATTCTGGCTATATGCGTTGTTGAATAATTTACATACAATTTAATTCTATGGTAACTTAGTAACTTAACTGACTTAAGATTTAAAATTAAATCTAGTAAATTGTATGTGACCTTTGACCGCTTGACAGACCATTGGTAACAATCAATCATGATAAAATAAGGTAAAGCATTAGTGTCTTGTCTTATGCAGGATGTTGTTAATGGCTGAATCTGCCAATATTGGAGAAGACAGATTCGACCACAGAATGAGCAAGATGTATTTGTGATGACTCAGTCTTGTCTCCTTTCTCCTGCACCTTTTGTCTTCTGAATTTTAAATTTTTTTTAAGTCGTAAATTTAAAAAAGTAATTAAATAAGCATTAAACTAGAACAAAGAAAAAGACATCACCTCAGTGCAAAATAAAGACAAGTGAAACAATATTAAAACAGGTAAATGAATTTAAATATTTGGGAACTTTGTTAAACTCAGATGGAAGATGTACAACAGAGGTGAGATGCAGAATGGCTCGGGCAAAAGCAGCTTTCCAAAAAATGAGGAAGATACTATGCAATCTATTTTTGACAATAGAAACAAGAAAAAGAGTTCTTAAATGTTATGTAGAGCCAGTCTTAACATATGGATGCTAATCATGGGCAATAGGACAACAGACAAGAAAATCACTGTAGAAATGTGGTTTTACAGAAGAATGTTGAGAGTACCATGGACAGCTAAGAAGATTAATGAAGATGTTCTGAGAGAGGTCAAAGCAAAAAGAGAGCTAATTTCCAATATTAGGAAGAAACAATCATCATTTTTTGGCCATGTAATGAAAAGAGAACAACTGGAATATATTGTAACAACTGGAAAAATTGAGGGATGAAGAGATAGAGGGAAGCAAAGAGAAAAAAATAACAGACAGCTTAAGAGAATGACTTGGCAGAAGGTCAACAACAGAAATGATAAATAGCTGCCGAGATTGAAAGTTGGGGAGAGACATGATCACCTACGCCAGTAGGCCCGGTACTTGATGATGATGATATTTTAAAAAATATTTCTTTCAATTTTTTTTTCATATTTCGTATGTGTGTGTGTGAAAAGAAAGTGTTCCATATATATTTTTAAAATGACAACTTTTTTTACTGTGTATTAAATTTTTTATTGTGTATATTGCTTATTTTTATATATCATATTAGGGCTTCCTTCAGTGAATTCTTCGTAGGGATAAAAACTGGAAAAATCTCGCTGTGGATCGTAGAACATGGAGATTAAAAATAAAAAAATGGCTCAGCAACATTTGAGGCAGCGTTGATATCAGATTTAGAAGACAAAAGGTGCAGGAGAAAGGAGATAAGGCCAGGCACTACAAATACATCTTGTTCATTCTACGATTAATCTGTCTATCCAATATTTACAGATTTAGCCACAAGAGAAGCTGTTCAGTAAAATAGCATCCGGCATAAGACGTTAATGTTTTACCAAACTACTGTCTTATCATGATTTCTTGTTATCAGCCGCTTGTCAAGATGCCAAAGGTCATATTATGTTATTAGGTTCAAACATTCATCACTCCTTTTCTCAATATACCAGACGAGTGGGGTGTTTTTTCTTGAGAATATTTGCTCTGCCCTATCTTGTGGTTTTCTGGATAATAATCTTGTTTTGTTGCAAGAACTTTAATATCGTCCCACAATTTTTTTCTTGGTCTTCCTCATGGTCTATATCCTCTCGGACTTTCGGTTTCAATATGGCGCTAAACTGTTGGCGTCACCAATCACCTTTACGTTTTTTACCGGAAAGATGGTTAATGCTATCTTTCTAATGCCGATAAGTGTATAGATCAGAAGTTCCACTTTTGGGATCTTCGCCGGTGCAGTGGAGTACATTCATGTGATCTGAAATCCTCTTCAGTGTGTGCAATAGTGTGTTCTGTTTTGATTGCAATATAAATCATCATGGGAATACCGGTCAATATGGTGGATAGGTGGCAAGAACCATTGAAGCTCAGTCTGAAAAGTGTTCCTTGTTGCAGTTTCCTCAAGTCCAGCTTGCAACCGGAGCTAGTGAATTTATTACTCTGTGTACTGCGTGAGTTGTATTTTTCATAAGGATCGTGTTTTGATATTCCGATTGCTTACGATGAATGATGATATCATATGATGAATGACAGTTCAGCTGCGTTCACTTTCAATGCCACTTGGTCTTATGTCTTTTAGCGCATGCTGTAGCAGCTATGATGGGAATTGCAGCTGCCTTTCTTTGTTTGGATCCTTCAATGAGATGAGTTTAATTCGAATGATTCCACTGGCATGGGTGGTTGAACAATTATGGAATTTATTTAGTTTATAATGATACCAGAGCCTTCAACTCACCATAACTATTTATCCACTTATTGATTTGGTGTATGTACCTATGTTCTCATTTTGTTGTTTGTATCTTAATAACACTTCTGGTGTTCTTCTAACTAATTTCTGTCATGATAACTTGTAATTTAATTCATCGTAAGTGTCCAAGTTTCTCACCAATAGCACTATTTAGATGTAAATATGCTCTATGTCAGGATGTTTTTGACGTATAATGATACTTTTTTGTGTCGTAAAAAAAACACAAACGATATCATCTTAATTATTGTAATATATGTATCATTGTATTTCTATCTATCTATATCCATCTATATATATCTGTCTGTCTTTCTCTCTGTCTGTGTCTGTCTATTGACCTGTCGAACCATGGCCAGCCCATAGAGCATAGATCCATATGCTCTTTCATTTTTCTAAATTTTCTTTCTAGCAGTCTCCTTGCAAAAACATTTATCAAATCTCACCATTTGTCTCTTTTCTGTGCAAGCATCTCAATCTCATTGAGGAAGCCGATTCCTGCTGATCAATGCCTTTGCCTCTCTGATCAATGTTCTTCTCAGTGTCTCTCTGGGTCAGCCTCTTCTCCTCATGCCTGTTATTTCATACATGAGGGCTTGCTTTGTTACTCACTTATTATCTTTCTTATCACATGTCAAACATATGTCCATCATATTTTCTTGTTACTGATGATATCAGTTCTTGATTGGCGTGTTCTCTAACTCCTCATTTGTACCATTGTATTTAGGCCACATTAAAATATTTGTTGAGACACCTCACTATTACCTCCACAATACTGCATTCTAGAGAATCAATTTCTTTTCTCAACAAATAAATATACTTACTGACCATTGATAAAATAGTCCACCTCACTGTACTCAGAGTAGAACCACGGGTGCTTAGTCTTTCCCTGCAGATGGCATAGAGTAGACACTGGTCCAGTGCAAGGTCTGACATTTGATACAAAGAGAGTCTAGAATGTCTGTCTTATACGCCGTATTCAGCTGGAACAGACAATAGACTTATAGACATATATATATGCACAATATAAACATTGCCTGTAGAGATACAGTTGAGGGAACTAGTACTTTCCATGCTCGGGTTGCTACCCATCTCCTCGTATTTTGAGGACCCTTCTCAGATCCATGTGTGGTCTTTGTATACAGCCTCAATTGTCCAGTCCCTCTAACCGTTTAGCTCTCGTATCACACAACCATCAACAGATGCAGGATAAAATGAGCATACATGATGAGAGATCACAACAGCTAGGACTAAAAATTAATAGAAATAAGACCAACATTATAACAATTAATGCAGTTGGCAATAACCAAATAAAATGAGGAGAAATACCTCTACTAGACGTACAATCTTACATATATCTGGGCAGTAATATAGATAAAGAGAGAGGAACAGAAAATGATACCAAAATAAGGATATCAAAAGCAAGAGGAGCATTTGTTGCACTGGGAAACATATGGAAGTCCAAAGAAATTAGATTAAATACAAAAATACAAATTTTCAACTCCAATGTTAAGTTAGTCCTATTATATGGCTGTGAAACATGGAGAACAACAAAATTGACAATCATGAAGATACAGACTTTCATTAATGGATGCTTATGCAGAATAAAAGGATGGAAATGGCACGACAAAATCACTAACATAGAATTATGGAAATGTACCAGTCAAATACCAGTGAATAAAGAGATACAGAGAAGACGATGGCGCTGGATAGGACACACATACGGAAGCCAACTGAGAGTATTACACAACAGGCCTTTTTTTGGAATTCCCAGGGGAAAGACAAAGAGGAAGACCAAGAAATTCTTGAAGAAGACAGACAGAAGCAGAGATGAAGATGATGGGGAAGACATGAAATGATCTTAAAAGAATGGCAAGAAACAGAACTACTTGGAAAGTGTTTGTTGAAGACCTATGCTCCACAGGGAGCTGAAAGGTAGAAGAAGAAGAGATACAGTTGAGGGAACTAGTACTTTCCATGCTCGGTTGCTGCCCATCTCCTCGTATTTTGAGGACTCTTCTCAGATCCCATGTGTTGGTCTTTGTATACAGCCTCGATTGTCCAGTCCCTCTAGATGTTTAACCTATTTGACAACTGACCTTGCTGTGGTTACGGCAATACAAAGAGAAGTTTCTTTCATTCATTCTTTTTTAATAATATTTTCCTTTTCAGATAATCCATAACCAAATGACTATGTCAGTTTTTGTTTCTTGAAATATATTTTTGTGTTTTGTCCATTAATCCAGCCAAGGTCTACTGAGCTGCAATGTTGTTTGGGTTTTTGTATTGTTTCTCACATACGTAAAGCTGTGACCATAAGATCTTTAATCATCCTTCTTTTTTTTTGTTTTCATTGCCATCCTACTTTTACCTAGGAAGAAAACATGCAAACATAATTTGTGAAACATCAAGTTATCACATAAACAAATCTTGCAGGTAATAAATCAATTTTCATTCAAACATAATTAGTGAAACTCAGAAATGCCGCCTAAAAAGAATGCCATGTGATTCTTTACTACCATCATCTGGTCGCACATCCTTTGTAGAAAGTTGCATTCACCACAGCCCGTCTAAAAGAATCTCTGTCACTAGCCAGATCTCCCACTTTTTCTGTTGTCATATTTAAGGTCACCTTGATGTCTTAAAACCACATTCTTCTTGGTCTGCCTGTGATGCGTTGCCCAGGAACTATGCCTTCCACCAATTTTGATTCCAGCCCTCTGTGCCTTTCGAAAAGGCCATTACATTTTAATTTCCTTGGTAGAATGGTGTTTGAAAGTCAGTTCTTTTGAGTGTGTCAATCTGTTAACATACTTTAATATTTTATACGTAGTATATGCATAATATTTTACTTTATTGTGTATCCCTAGATCGCATGCAGGTTAGAATTATCAGTGTGCCACATCTACAATAGACAAGATTATTCAGTGATCAAGAAGTAAGAAACATCAGCAAAATAATAATTAACATTTGGTCGGCGTTTATTTAAATCAGATGAGCTAATAGTGCTGCACTGAGCCTGTTCTTTTGAAGATCCGGAAACAGCAGTGAAGTCTCATAACTGATACTTTATCTGATAAGTAAAGTAAGACAAAGATAGATGCATAATTAGGTCATATTGCGGTTCTCAACTGAGATCATTCTTACTTAAAGAAAACAGTGCAGTCTGTGTACAGTAAGGGAGATAAGCATAGATTATATAAAATATACTATGCAAGGCTGCAAGTAGAGCTGTACAGTAACATTATGTCTGTGCCGATTGTTGTTGAATCTCCAAAGAAGACTTTATCTTTTGAGAAAGACGAAGAGCTCTTAACGACTGACAGTCTCTCGGCCCCAGAAAATGTTAGCCCCTTCCAGAACGATGCCTTGAGGAAGAGTTCTCTGAGAACTCCTGTAATTCGACCTGAAGGCAGGTACGGCAGAGCTGTCTCCCAGCCTGATGAGCCAGCAGAGGTGAGGATGGCACGGTATGGATATGGCGGAGGATACTTTGATGACTTCCATGACCATGGCTCACCTATCCCTAGTGCATCGGCAAGAAGAATAAGGAGGAACAGTCGAAGGTATGTCTGGTATTTTATCATCATTCTTCTTCTTCTTTCCTTCCTCCATTGCCGTTGGCATCGAGGGGAGATACAATCTGCGATTCTTTGCTCTTCTGTTGGCCTCTTCTGGTGTTATCTCTTCTAGTGACTCTAGTATTCCCTTAATCCATCTCTTTCTCGGTCTTCCTCTTAATCTGGCGTTTTCGTAGCGTTTGTTTATGGTTCTTTGAGTCATTGTTAGTTCTTTTTGTCTTGTTATGTGGCCGAACCAATTTATCATTAGCCTATGTAATTATTTAGTGGCTGAGTGCTTGTGCACCCACTTGCTAATCAGAAGGGCCTGGGTTCAATTCCAAAGTTGTGGATGTTTATTTTTTGGACCGACAAGGCTCTGGGGGTTCACCCAGTCTCTAAAATTGGTTTCATAAATGTTTCCGAGATGTAAGGATTCGTCAATCATAAAACATTGTTGTCTTTCTGATCTCAAAAGATGCCACTGATAGTTCCTGCAGCCATATGGTTACACATCTGGATCAGCCCTTTCAGTTTTATTTTATTTATTTATTTTTTTTTTTCGCCATTGCCAGCTTTCACAATCTAACGAAGTCTCCTCTCTTAAAAGTGTATTTTAATTTTTTTTTTTTAAATATGACACAATTTTTTCATATTTAAAGGACTGAAAAGGCCGTGAAATATGAAAGATAAAATCAGTACTGTTCCCTTAACCCTAGATTATGATACCGTGGTAAAATTACTGGCTCAAAATACATTTTTTTAGTTTGACAGTTTGCTGTGGACAAACATCGCACACACACACACACCCTCCCCCATATACCTATCTAATTATCACTAAAGGTGACCCCTGACCGTTTGATTTTTTTTTCTCCATACATCGTAGTAATTTTTCTTAAAACCACGTAGCTTTTATTAGAAAATTCTCCCTCTTTTCAAGAAATTGTTATTTCTTTTTGTTTTTCTGCTCGCAACAGATAAAGTTGTCTTGGCCATTTGCAGGACATCAAAGAAACCTTTGTAACGCAGGAGAGTCAGCGAAAAACGACAAATGGGCGCCAAACATAATGGCTGATCTGACAGTATACAGATGCCATATGAATAGACAGTCCTCATCAAAACCAGCTCTTTGTCGTGGGGATGGGGCTTAACAGTCACCAGGGACTGAAAACCAAGACTGGCCAGGCCTTCCTACACCCGAGCAAGACCACAGTCTGCTCTAGCAAGTTTAAGTGCTGAAGTCGGAGGCAACCAACCAAAAGGCGCACGACAACAATCAGGATGCCACGCACTCACGCCAATGGAAGTATGTCTATAGCTGCAAATCGATATGGCACTCGCTCTGTGATGGACACTCAGGCAGGTGCACTGCCGGGCCCTCAGCCTCGAAAGGGCCCAACTTCTATTACTGGACAAAAGACAGTAACATTTATACAGGAAACGACATTGCAGATATAGACAATACTTCAGGCGAACGAAAGATAGATAGATATGACTAGACAGTGGAAGCCCGGGGGTTTCTGGGCTAAAATTCTATTGTAAACCAGGAAATGGTTAACGCATAATTTTCCTGTACCTCTTCTTGTGGGAACACACCGCTGTGTAGCAAAAGTTGAAAGTCAATTTTAATTTCTTAACAGAAAATTTACATTTAAGAGGTTGTAATTTGTATACTGTACCGCAAACACATCAGTCACAGAGAGACATCATAATCTAGGGTATAAAAATGGTTTTGTCTTAATGTCACAGGTTGAAACAGGAACAAACACTTGGACCCAAGATGGTATGTTGTGGGTTGTAATGGCTTTCGTGAATTCCGTGGGTTTTACTGGAGAATTGGGAACTTGTTCTATCTATTTACTGCAATACTAGGTCTTCTATATCAGTAAATCCCACCACTAGTGAGAACACAGTGATTCTCACCTCTTTTAGCCAGCCTGTTTTAGTGCAGGCTGTTTCCAGAGAAACCTACTAGGAGGTCAAGATGAGGTCTTGGTCAGCTGATGGCTGCTGACCCTGCTATTACAACCACATTTTTCTCGTACTTAAGTTCACCTGTATATATAGTCAGCTTAAGAGTTGCCTCTTTTATAAGGAATATGATGTCAGTGACCAAATTTTATATGACCAGTGGTACATTGTATGGAGAAATGGAAAAATATAGAAAAAAAAAACGGTATGGTTAAAGCTTCATGTAATGAGTGGGCAACACAAACCTGAATGATGTTTCAGCTCAATAGGCCTTCAGCAGGAACAAATATACAAAACACATACAAATATTTGCATTTAAAATTAAAAAATAAGAAAAAATATAATAATTTTGAACTAGAAGGTGAAATTAAAAGAAAAATAGGAATAAAATCTTCCTTGTATGCTCTCATGTGGCAAGAATGGAAGTGCACACGGGTACGTGTGGTGCGTGCGCATAAGTGAAAATGTACACACAAAGCACGCAGTAAAAGAAGTTTCCAAAAACAGGTCTGTGTGCATACAGAAAGCGCAAGAAACAGACTAGAAGAATATAGGGTACACCGAGAGGAGGGAAGATAGAGGTATCATAGGACTATCAGATTAGGTAGGACTATCAGATTAGGTAGGACTATCAGATTAGGTAGGACTATCAGATTAGGCAGGACTATCAGATTAGGCAGGACTATCAGATTAGGTAGGACTATCAGATTAGGTAGGACTATCAGATTAGGTAGGACTATCAGATGTAGGCACAATTAACTATGATTTTTGTCCTATGTGTCGTCTTCGGCCTGAGATTAAAATGGTTGAAGGAAATTAAAACAACTTTGAATTAAATTTATATCATTATTTTCTCATAATGAAAAAACTATGCAGTGTTTAAATAATTCTGCTTTATAGCCATTTTTTAATATGCGTCTTTCTAAATAATGACACTGTGAAATTAATCCTTCCACTATTTTTTTAGACGCAGCAATCATTCGTTATATGGAGTCAGTCCAAACTGCAAGTTTGGACCCAAGGGATTCTTGATTAGCTCAACAACCTGCTCCTTGTAAGTAATAACTTCCATATTTATTTTATAATAGATTACATGATCTTTTTCTACTGAAATGCTTGCTTATCTCATAAGGTCTAAACAAATTGCATTATTTTCTTTAACTTTTATTCTTTTTTATGTTTGTGTGTTTGATTTTGTTGTTGGCAGCGCTTGTTTTTAAAATCAGTTTGCATGTTTATTTGGGAGTACAATTTGATAACTTTTTCTAATGAGACTTTATCTCTACATTTGACAAATATTTTTGATTTCCAGCTTCTTATTATATGTTTTTTCTTATTGTTCTTCAATTCATTCTTGTTGTTCTAATATATCTTGTTAGTCAGTTCAGTCATTTTCTCTCTCCCATGCACATAATGTTTTATTTCTGACTGTAAATTTTCATCATCATCATCATCGAGTGCCGTCTCCGCGACGAAGGTTGGCTACCATGGATCGCCATTCCACTCCATTTCTTGCTTTGATGGTGCAGGTTGTCATAGATTGACTTGTCCATCTTTTGATGTTACTTGTCCATGTAAATTTTATAATAGATTAAATGATTAACATAACAAGTTTTGAAATCTAAGACATCACCAGCTTTATTACTTCATTTAAAAAGGGGGAATAAATCATGTGATATTTGGCTGTAGGAGTCAGCTCTGACTTCATTGCCTGCTCCAGCATGTATCGTTCTTTTTTTGATAATTATTATTATTTGTATTATATATTTTATTGAGTTATTTGTGGGTTATCATCATTGCACTCCGAATATATCCATATATGTTTTATGATGTTTGGTTATGTTTTATGATGTTTTTTTTTTTATGTTTATGAAGTTTATTTATGTTGAATGTAGTTTGTTTTGCTTCATGAAGTTTCCTTTTTTATGTTGTTTGAAGGCTCAGATTATGATTTAGACAATGTTGTTAAGTGTTAAGAGATGCACGTGGCCGTGTGACTACAACCACTGTTTCGCTGGTTGAAAAGCTGACATACGGTGTTCGAAGCCCGCGGTAGACAAAAAGGATTTTTTCTATAGGGGGTGAAATAAAAATCCTGAGCCGCACACGTCGTGGCGACTGCTTGACCAAGCGTCCCTTATCCCTCTGGTTCTATCGTTGCCCCCCCAACATACACCAGCAATGGTACTATGTGTCGTAAAGATAGTTTTTTTTTTTTTTAGTTAAGTGACTCCAGCTCTTCACATAGCTCTTGAGATTAATGCCAGAGTTTTGATTGAGAAAGCTCTAAGGTTTTCTTGCCTTGTTTGTTTGGTATTTGTCAAAAGTGGACTACGTGTTATTTGAAATTGGAGGACTGGCTGGTCTCAAAGCAAGACGCTGGCCTCAAGACAGAGAGGTTGTAAAATCAAATTCCGGCTGCATCAGATGGGAATTTTTATTTGCGATTTTTTTCAGTGGCATCCACCTCTGGTCTCAGCAGCGAGGCCTGGTTTGAAATGTCAATTATTCATCTACGGAAAATAATATGAATACCTCTGAAGACGGAGTTATCTGCCTGTGCGGCGAGGGATCCCTTTGCACACAGCTGCCAGGGAAAAACAGATTAATGTGCAAAATTCAGTTCTTAGTCTCTTTAGGGACTTCACCAGAGGTGAAAGCTGATCAATGCAAAAAAAATAATTTGAAATTTTGTACATTAATTATATGGAGTGTCTCACGTGCTATCGAACCCAATATTTCCTCAATAATGACATCATCAATGAAGATATTGTAATGAAATTTGATCAAGAGTATGTTCATTGTGTGACAAATGGAAAAAGAAATGTCTCTGTAGTGAGTGTGTGTGTGTGTTTGGTGCCAAATTGTTGCAACACGCCCGCCTGACGTGCCTCTCTGCTGATATCTGTCATTTTACACTGATGGTGCCTATACAATACAGATGTTTTTTTCATGACTATTTCTGAACAGTACCTGTAATTTCATACTGGATTTCTAGAAAATGTGTTTGTGCATTCTGAAGGAGTGAGTGTATAGTGATTCTATGTAGCTGGTGAAGGCTGTAGTCATCTCTCTCTTTTTGGTTTAGCTACCTGATAGAATTTGGTGTTTTATTTTACATGTTCTCTGCAGCTCTACTCACGTCCCCCCACCCCCACCCTACCCCAATCTTCTTCTACCTTTTAGCCTCTATCTCTTCGTCCCTCAATTTTTCCAGTTATTACAATATATTCCAGCTGTTCTCTTCTCTTTACATGGCCAAAAATGATGATTGTTTCTTCCTAATATTGGAAATTAGCTCTCTTTTGCTTTGGCTCTTTCCAAATGTTTTCATTACTCTTCTTAGCTGTCCATAGTATTCACAACATTCTTCTGTAAAACCACATTTCTCTAGCCTGTAGTGATTTTCTTGTCTATTGGCATATTCTCCATGATTCACATCCATATGTTTAAGACTGGTTCTACACAACATTTAAGAACACTTTTTCTTGTTTCTATTGTCAAAAGCGGATTGCACAGTATCTTCCTCATTTTTTGGAAACCTGCTTTTGCCTGAGTAATAATATGTATAATGAGATTATTTTTAGATCCATATGGGGCATGCCTGGAATAACAATTGGAGGTTTAATATAAATAATTTAGGGTATGCTGATGATACAGTCTTAATCTTAATTGCCAGTAGTGAAAATGAGTATGAAAAGGAAATATTTGACATTAAAGCAAAAATAAAGGACTGACCCTTAATAGTAAAAAGAGAAAAGTAATGGTTGCAACAAAGCAAAAGACACTGCAATGCACAATAAAGACAAGTGGAACAATATTAAAATAGGTAAATGAATTTAAATATCTGGGAACATTGTTAACCTCAGATGGTAGATGTACAACAGAGGTGAGATACAGGATGACTCATGTAAAAGCAGCTTTCCAAAAATTCAGGAAGATACTGTGCAATCCATTTTTGACAATAGAAACAAGAGAAAGAGTTCTTAAATGTTATGTAGAGCCAGTCTTAACATATGGATGTGAATCATGGACAATAGGACAACAGACAAGAAAATCACTGGAGGCTGTAGAAATGTGGTTTTACAGAAGAATGTTGAGAATACTATGGACAGCTGGGAAGAGTAATGAAAATGTTCTTAAAAAATCCAAAGCAAAAAGAGAGCTAATTTTCAATCTTCTTCTTCTTCTTCTTCTCCCTTTTAGCTCCCAGTGGAGCATAGGTCTTCAACAAACACTTTCCAAGTTGTTCTGTTTTTTTGCCAATTTTTTTAAGATCATTCCATGTCTTCCCCATCATCTTCATCTCTGCTTCTATCTGTCTTCTCCAAGAATTTCTTGGTCTTCCTCTTTGTCTTTTCCCCTGTGGATTCCAAAAAAGGGCCTGTTGTGTAATACTCTCAGTTGGCTTCCGCAGTGTTTGTCCTATCCAGTGCTATTGTCTTCTCTGTATCTCTTTATTCACTGGTATTTGACTGGTACATTTCCATAATTCTATGTTAGTGATTTTGTCCTGCCATTTCCATCCTTTTATTACGCGGAAGCATCCAGTAATGAAAGTCTGTATCTTCATGATTGTCAATTTGTTGTTCTCCATGTTTCATAGCCATATAATAGGACTAACTTAACATTTGAATTGACAATTTTTATTTTTGTATTTAACCTAATTTCTTTGGACTTCCATATGTTTCCCAGTGCAACGAAAGCTCCTCTTGCTTTTGATATCCTTATTTTAGTATCATTTTCTGTTCCTCCCTCTTTATCTATATTACTGCCCAGATATATGTAAAATTGTACGTCTAGTAGAGGTATTTCTCCTAATTTTATTTGGTTATTGCCAACTGCATTAATTCTCATAATGTTGGTCTTATCTCTATTAATCTTCAGTCCTAGCTGACCCCACACCCATGGTTTTTATTATTTTATTTTCGTGCTTATCCCAAAGTGATTAAGTTATTGAGTTATTTATGAGTTGTCATCACTGCACTCTGAACATGTCCATAGGTGCTTAGACTCCCCCCACAGCATGTCCAGTGGCGACTGACGACTCCAGTTCTGTGTTGGTTAACAAGTCCTCTCAATCAAAGAATCACTTCTGATGAATCTCTGAACTCTCTTCTGATTTATTGATAAAAGCTAACGAATTAAAGAGTTAAAACAAGACAAGACATGTCTAATTTTAAGATATTAATGAATTATTCATGGTTTATCATCATTGCACTACAAATATGTCCCTATGTGCTCAGTTCCCCTCCTCAACATGTCCTGCAGCGTCCAGCAACTAACAATTCTAGCTCTGTGTTGGTTGATAAGTCCTCTTGTGCACCCACTAAGCCTCTCGTTTCTGATTATACTCGTTTTTACACCCATCTATTTCAACTGAATGAATGACATGGACTCAAGATTGTGAAAGTCCTTTGTGTTCCCACAGCTCGGAGGACATTAACGTTGTCTGCCTGATCCATTGGTTGACCGGCTTCAATGACAGCAAAACTAGCTAGCCTGTCCGCTCATTCATTTCCCAAAACTTGATGTTAACTTAAGATAAGTGTTGATTGAAGTGAATTAAAAAAAAAACATAACTCCAATTCATCTTCAATGTATCTTTCCTTCATCTGAAGGGGGCCTCGGTAGCCAAGTTGGGAATGTCACCCGACTTGGCTACCAATGTTCAGACAAGCCGTGTTCGATTCCCGCTGGAAGCTGTGTGAGTTGTACTCGTGGTTGGAAATAATACCCACGTTGCCAACCTAGCCCCTGGCAGAAATGGGTACCAGAGTAGTACTCTGGGAAGGTGAGGAATGCAGCCTCGCATTGTGAGTTTCGATGCTTGAAGCGACATTGTCCAGAAGTCTCCGAACACTTCTGGATAGGCAGCTGAGCACATATGGGTGAAAACTAGCATGCTATGATGCCGATTCAAGTCTCTTACTTTACCTTGACCTTAATCATCAGAATACCTATATCTATATAAGCAGAGACGTTGACTCATGTAGAGGTCCTGTGCCTGTCCCGCATCCTCGGTTCATCAAAGAGATAAAACCAGTTAAAGGTACGGTAGCGAGTGAGTCACCCTGTAATATTCAGTGATAAACACCCCAACACACACAATTTTCCTGTATGGTGCAGAAACATGGACATTAGACCAGAAAACAGAACAGAAAATTGAAGCCTTTGAAATGTTGATCTATAGAAGAATTGGTAAAATTGGATGGAAAGAAAAGGAAACAAACGATGAAGTTTTAAAACAACTAAAAATGAAAAGAGAACTACTAAACACAATTCAAACAAGACAAATTACATTTTTGAGGCATGTTAAAAGACTCAACAGCCTAATAAAAGTAATGTTGGAAGGGAAAATAAAAGGTAAAAGAGGCAGAGGCAGACCAAGACTGACATGGGCAAGTAACATCAAAAGATGGACAACCTATGACAACCTGCACCATCAAAGCAAGAGACAAAGTGGAATGGCGCTCCATGGTAGCCAACCTTTGATGAGGAGACGGCACTCAATGATGATGACCCCCCTCCCCCCCCCCTCCCCCCCCCCCCCCAAAAAAAAATATATATTTATTTAAAAAATGAGGGTGCGTCTTATACGCTGGTTATGTAAGAGTTTTAGAGGCTTGGGATATCACGATTTTCTAACCTTATATAATGTAATTATAGAGTTCTGATGTACTCTAATTTTCCCAGGAAAAAAGCGCTGATGATAAATTACTGTTGTTATTATCATCATCATTCCTAATTGCCTGTATGTTCATGTTATGCAACATCCTTTCTTTAATTAGAGTTATACTTCTGCAAGTTTTAACTAGGAGCAGCACCGTCTTTTTCTCGGCTTAAAGTCTTACTCCATTCAAGCCGCTGGAGCAGTTCCGGAGCTAAAGGGTTAAAAAACTACATATTCCTTGTTTACAAGCTGTTGGCGGTTCATTGTTTTTGCTCTTAATTGGGAGCGTCTTTTTAATTAGACAAAGGAATTGTTGTAGAAAAGAAATATTCAAATAAATACAGACTTTAGAATGTCTTATTCAGAGGTGTCGCAATTAACAGACATTTTCTCTCTCATTTCTTATCCCTTCCATCCCATTATCTCTCCCTCTCCTTTACCTAGTCTCATGCGACTCGTCTCTATCTCTTTAATTTCCTCAGGCTGCGTCTTTCATCAGTCTGTTATTTGTCTAGCCTTCCCTCTTTCTCTCACCTTTTACTCTTTCAGTACTCATTATCCCTCATCTTTCTCTCTCTGTTTCTTATTTCTTGCTTTTTCTCCAATCCTTTTTTTTTCCTTTTTCCTATCCTTCGACCAATCCTTCCTTTCCTCTTTCAATTCTTTGTTTCTTGTTTTTTTCACTCTTTATTTCTTTCTCCTTTCTTTCCTTAATTATCACTTTCGTTTCCTCTATTTTTCATCCCCCCATTTCATTCTCTTTAAACCTCACTTCTCTTTTTCACTCCATTTATTTCATGCTCATTTTTTTCATCCCATCACCTCATTCTCTACTTTATAATCCTCTCCTCTTCCTTTTTCTCTTCTTCTACACACATACTCTCTAGTTCATACTTCTAATCTTGCATATCTCTCTGTCTGTACTCACTTCTTTTTTTTTCGTCTCCCATATTCTCTTTCATTTTTTAATATCCCCAAACTCTCATCTCTCCATCCATCACCGCTTTCATTTCCCAATGTCTCTCTCTATCTCTTCCTCTCTCTACAACCACCTACAACTTACATACCCACTCACATATAACGTGGTGCACTTTGTTTTTCCAAAGAAGTCAAATGGTGTTTGACTGGTAGTAACAAGTAAAGTGCCCCCGTCACGCCAAGTGGCGTATAGGGAATATGGTGTTGGTGAGCATAAATTTTACAGACCTTCGGCACATGATTTTTGGGGTAATGTGGTCGGTATTACGCCTGTGCCGCTTTACTTTCCCAGAAAAAAATCCTGTATCCATTAAAGGCTGGGTGAACCGGGGCCGTCGGTTGGGATCGAACCCTACCTCTTGTCCTTTTTAGTCCAGTAACCACTGAGCTATCACGGCTCCCTAATAAAAGTAAAGTACCCCCGTCACGCCAAGTGGCATATAGAGAATATGGTGTTAGTGACCATACATTTTACAGACACCTTCGGTACATGTTTTTTTGGGGTAATGTGGTCTGTCTTATCATGTGGTCAAACAATTTTATCTGTTGTTTCTCTATGTATTCTGTGGAATTATTCCTTGATTTTTTTCTCATTTCTTCGCCTCTAATCTTATCTCTCGGCTGTTTCCTATCATTTGTCTATCACAATCATTTCGGTAGTGTTTGTTTTTCGTATTGCTTTTGGGTCAAGAATCCAGATCCGTATTTGACTGGTACATTCCCCATAATTCTACATTAGTAGTTTTCTCCTGCCATTTCCATCCTTTTATTCAGCGCTTTAGTATCTATTAAAGAAGATCTGTATCTTCGTCATTGTCATCTTTGTTGTCCTCCATGTTTCACAGCCATATAATAGGACTAACTTAACATTTGAGTCGTTTCTTTGACTTGTTCATGTTTGTGAAGTTTTTGCGGCTTATTTTTTTTATTTTCTATTTTTTATTTACTTTACAGGATAGCCAGTCCCATTCTCAACCCTCCTTAATCGCCTTTTACGAATATGCAGATAGGAAACAGTGCTACAATTCTTTACTCCCCTTTCGAACCCCGGCTGCGCACGGGGCGCGTTTCCTGTCACATCTCATCAGATATTCTTCGTCCCTTCCTTTTTCATTAGACCTTGGATTAATCTTTCCAGCACTATCAAAATCCACTTCCTGTCCGTGTCCTCACTGTTCAGAAAAACAAAATATCTCAGCAACTGTCTTTTCCGATATTTAAATATTTTTGTGTGTGTTCTTTTCATGGGGTTGACTGTTCCTGATCTTCTCTTCTTCTACTTTTCAGCTCCCTGTGGAGTATAGGTCTTCAACAAACACTTACCAAGTCGTTCTGTTTCTTGCCACTCTTTTAAGATCATCCCATGTCTTCCCAATCATCATCATCGAGTGCCGTCTCCGCATCTAAGTTGGCTACCATGGAGCGTCATTCCACTCTGTCTCTTGCTTTGATGTTGCAGATTGTCATAGGTTGACTTTTCCATCTTTTGGTGTTACTCGCCCATGTTAGTCTTGGTCTGCCTCTGCCTCTTTTACCTTTTTATTTTCCCTTTCAATTTTACTTTTATTAGGCTATTGTGTCCCCCAAAATTTCCTTTGTCTTGTTATAATTGTGTTTAGTAATTCTCTTTTCATTTTTAGTTGCTTTTAAACTTCATCGTTTGTTTTCTTTTCTTTCCATCCAATTCTACCAATTCTTTTATAAATCCACATTTCAAAGGCTTCAGTTTTCTTTTCCATGTTCTTAACTAATGTCCATGTTTCTGCACCATACAGGAATATTGAGAAGATGTAACATTTTGCTATTCTTAGTTTTTTTATGATATCCTTTTTGTTAAATAAGTTATCACTTAAAAAAAAAAAATAACATATTTCACAATCTTCATTTTAGTTTTCATTTCCTTGTATATTTCCCCTTCATATTGTAATAATTACTCTACTGTTTAAACTGGGGTCAATTTGCTTGTAACAGCCTGTTTGATTCCTCCCTCTCTTAAAGATGCAATCGTTATAGCTTTATAATGATGACTCATCAGCCCGTTTTAAGTCGGGTCACGCGTTCTGCCAGGTAAAGACGTCTAGATCCCAGGTATTGTGACATGATCCTGGCCTTGCCATATCGGCAGACTTATATTATTAGCTTATAATGATTACACTTACCAGGCTGACGTATATGTCTTTACTGCGCGTCGCTTGTCTGTTTTGCTGCAAAGTAATACCAGGTTGCTTGCTACAGACTACCGTGTTCTGTTGTAAATACCTGTCTTAATTAGAATAGAAGCGCAAAATCTTCAAATATTTTGTCCTTACTTATTTTTCCCGGAATCTATTATTTATTTCATCCGGTTCTTTTATAGATTCCTTTGCAAAGCATTTATTTATTTATTTCTCTCTCTCTCTCTCTCTCTCTCTCTCTCTCTCTCTCTCAATTAAAAAAAAATGTAATTCTTCTTGGAAGGAAAGACGGCACTGATGTATTACTGATCAAACTGAAGGAGAAGATGTGCCTATGGTTTAAAAAAAAAAAGTCGTTTTCTTGGCGTTCTCCCGCTAAGTGGGCGTGGATATGTTGTGTCGCTATTTTACGACAAAGCTGCGATATCTGCGCCTTTTAGCCCGACACATCCGTCTTCGGGATGTGTAGATATAAAAAAAAAAAAGTAAAGAGCCCCGTCCCGCCAAGTGGCGTATAGGGAATATGGTGTTAGTGACCATAATTTTTACAGACCTTCGGCACATGATTTTTTGGGTAATGTGGTCGGTATTACGCCCGTGCCGTTTTACTTTCCCAGAAACAAAATCCGGAACCCTTTTAAGGCTGAGTGAACCCGGAAGCTGTCGATCAGGATCGAACACGACTTCTTGTCCTTTGTAGTCCAGTTCACTAACCACTAAGCTATCGCGGCTCCCATGATGTAGATATGCTTAACAAATTGTGCCCTGACAGCGGCCATTTTAGCCCTACTCTTTGCGACTTTAAATTGCCAAGTGTTGTTTAACGTGCGTGAATGCGTTGCTCGTTTGTTTCCGAGAAGGCTAAACCACAAGCAATTATAGTGAAGGCATGGGCGCAAGCCAACTAGCGTGACGTTTCCAGCTTTGCGAGCAGGGGTAGTTATGGGTAGGTTATGGCAGCCGTCTCTAGCTGGCAAAGGGGAACCTGGACCGCGGCGACGTCACACTAGTGGGACTGTGTTCAGGCCTTCTCTACAGGTGGCTATGGCTAAACATTGGATCTCAGAGATCATCATCATCGTGTACCATACTGGTTGGCGTAGGCGATCATGTCCTTCCACAAAATTCTATCAATCGTGCTTCGTATCAGTTCTGTTGTTGACTGTTTTTCATGCCATGACACCAAGCTCTCTAGTAATTTCTCTTCTTGTCGTCCACGATCTCTCTTTTCCTGTATCTTCCCGGTTGTAACCAAGTATTCCAACTTTCCTCTTCTCATGATGTGCCCGAAAAATGCTGATTGTTTCTTTCTGATGTTTCATATGAGCTCCCTATTTGTGTTACCTCTTATAGAATTCCCTCGTTGATCTTTTTAGCTGTCCAGGGAACTCTCAACACTCTTCTGAGAAATCCCATCTCTTTGGCTTTTGATTGTCTTTCCATAGGTCAGAATTGGCTCTAAATAGTACCGATGAAACTCTCTCTCTCTCTCGCTGCTAATGACATAGATTTGTTGCATAAGACGTTTTTCATTTTCTGATGATGATCACGAAGAATTCGATTTAAAAATAAAAGATTCCAAACGCTTGTGAGAATCGAACCAGGGACCTTCCTCCTCATAGGGCGACGTCCAACCTCTAGACCACGCAGTCCCTGAAGTAGAATGTGAGCACAAACACATTATTCCGTATGTGCCATGTGGAGTGGGAGCCGCGATAGCTCAGTGGTTAGTGAACTGGACTACCACGGACAAGGGGTAGGGTTCGATCCCAACCGACGGCCTCCGGGTTCACCCAGCCTTAAATGGGTACCGGATTTTTTTCTGGGAAAGTAATACTGACCACATTACCCCAAAAATCATGTGCTGAAGGTCTGTAAAATATAGGGTCACTAACACCATATTTCCCTATACGCCACTTGGCGTGACGGGGTACTTTACTTTACTTTTTTTACCATGTGGAGTGCCGACCGATACTCTTGTGTTTATTATTCCAGGAATCTTTTATTTGTTTTCCTCCTGCTCGCGTATTCATTTGGTGGCGGCTCGTTTATTTAACTACAATGTGACTCATTTATTTAATTACTTTATGGCTTACCTATTTAATTACTTTGTGGCTCATTTATTTAATTACTTTGTGCCTTTTTATTTAATTACTTTGTGCCTCATTTATTTAAATACTTTGTGACTTATTTATTTAATTACTTTGTGCCTTATTTATTTAATTACTTTGTGTCTTATTTATTTAATTACTTTGTGGCTCATTTATTTAATTACTTTGTGGCTCATTTATTTAATTACTTTGTGCCTCATTTATTTAATTACTTTGTGCCTCATTTATTTAATTACTTTGTGCCTCATTTATTTAATTACTTTGTGCCTCATTTATTTAATTACTTTGTGCCTCATTTATTTAATTACTTTGTGCCTCATTTATTTAATTACTGTGTGCCTTATTTATCTAATTACTTTGTGACTCATTTATTTAATTACTTTATGACTCATTTATTTAATTACTTTGTGACTCATTTATCTAATTACTTTGTGACTCATTTATTTCATTACTTGTGGCTCATTTATTTTATTACTTTGTGACTCATTTATTTAATTACTTTGTGCCTTATTTTTTTAATTACTTTGGGACTCATTTATTTAATTACTTTGTGACTTATTTATTTAATTACTTTGTGCCTCATTTATGTAATTACTTTGTGCCGCATTTATTTAATTACTTTGTGCTTTATTTATTTAATTACTTTGTGACACATTTATTTAATTACTTTGTGACTCATTTATTTAATTACTTTATGACTCATTTATCTAATTACTTTGTGACTCATTTATTTAATTACTTTGTGGCTCATTTATTTAATTACTTTGTAGCTCTTTTATTTAATTACTTTGTGGCTCATTTATTTAATTACTTTGTGGCTCATTTATTTAATTACTCTGTGACTCATTTATTTAATTACTCTGTGACTCATTTATCTAATTACTTTGTGACTCATTTATCTAATTACTTTGTGACTCATTTATCTAATTACTTTGTGACTCGTTTAAAATAAATGTGTCACTGACTACTGTGTTCGTCCGACGAATGCTACACCCGTAAAATGCGTTAATTGGGCATAGATGCGTCACCTTATTTTTGAAAGCAGGCTATGGTATCTGCGCTTTGGGACCCGGCACATCCGTCTTCAGTGCGGCAACTTTGGGTGTCCACGTATTACCCTTTCTTCTTTCATTCCTGCTCTTTTGGCAAGAGTGACTATTTATCTCCAACGCGTTTTTTAAAATTATTCTTTTTCTGACTCATTTATTTATTTATTTCAGTGTAACTGGTTTATTTATTTTT
The DNA here is from genome assembly GCA_032433765.1 of Megaustenia siamemsis. Classification (NCBI taxonomy): domain Eukaryota; kingdom Metazoa; phylum Mollusca; class Gastropoda; order Stylommatophora; family Ariophantidae; genus Megaustenia; species Megaustenia siamemsis. The sequence goes on from JAVIAB010000104.1 coordinate 16,599,432, forward strand.
TCCTCATTTATTTTTCTCTCGAATTATTTCTTTCTTTCACTCCAGTTCAGTTATTCAATTTACTCAGAATGGTTTATTTATTTCTTTCTTAAAAAAAAAAAAAAGAAAATAAATGAGTCCTTTATTAATTTTACTCTAATTGGTTTATTTATTTCTCTCTGACTCATTTCTTGCATTCTCTGTTACTCCTTTATTTCTTTCTCTCTGACTCCTTTATTTATTCACTTCTGACTCCTTTTTTCCATTCTCCCCGAATCCTTTATTTCTTTTTCCTGACTCCTTTATTGATTATTCCCCGAATCCCCTTATTTCTTTCTCGCTGACTCCTTTATTGATTATTCCCCGAATCCCCTTATTTCTTTCTCGCTGACGCCTTTATTGATTATTCCCGAATCTTTTATTTCTTTCTCGCTGACTCCTTTATTGATTTCTCTCTCGCTCCTTTAACCCTTCCCTCCGAGCCTGACTTATTAAGTTGACCCTTTTCACTTCCTTGACTGGAGCACTTCGTTGAGATTTCCCTGCTCTATAGAAAAATAAAAAGAAAGATGATCTGAGTGTGCAGTAATGAGACATTTCTGGATAAGACAAACAAATAAGACAACGGATCATCCAAATACATAAATAAATATTACAGGTTCACGATGTTACGTTACCGTAATTAGACAAAAGCTGGGCTAGAAATAAACAATCATAAAATAATAGACAGTTTATGGGATCAACAGGGTAATGCGTATGTTTATATCCTGAAGCTGGGAGCTTTACAGGTGCTATATTATTTGGACCTCTCTACGCGTAACGTGCAGAGGCGTACATAAATTGGGGTTAGGGTGGGGGGGCGGGGGGGGGGTGAGAGAAGGGAAAATCTATACTTTTTAGTGATTGGTCGAATCTTTGAGCTGGTTATTTATAGATGGCCAGTAGGGTTCAGGGGAATAACGTGGTTTCATGTTGCAGTGCTCTCTCTCTCTCTCTCTATCTATCTCTCTCTCTCTCTCTATATATATATATATATATATATATATATATATATATATATATATATATATATATATATATATTTCTTAAATATTATGTAGAACCAGTTTTAACGTATGAATGTGAATCATGGACAATAGGACAACAGACAAGAAAATCACTGGAGGCTGTAGAAATGTGGTTTTACAGAAGAAAACATGTGGTTTTGTAGAAATGTGGTTTTATTGTTGAGAATACCATGGACAGCTAAGACGAGTAATGAAAACGTTCTGAAAGATGCCAAGCAAAAAGAGAGCTAATTTCCAATATTAGGAAGAAACAATCATAATTTTTGGGTCATGTAATGAGAAGAGAACAGCTGGAATATATTGTAACAACTGGGAAAATTGAGGGACGAAGAGATAGAGGGAAGCAAAGATTAAAAAAAAAATACTAGACAGCTTAAGAGAATGGCTTGGCAGAAAGTCAACAACAGAAATGATAAATAACTGTCGCGATCGAAAGTCGTGGAGAGAGACCTGATCACTTACGCCAGCAGGCTTGGTACTTGATAATGATGTTGATACATACATACATATATATATGACTCAAGAACATTAACCACTACCGAAATGAAATGACAGAAAATAGCTTTAGAGATCATATCAGAAATGAACTGGAAAAAAAAACATAGGAATAATTTCGGCTGTTGAATACATAAAGGAACAACAGATAAAATGTTTTGACAGTGTATTACGGGAGAAAAATCATAATACAAAGAGCTTTTAAAAAACGTTACGAGACTACCAGATTCAAGGATTTACCACGAAAATGATGGTTTGACGGATTATTAGAAACACTAGGAAACAACAGCAGGAAAAGCCAATAGAAAAGGAAAGCACCGTAAACTATATCTCCCCTCAACGCTGAAAAGAAAGTAAGGAATGAGGAAGGAGGGAAGGAAGGATCTATATATATATATATATATATATATATATATATATATAGAGAGAGAGAGAGAGAGAGAGAGAGAGAGAAATTAGTCGTAAGTCTACGTACTTGAGACAGTCTTGGAGGATGTCTGTTACTGTCATGTCTTCTTTAGAGCATTGATACATGCTAGTGGTACATATCTTGAGTTCTAGAGGTGAGATGTCTTCTTTAGAGCATTAATACAGACTAGTGGTACATATCTTGAGTTCTAGAGGTGAGATGTCTCTTATAGAGCATTAATACAGGCTAGTGGTACATATCTTGAGTTCTAGAGGTGAGATGTCTCTTATAGAGCATTAATACAGGCTAGTGGTACATATCTTGAGTTCTAGAGGTGAGATGTCTTCTATAGAGCATTGATACAGGCTAGTGGTACATATCTTGAGTTCTAGAGGTGAGATGTCTTCTTTAGAGCATTGATACATGCTAGTGGTACATATCTTGAGTTCTAGAGGTGAGATGTCTTCTTTAGAGCATTAATACAGACTAGTGGTACATATCTTGAGTTCTAGAGGTGAGATGTCTCTTATAGAGCATTAATACAGGCTAGTGGTACATATCTTGAGTTCTAGAGGTGAGATGTCTTCTATAGAGCATTGATACATGCTAGTGGTACATATCTTGAGTTCTAGAGGTGAGATGTCTTCTATAGAGCATTGATACAGGCTAGTGGTACATATCTTGAGTTCTAGAGGTGAGATGTCTCTTATAGAGCATTAATACAGGCTAGTGGTACATATCTTGAGTTCTAGAGGTGAGATGTCTCTTATAGAGCATTAATACATGCTAGTGGTACATATCTTGAGTTCTAGAGGTGAGATGTCTCTTATAGAGCATTAATACAGGCTAGTGGTACATATCTTGAGTTCTAGAGGTGAGATGTCTTCTATAGAGCATTGATACATGCTAGTGGTACATATCTTGAGTTCTAGAGGTGAGATGTCTTCTTTAGAGCATTAATACAGACTAGTGGTACATATCTTGAGTTCTAGAGGTGAGATGTCTCTTATAGAGCATTGATACATGCTAGTGGTACATATCTTGAGTTCTAGAGGTGAGATGTCTCTTATAGAGCATTAATACAGGCTAGTGGTACATATCTTGAGTTCTAGAGGTGAGATGTCTCTTATAGAGCATTAATACAGGCTAGTGGTACATATCTTGAGTTCTAGAGGTGAGATGTCTCTTATAGAGCATTGATACATGCTAGTGGTACATATCTTGAGTTCTAGAGGTGAGATGTCTCTTATAGAGCATTAATACAGGCTAGTGGTACATATCTTGAGTTCTAGAGGTGAGATGTCTCTTATAGAGCATTAATACATGCTAGTGGTACATATCTTGAGTTCTAGAGGTGAGATGTCTCTTATAGAGCATTAATACAGGCTAGTGGTACATATCTTGAGTTCTAGAGGTGAGATGTCTCTTATAGAGCATTAATACATGCTAGTGGTACATATCTTGAGTTCTAGAGGTGAGATGTCTCTTATAGAGCATTAATACAGGCTAGTGGTACATATCTTGAGTTCTAGAGGTGAGATGTCTCTTATAGAGCATTAATACAGGCTAGTGGTACATATCTTGAGTTCTAGAGGTGAGATGTCTCTTATAGAGCATTAATACAGGCTAGTGGTACATATCTTGAGTTCTAGAGGTGAGATGTCTCTTATAGAGCATTAATACAGGCTAGTGGTACATATCTTGAGTTCTAGAGGTGAGATGTCTCTTATAGAGCATTAATACATGCTAGTGGTACATATCTTGAGTTCTAGAGGTGAGATGTCTCTTATAGAGCATTAATACAGGCTAGTGGTACATATCTTGAGTTCTAGAGGTGAGATGTCTCTTATAGAGCATTAATACAGGCTAGTGGTACATATCTTGAGTTCTAGAGGTGAGATGTCTCTTATAGAGCATTAATACAGGCTAGTGGTACATATCTTGAGTTCTAGAGGTGAGATGTCTCTTATAGAGCATTAATACAGGCTAGTGGTACATATCTTGAGTTCTAGAGGTGAGATGTCTTCTATAGAGCATTAATACAGGCTAGTGGTACATATCTTGAGTTCTAGAGGTGAGATGTCTCTTATAGAGCATTAATACAGGCTAGTGGTACATATCTTGAGTTCTAGAGGTGAGATGTCTTCTATAGAGCATTGATACAGACTAGTGGTACATATCTTGAGTTCTAGAGGTGAGATGTCTCTTATAGAGCATTAATACAGGCTAGTGGTACATATCTTGAGTTCTAGAGGTGAGATGTCTCTTATAGAGCATTAATACAGGCTAGTGGTACATATCTTGAGTTCTAGAGGTGAGATGTCTCTTATAGAGCATTAATACAGGCTAGTGGTACATATCTTGAGTTCTAGAGGTGAGATGTCTTCTATAGAGCATTGATACAGACTAGTGGTACATATCTTGAGTTCTAGAGGTGAGATGTCTCTTATAGAGCATTGATACAGACTAGTGGTACATATCTTGGAGTTCTAGAGGTGAGATGTCTTCTATAGATCATTAATACAGACTAGTGGTACATATCTTGAGTTCTAGAGGTGAGATGTCTTCTATAGAGCATTGATACAGACTAGTGGTACATATCTTGAGTTCTAGAGGTGAGATGTCTCTTATAGAGCATTAATACAGGCTAGTGGTACATATCTTGAGTTCTAGAGGTGAGATGTCTCTTATAGAGCATTAATACAGGCTAGTGGTACATATCTTGAGTTCTAGAGGTGAGATGTCTTCTATAGAGCATTGATACAGGCTAGTGGTACATATCTTGAGTTCTAGAGGTGAGATGTCTCTTATAGAGCATTAATACAGACTAGTGGTACATATCTTGAGTTCTAGAGGTGAGATGTCTCTTATAGAGCATTGATACAGACTAGTGGTACATATCTTGGAGTTCTAGAGGTGAGATGTCTTCTATAGATCATTAATACAGACTAGTGGTACATATCTTGAGTTCTAGAGGTGAGATGTCGAACTCGACGTCCCGAGTTTGATCCTCAAAACAGAGGACGGTGGGATTTTTTAATATTCGAATTCTTGGCTTTACACACCCCCACACACCACCCCCGGTCTGTGGATAGTGAGACCCGATGTCTGGCCCGCTCGGATAGCGGCGAAAAATAGCAGGTCCTGTGTGTATTCTGCGCACGTTAAAGAACTCTTGGCAGTTGAAAATCGCAAAGAGTGGGCCCCAAATATGGCTGTTACCACGGTAACAAATTGTGTGTAACCAATTATCCCATCAATTGACAATCATGAAGATACAGACTTTCATTAATGGATGCTTAATCAAAATAAAAGGATGGAAATGGCAGAACAAAATCACTAACATAGAATTATGGAAATGTACCAATCAAATACCAGTGGATAAAGAAACACAGCGAAGACGATGGCGCTGGATAGGACACACACTGCGGAAGTCAACTGAGAGTACTACACAACAGGCCATTTTATGGAATCCCCAGGGGAAAAGATAAAGAGGAAGACCAAGAAATTCTTGGAGAAGACAGATAGAAGCAGAGATGAAGATGATGAGGAAGATATGGAATGATCTTAAAAGAATGGCAAGAAACAGACGACTTGGAAAGTGTTTGTTGAAGACCTATGCTCCACAGGGAACTGAATGGTAGAAGTAGAAGAAAAAGAATTATCCCCTCGGTTTTTACCGTCTTTGTCGGTGCTACGAGGCTCGTGTATCTTAGCTGAAACGATCTTCAGTGCTTTCGCTAGCGTGTAGAGATGGTGCTGCATGATAGGTGAGGTGATGAATACTGTGGAGTTATTATTTATTGATCTTGATGCATCCATCAAAAGCACTATCTCCATAGCCTGTGCCCAGGCAGAGTAGGCAAAGTGAAATGAGGAAGAAAGCACCAATGTTTAAACTTGGCACATGGAACGTAAGGACCATGTGCCCTGGACTTACTAAAACAAGCACACTGAAAGAAGGACAAATTAGAACAACAGCACTCATAGATAAAGAACTATGCGCAAGCCACCCTACAACGCGAAGCAAGAAGATGCGCAAACGAATACTGGAACAATCTATGCTCTGAAATACAGAAAGCCTCAGACAGGGGCGACTCAAAAACCATGCATGACAATATAAAAAAGGCCCTTGGACCAAAAATAACAAAATCAGCCCCCTAAAATCCAAGTTTGGAGAACCTATTACTGACAAGGGACAACAAATGCAAAGATGGGTTGAACACTACTCTAATCTATACAGTGACGACAGATCAGCAAACACAGCTCTAGCACAATCAATACCCAAATATCCTACAATGTTTGAACTGGATGTTGAGCCTACTATGAACGAACTTGCTGACGCTATAAATGCCCTCTCAAGAGGAAAAGCTGCAGGAAATGACAACATTCCCACAGATGTACTAAAGGACAACCTAAGCGTACTACTTCCACACCTATACAAACTGCTAATTAAATGCTGGAGAAACGGAGAAATACCTCATGATATGAGAAATGCCAAGATTATAACGCTGTACAAGAATAAAGGAGACAGGGGCGACTGCAACAATTACAGAGGCATTTCTCTCCTTAGCACAACCGGCAAGGCTTTTGCTAGAGTCGTACTTAATCGCCTGCATAGACTTGCAGAACGGGTGCTTCCCGAGTCCCAATGCGGTTTCAGACCCGGGAGATCAACCATAGATATGATCTTCACTCTTAGACAACTGCAGGAAAAATGTCGGGAACAAAATATGCCGCTCTATATTGCCTTTGTGGATCTCACAAAGGCATTCGACACAGTAAACAGAGATGGTCTCTACAAGGTGTTAGAAGGCATAGGCTGCCCTCCTAAATTACTTAGGCTGATAATTTCCTTCCATGAAGACATGAATGGCAAAGTCCATTTTGATGGAGTCCATCAGAGAATTTCAAAGTCAACAAAGGAGTGAAACAGGGATGTGTCCTCGCCCCCACCCTTTTTGGTATATTTTTTGCTGCCCTCCTAAATTACACCTTCGAAAACAGCTCAGGAGATATTTACATTCGCACTAGACCAGATGGCTCACTGTTCAACCTAGCACGACTAAGAGCAAAAACCAAAACAAATGTTGCCCTACTTAAAGAATTTTTATTTGCTGACGATGCAGCCCTAGTCGCTCATAGTGAGGCCACCCTACAGTCGCTGATCAACAACCTGGATAAAGCATGCGACCTTTTTTCACTGTCAATTAATGTTCAGAAGACAGTAATACTAAATCAAGGTGACTTCAAACCTATATCTATTACTCTAAAAGACTGCCCACTAGAATCAGTAAAGAAATTTACATATCTTGGATCCACAGTTACGCAAACCATCTCTCTTGATGAAGAAATAAACTGTCGAATTGGTAAGGCAGCTACGACCTTCGGCAAACTCACAAAAAGGACATGGAACAACACGAAACTAACTCAAAAGACTAAACTCTTAATATATCAAACTTGTGTGCTTAGCACACTACTATATGGATCCGAAACCTGGACAACATACTCAAACCAGGAAAAAAGACTAAATGTCTTCCACATGCGATGTCTCCGCAAAATAATGCACATCAAATGGCAGGACAAAATAACCAACTTAACTGTCCTGCAACGTGCTAAGACCCTAACAATCATGTCGATGCTCAGAAGTCGAAGGCTAAGATGGCTGGGGCATGTCCAACGGATGGAAGAAAAACGCATTCCTAGGCAAATACTATATGGCGAGCTAAAACACGGAAAACGACAAATCGGCAGACCTAAACTACGATATAGAGATATCTGCAAATCATCTCTGAAAGACTTCTCCATCTGTGAAAACGACTGGCAACATCTGGCAAGTGATCGCACATCATGGAGAGCACGTATAAGGAACGGTATAACAACATTTGAGACTGTTCTAAGACAGGACTTAAAAGAGAAAAGACTCATGAAAAAGGATGGTGAACCCTGTGGACCAGCGAGCCTGACCTGTTCACTATGTGACCGCGTGTGTTTGTCAAACATTGGTAGAATTAGCCACGAGAGAAGCTGTTCGGCAAAAACAATACCTAAAAAAAATACGCAATAGCCTCCACTAGACCGTCTGACAAGACGAAAAGGGCCATATATATATTGATGCATCCAGCGCCACGTGACGTCACATAAAGCTTGTAGTGGTTTTCACCACCTGTCTCTATCCTTAGCGACATGTTCGATCTTATCTAATGAGTCGATGCCTGCCAACTTTGCTTCTCTTATAAGTTTTCTTTTCAGTGTCTCTCCGGGTCTTCCTCTTTTTTTTCTGTATCCTGATAAAGTAAAGTAAAGAACCCCCGTCACGCCAAGTGGCATTTAGGGAAATATGGTGTTAGTGACCCTATATTTTACAGACCTTCAGCACATGATTTTTGGGGTAATGTGGTCAGTATTACGCCCGTGCTGCTTTACTTTCCCAGAAAAAAATCCGGTATCCATTTAAGGCTGGGTGAACCCGGAAGCCGTCGGTTGGGATCGAACCCTACCCCTTGTCCGTGGTAGTCCAGTTCACTAACCACTGAACTATCGCGGCTCCCTGTATCCTGATGATTCCCACAAAAGATAATATTTTGGTTGAATTCTCTTGCTGCCTCTTCTTAATACACGTCCGACATATGTCCCATCTTCTCTTCCTAATTGTAGATGAGATCATTGGTTGCATGGCCATTTTTCTTATCTGTATATTAATCACGAATTCATTCCATTGTACACAGAGTATTTTGCTTAGGCATTTGTCTTCAAGAGCGTTTGGTTTTCTCTAAATCTCTTTTGTTGTTTTCCAGCTTTCACATGCTTAGGTAGTAAAAAAAAAAGTAAAGTACCCCCGTCACGCCAATTAACGTATAGGGAATATGGTGTTAGTGACCATAAATTTTACAGACCTTCGGCACATGATTTTTTGGGTAATGTGGTCGGTAAAACGCCCGTGCCGCTTTACTTTCCCAGAAAAAAATCCGGTACACATTTAAGGCTGGGTGAACCCGGAAGTCGTCAGTTGAGATCGAACCCTACCTTTTGTCCTTTGTAGTCCATTTCACTAACCACTGTGTTATCGCGTCTCCCACATGCTTAGGTAAGTATTGATGGTACGTTGGCGTTTAATATTCTAAGTTTAGTTGTTTTTTTTTTTTGCTTAGTATTTTTTATTTCAATATTTTGTCCAAGTTTTTAAAATTTGCTGCAGCTCGTCCTATCCTGCTTCTGGTCTATTTCTTTGTTCACCTTCTCGATCTATATTACTACCAAGATATTGATTATGTCTATATGTAGAATAAAGATAATATGTGGACTATCCTGAGCTTCGAGTACAGCTTGTATCTTATTATGGTGGAACCTGTACGGGAGCGGAGTACGGTAATTCGATCTCCTCCTTCAGTTTGTTGCAAACATCTCCCATGTTGTGTTTGGCGTAGTCTTATTTCCACTTTGCTTGGTTGTCCCATTTTAACAGAGTTCTTACTTCCTTATAAAATTGTATTGAGCAGCTAAACTAACAGAAAGACAAGTCACTACAACGTTTCGGCAAAAGCTTTCATAAGGTATAACAAATCTCTCTCTCGCGCTCTCTCTCTCTCTCTCTCTCTCTCTCTCTCTCTCTCTCTCTCTCTCTCTCTCTCTATGCGATCAAGACTCAATCAGAGTAGGATTCCAGACTCTCTCAAGAAGTCAGCTGTCGGTTTAAGCGAATCGATTGCCCTATATAGTTTCTCTTCCAGGGAGGTGGGTGTGGACCACATTGCTCTTCTCAGATCTGTGCACTGGGGGCACTCCTGTAGAACATGTATAACAAATAAACCATACAAATTAAATACTCTTGTCTTGATGGTGCATGTTGTCACAGGTTCACCTGTTCACCTTTTGATATTATCAGTCCACTTTAGTCTGTCTCTATCTCATCTAACTTGTACTTCAAAGTGTTTAATTTGTACAACATGTTTATTATACCTGTTGAGGGCTTTTACTGAAGCGTTGTAATTTGTCTCGTCTTTCTATTAGTTTAGCTGCTTGATACAATCTTATTATGTTTATTTTGCTTTGAATTATTGAGTTATTTGCAGGTCATCATCGTTGCACTCCGAACATTTATTTTGTTTTCTTTATTATGTGTGTGTCTATATATATATATATATACCCTACAAGAGGTAGGGTTCGATCCCAACCGACGGCCCCGGTTCACCCAGCCTTTAATGGGTACCGAATTTTTTTCTGGGAAAGTAAAGCGGCACGGGCGTAATACCGGCCACATTACCCCAAAAATCATGTGCCGAAGGAATGTAAAATTTATGGTCACTAACACCATATTCCCTAAACGCCACTTGGCATGACGGGGCTACTTTACTATATATATATATATATTCATTATTTTACATGTTCTCTGCAGCTCTACTTGTTGCCCCGCATAGTATTTAATATTTTACATGTTTGATATTTGTGCTTTTCTTCTTTCTTCTTTCCTTCCTCATTTACCTTTCAGCGCCAAGGAGAGTGATATTTTCAAGTCTTTTGCTCTTCTGTTGGTCCCTGCTGCTGTTATGTTTCCTAGATACTCCGTAAAGGATTTGACTTCTTTATATCTTATATCAGAGCCGCGATAGCTCAGTGGTTAGTGAACTGGACTACAAAGGGCAAAAGGTAGGGTTCGATCCCAACCGATGGCTTCCGGTTCACCCAACCTTTAATGGGTACCTGATTTTTTTCTGGGAAAGTAAAGCGGCACGGGCGTAATACCGACCACATTACCCCAAAAATCATGTGCTGAAGGTCTGTAAAATTTATGGTCACTAACACCATATTCCCTATACGCCACTTGGCGGGACGGGGGTACTTTTTTTCATTTATATCTTATAGCAAACATGTTACCTGTACTGTTAGCATTGGTTGTTTCTGGAGGGTAATATCTGCTCTTATAAGGTGACCAGACGTCTCGGTCTTTCTGGGACAATTATGGATTTTGGTTCATGAAAAAAAAAATCGCAGATAGACTTCATCACAGGTAGACTTCATCACAAGTAGATTTCATCGCAGGTAGACTCCATCACAGGTAAATTTAATCACAGGTACATTTCATCGCAAGAAAATTAATCGCGGGACTTTTATCACTTAATTACCATGAACATATATGCGCCACCTTGCCTTACTATTTTGAATCAACGAATATAACAATCAAATATATTTTAGAATTTCTCAAATGAGTAATGCAACAGTTCATCTAAAACATCAACTATAAACAGCCGTGAGCAGTTCACTGTATCTCCTTACAGATTTCTGTCTCTCCATCTATATATCTGTCTGTCCGTCCGTCCGCCTGGCTGTCTGTCTGTCTGTCCGTCCGTTCGTCTGTCTATCTATCTATTGACCTTTCGAGCCATAGCCGGTCCATAGGACATAGACCCAGATACTCTTTCTCTTACCTACATTTTATATTCTAGCAGTTTTCAATCCTCGTAAAGATCTGTTATCAAATCTCGCCATTTGTCTCTGTTCTGTGTAAACAACTCTATCTCCTCCTACACAAAAATATAATATTTCTCGGAGACATTTCGTAAACCGAAATAAGCGTAAAGTAAAGAAGTCATTACGATAATTCCTAAAGGGAACAATTTCTCGAACCATTCCCATACCCACATTAAATATTTACAGCCATACAAAATAACACCTAATATAACTATATATATATATATATATATATATATATATATATATATATATATATATATATATATATATATATATATATATATATGCCTTATTTATGCCTAACTCCTTTCCGTACGGTGCGCCTCACAGTGCGTCACTTTCACAATTTGATTAGTGTAAACCGTCATCAAATCATATTCCTTTTACATGTCTTGTATCATTTTGGTATTGGTGAATTCTACTTCCTGTTCAATTATCTAAAAATTCATATATAATATGTTATATGTTAGATGAATATAAATATGTAGATTGATTCTTAAAGCCAAGAAAAATGTTGGATCTGAAATCTCTTCCGTTGCATTGATAAAAAGCTTCCGTACGGAAAGAGTTAATTATGTTGTTAATAACTGTATATCTCGATATCGTGGGCCGAAGTGAGTCGCGCAATGTGTCTGATGTGCAAGATTTGAGATATGATACTGCACTTGTCTGCATAACCTGAGATTTTCCCAACTCTTCTACTTGTCGTAGAGATCGAGTCAGTTTTCAAATATCTTGCAAGTTTTTTTTTTTTTTTTCTGAAAACCATACCATCATTATCAGGTGCCCGTATAACGGACGTAGGTAGTTAAGTCCGTCACACAGGTATCTCCCTGTACCTTGTCTACATCGTGTTTTCATTGTCCGCTTGATTTTCTTTGTGAATTACTTTGTCTCAATGTGTGTCCAATATAATGTCACTTTAAGTCATTTTGTCTCAATGTGTGTTCAATAAAATGTCGCTTTAAGTCACTTTGTCTCAATGTGTGTCCAAAAATATCATTTTAAGTCACTTTATCTTAATGTGTGTCCAAAAATGTCACTTTACGTCACTTGTCTCAATGTGTGTCCAATAAAATGTCACTTTAAGTAAATTTGTCTCAATGTGTGTCCAATAAAATGTCACTTTAAGTAAATTTGTCTCAATGTGTGTCCATTAAAATGTCACTTTAAGTAAATTTGTCTCAATGTGTGTCCAATAAAATGTCACTTTAAGTAAATCTATCTCAATGTGTGTCCAATAAAATGTCACTTTAAGTAAATCTGTCTCAATGTGTGTCCAATAAAATGTCACTTTAAGTAAATTTGTCTCAATGTGGTCCAAATCACTTTAAGTAAATATGTCTCAATGTGGTCCAAATCACTTTAAGTCACTTGTCTCGATGTGTGTCCAATAAAATGTCACTTTAAGTAAATTTTTGTCTCAATGTGTGTCCAATAAAATGTCACTTATCTCAATGTGTGTCCAATAAAATGTCACTTTAAGTAAATTTGTCTCGATGTGTGTCCAATAAAATGTCACTTTAAGTAAATTTTTGTCTCAATGTGTGTCCAATAAAATGTCACTTGTCTCAATGTGTGTCCAATAAAATGTCACTTGTCTCAATGTGTGTCCAATAAAATGTCACTTTAAGTAAATTTGTCTCGATGTGTGTCCAATAAAATGTCACTTTAAGTAAATTTTTGTCTCAATGTGTGTCCAATAAAATGTCACTTGTCTCAATGTGTGTCCAATATAATGTCACTTTAAGTAAATTTGTCTCAATGTGTGTCCAATAAAATGTCACTTTAAGTAAATTTGTCTCAATGTGTGTCCAATAAAATGTCACTTTAAGTAAATTTGTCTCAATGTGTGTCCAATAAAATGTCACTTTAAGTAAATTTGTCTCAATGTGTGTCCAATAAAATGTCACTTTAAGTAAATTTGTCTCAATGTGTGTCCAATAAAATGTCACTTTAAGTAAATCTGTCTCAATGTGTGTCCAATAAAATGTCACTTTAAGTAAATTTGTCTCAATGTGTGTCCAATAAAATGTCACTTTAAGTAAATTTGTCTCAATGTGTGTCCAATAAAATGTCACTTTAAGTAAATTTGTCTCAATGTGTGTCCAATAAAATGTCACTTTAAGTAAATTTGTCTCAATGTGTGTCCAATAAAATGTCAGATGTGTTGTGCGAATTGTCGTACATTTACATCTTCTTCACTTCCTCTTGTACCCGTTAAGTGTGACTGATTTGTGAAAATGATTTCACAAGCTTTGTTGCATCTTGAGTCTATCTCTGCTGTTTGTGAATTGTCGTTTGTCACTAGACTCTCTAGGTATTTAAATTCATCTACTTGTTTTAGTTGTCTGCCGTTATGTTGATGTTCTGTTTCTCTTTAGCGACATTCATGACTTCTGTTTTGTTGATGTTGATTTTCATGTTGTATTTTGTGCCTGTGATGTTGAGTTTGTTTAAATGTTTTTGTAGGTCTTCTATTGTTTCATATATTAGTGCCTGATCGTCTGCAAATAAAAGCTCGTTGATCTCCTCTGTCTCTGATGGGTTGGCTAACTTGTATATGTAGTCCATGTAAGTAATAAACAGGGGGGGGGGGGTAGTAAGCACCCTGTCTTACACCTGATCTAATTTCGAGGTGGTATGTGTAATCTGCTGCTGTTCTGACCCTGCAGCTGCTGTTGATGTAGAGCCTTTTAATTATTTTGGTTAGATGTTACCTTACTCCGTATGTTGTTAGTATCTCCCACAGTTGTTCTCTATTTGATGTCGGCTTACTCCGTATGTTGTTAGTATCTCCCACAGTTATTCTCTGTTTGATGTCGGCTTACTCCGTATGTTGTTAGTATCTCCCACAGTTATTCTCTGTTTGATGTCGGCTTACACCGTATGTTGTTAGTATCTCCCACAGTTGTTCTCTATTTGATGTCGGCTTACTCCGTATGTTGTTAGTATCTCCCACAGTTGTTCTCTGTTTGATGTCGACTTACACCGTATGTTGTTAGTATCTCCCACAGTTGTTCTCTATTTGATGTTACCTTACTCCGTATGTTGTTAGTATCTCCCACAGTTGTTCTCTGTTTGATGTCGGCTTACACCGTATGTTGTTAGTATCTGCCACAGTTGTTCTCTGTTTGATGTCGGCTTACACCGTATGTTGTTAGTATCTCCTACAGTTATTCTCTGTTTGATGTCGGCTTACACCGTATGTTGTTAGTATCTCCCACAGTTGTTCTCTATTTGATGTTACCTTACTCCGTATGTTGTTAGTATCTCCCACAGTTGTTCTCTGTTTGATGTCGACTTACACCGTATGTTGTTAGTATCTCCCACAGTTGTTCTCTATTTGATGTTACCTTACTCCGTATGTTGTTAGTATCTCCCACAGTTGTTCTCTGTTTGATGTCGACTTACACCGTATGTTGTTAGTATCTGCCACAGTTGTTCTCTGTTTGATGTCGGCTTACTCCGTATGTTGTTAGTATCTCCTACAGTTGTTCTCTGTTAGATGTTGGCTTACTCCGTATGTTGTTAGTATCTCCCACAGTTGTTCTCTGTTTACTCTGTCGAATGCTTTTTCCTGGTTAATGAAAGCTATGTACAGATTCTGACTGTTCTGTCGTCTTTTCTGCTAGCTGTTTTAAAGTCAATAGAGCATCAGTACATCCACTTTTTTTCAGCACCCAATTTGAGAATCGCTTAGCTGTAGCTCTATTATTGACCTCATCCACTTTTCCACAATCTTGGCGTATAACTTTCCCACATGGCTGAGAAGCGATATGCCTCTATATTGATTGCTGTCTCTTTCGTTAATAGCGTTTGTGAGAATAAATACACAAGCTTTGACCCTTCTGGTGTAAAATAACCATACTTTAACTACAGATGTTGTAACAATGTCAGTTATCATCATGTTCATCATCATGTGCCATACCGGTTGGCTTAGGCGATCATGTCCTTCCACAATCTTGTATCCACTGTGCATCGTATCAGTTCTGTTGTTGACTGTTTTCCATGCCATGACACCAAGCTATTCAATATTTTCTCTCTTTGTCGTCCGCGATCTCTCTTTCCTTTTATTTTGCCAGTTGTAACCAAGTATTCCAACTTTCCTCTTCTCATGATGTGCCCGAAAAATGTTGATTACATGTCAGTCATAGTGTCTCTTTATGATCATTTCTAATGTACAGTAACAGAATTACACTCAAATCATGTTTCACAACTAAGAAAATTTTCTCAGTATTACTAACATATTATCAATAAACAGCCGTGTCTACAATACGAGGAACCCGGATATCAGCTGAATTCTGCCCAATAGCTGACTGCCAACGTCAGAACCAGTGAACCAGAACTAATCAAAGGCCAGCCACTTTGGGATAGTCCTGAAAACAAATGAACCATTCAGATCAATCGAATAGAGCCGGTAGAAGGAAGTCTGGCCTGTTCTTAGAAAAAGCATTGTTGGACACGGATATACCGGTCAGAAAAGCCGAGAAGTCACAGCTCGCTAGGAATCACGAGAAACGCATTGTTTGTTTTGCTGTCTGTCGTGGATATGAGGTAATCATTGGACGAGCACCGAAAAGTAAAGACAAACTATAATGATAACAATAGCGATTAAACAGCAAATGAATAATGAATAATTAAATAATAGTGATAAATGCATAAAGATAACTGGCACCTTAAGAAAATGGCTTGGCAGAAGAACATCAACAGAAATGATAAATAGCTGTCGAGATCGAAAGTTGTCGAGAGACGTGATTATTTACGCCTGCAGTGATGGTACTTGATGATGATGATGTATAAATGCATTATTCTTCTCCCTTCTTCCTCTTCTTCCGCTTCTTCGAACAATCCCTAAGGTCGTTTGGACATCGCTGACAGGCTTCTTCGCTTCCTCCTCCACTTCTCTCTATCTTCAGTCATTCTTTGGGACTCTGGAAGTCGAGGCGAATGGACCTGTCCATTTTTGATGTTATCCTCTCATCTTTTTCTCCGCCTACCTCTCCTCTACAAAGGACAAGAGGTAGGGTTCGATTCCAACCGACGGCTTCCAGGTTCACCCAGCCCTAAATGGGTACCGGATTTTTTTCTGGGAAAATAAAGCGGCACGGGCGTAATACCGACAACATTACCCCAAAAATCATGTGCCGAAGGTCTGTAAAATATATGATCACTAACACCATATTCCCTATACGCCATTTGGCGTGACGGGGGCTCTTTACATTTTTTTTTTTTACCCCTCCTTCTCGCCCCTTCCACTGTTCTATAACAGAATGGTCTTTGCCAGGCTAGGTGATTGATATAGGTGACCAAACGATTTCATTGTGTGTTTCTTCATAACAGTAAAAGATCATCACATACTCCTATTGCCTTTTCTATCCTTTTGCGAATTTTTTCATGTGTGATACGATCTAAGAAAGAGATAACAAAAGAACCTTAAGATAACATGTCATCTCCATAGGTTGCATTTTCTTTTGTAGTCCTGCTGGAAGGGCCCATTCATGCTTCACAGGCGTATAGAAGAACTGATGATACAAGTATCTTTTATCTACCTGTTGATGCCTTTAAGCGTCGCAGAAAATAGAGCTTGTTGTCAGTATACCATGGTGTCTAGATATTTGCGTGCTTGTTTTTGATTCTCTCTTTTCATAAATGGAATTAGTTTCCTCATATTCCCAGTCCATGGGGGACTTGTTGGTCTCGAGACAAGACGCCGGCCTCAAGAAAGAGAGGTTATGAGTTTAAATCCCGGCTGCACCAGTTGGGATTTGTATTTATGATTTCTCTCTGCGGCAACCACCCCTGGTCTCAGCAGCGAGGTCCGGCTTGAAACGTCAATTACTCATCGACGAAAAAAAACATGAGAACCTCCGAAGTCGGAGTTATCTGCCTGTGCGGCGAGGGACCCCTGTGCACACGGCTACCAGGGAAAAATGGATTAACACGCAAAATTCATTTCCTAGTCTCTAGGGACTTTGTCAGAGTTGAAAGCTGGCGAACGCAACAACAACAAATGGAACGTCTTTCTCTCGCCTATCTGGTAGCTGTTTAAAAGGAAAAGTTTTGGTCTGTGCACATGTCTTTTATTCCATCTTTTCCTTGGTCTTCCTCTTACCCCCTGTTTTGTTTTTCTTAGATAGAATGTTCTTGATGACAAATGGTCTGATTTCATTCTAAGTGCCTATACCATTTCATTTGTAGTTTGTATATTCCAGACATGGTTTCATTCTAAGTGCCTATACCATTTTATTTGTAGTTTGTATATATATATATATCACAGACATGGTTTCATTTCGATTTCTTCTCTGACTCTTAACATTTGATACTCTATCTGCCCTTGTGTTCTTTGTTATTTTCCACAAGCCCCTAATTTCAGATGTCGTGATTTTCTGTTATTGAGCTTAGTTCAAGGGCCAAGTTTGACACTGGTAGCATCATATTGGCGTGAAGATGCTATTTATCATCTGATACAAGTATACTAATAGTAAACACAAATGAGTAATAATAAATAAATTGATAATGAATAATAAATAAGTACTAACTAATAATTTAAAAAAAGTAAAGTACCCCCGTCACGCCAAGTGACGTATAGGGAATATGGTGTTAGTGACCATACATTTTACAAACCTTTGGCACATGATTTTTGGAGTAATGTGGTCGGTATTACGCCCGTGCCGCTTTACTTTCCCAGAAAAAAAAATCAGGTACCCATTTAAGGCTGGATGAACCCGGAAGCCGTCGGTTGGGATCGAACCCTACCTCTTGTCCTTTGTAGTCCAATTCACTAACCACTAAGCTATCGCGGCTCCCACTAACTAGTAATAATTACAAATAATAATTAATAATAATACATGGATAAAAGATAAAGGTAGTGCCATAGCAGTTGACTTTGGGTAATGAGGTGATAGTGACTTCTTTATAAAACCAATCCATCTTCCTGTAACGTTGTCGGTCTTTGGGTCACCATAGATGCCAATTTCACAATTTGCTTCCATTCGTCGCGATTTAGAGCAGCTCACTGTGATACAACGAAAGACATTCCTGTCTATTCTCTGATGTTATCTACCCTTTATTCGTTTGTGCTCCCTGCCTTCTTTTGCCGGGCGCTGGGCATTGCAGAATGGTTTTTTGGCCCGTGTGACGTGTCCATACCAGGCCAGTTTCCACTCTTTTAATTATTGACAGAAGGTCTATAAATGGTCCAGTGGATCGTTGGAATCTTTCGTACACTTATTCATGGGTGATATGTCATCTTTATGATATATGTGTAATATCTTTCTATACCATTTCATCTCCAAGGCCTGTATTCTGAAACCTTTCTACATAACTCGAATTCCATAGTTTACATAATAACTTACGTATCCTCATACAACTAGGTAGACATGTCCTTATACAACTAGGTAGACATGTCCTTATACAACTAGGTAGACATGTCCTTATACAGCTAGCTCGGCCGATCAAACGGACACGTACCCTGTCTTGACTGCATTAATCGACATAAATAATTCTCAAACCGTTGACACCCGCGCTCACTTTCCTTGTTGATCATATACCGGGGTGCGTCCTCATGGCAGTTACGACGAGTAAGCTCTGTACAGTTGGGTAAGCTCTGTTTCCCTTATTGGATATATTATAAATGACGACATAATTATTACCATCCTGCTGTAACTCATTTATGTACTTAAACAAAAAATAAGCGTATGTGTATGTTGTCATTATTTCTAAACACTGAATAAACACACGACAACGTTATTGGCGGGGCTTCTTGGGGGTCGCGGCGCACGTTTTTGGGAACCACTGATCTACGTCATTGACAATGAACTGATGACTGAAGCATGACTCTTGGCTATTTCTTTCTGTTTCTTCTCTCTTCACTTCCTCTTGTACACGTTCGCGTGTCGAGTGTGATGCAAGGTTCTGGTTGTCGAGCTATTAACGGCTTCACTCATTGTCAATTGATGCTGTTGTAATGTCTCTTTGATGTTGGTTGCGATTAACGAAATTGTGATGGACCGGAGATGGGTATACATGTATTATATCCTACGAGGCTGATGTAAAGATGATGAGATGTGGAAAAGTAAACATAAAATATTATGTGTATGCGCTTTACTGATAGGAAGATAGTGCGAAATAATGAACGTTTCGGTTACAGACCTTCGTCAGTTTGACAAGATAACGAACAGGAACAAGACGAATACAAATCCCATTACGTGCTTTCTTAAACTAGTTAGTCTGGTCTCACCACCCGTGTGTGTGCGGAAGGGGGTTGCGGTGTTGTAGATTCACGACCTGTTATGGTTGGTCTCTCAAAATGGTCTAATGGGTTTTCTCTCCCCGATTTTTAATAGCGATCTTCCACCACGAGCGGAGCGACTGCCATCAGCTAATTCTAATGTTTACTTTCTATTTATAATGATTTCTCTATACTTATTTTTCTATATCTCTACACTTCACCTATCCTCTAACATGCAACACATCTCTTTCTCATCTCATCACCCCCATCTCTTATCCCTCTGCCTACCGTTCCCTAACTTAATCATCCTATATGTATCTATAGGTATCTGTGCCTCACCGTTTGTTGTCGTTGTCCCCGTCTCCTGAAGAAGGCCGCCGGCCGAAACGTCAGTATTTTGTTGTGTTCCTTTTTTGTAAAGCTGCTACCATACCTTGTAGGAGTGTACGTTACACCCCATCACTGGCTCCTTGCTACCAGCTTTACCGCAGCACTGCATTTATTTGCCTGTTCCCTACCAGTTATGGTTCACTGATCTTGACGCAAGCAGACGTCTATATATAGCTGGACGCTACTAAACCTGTGGGTGGTTGAGTATTGGGCCCTAGGTGTTATAGCTATAGTTATTTAAAGGCCCCGGTAGCACTGCAATCGAATGAAAATCTATAATTGCTCAACCGCCCGTGCCAGTGGAATCATCCGAATTAACATCTCATCGAATATTGAAACAAAGAAAGATAGCTGCAGTCCCCATCATAGCAAACACAGTACGCGTCAAAAGACATAAGGTTTAGCGGCACTGAAAGTGTACGCAGTTGAACTGTCCTTCGTCAACGATATCATCATTCATCGTAAGCAATCGGAATATCGAAACACCATCCGGATGAAAAGCACATCTCACGGTGTACACAGAGCACTAAAATCAGTAGCTGCGGTAGCAAGCCGGACTTGGAATATGAGGAAACTGCAACAAGGAACACTTTTCAAACAGCGTCTCAACGGTTCCTGCCGCCTATCCACCATATTGACCGGTGTAAGTTCAACCAGCCCGCCACAGGCGTTGTTAGTTATAATACCTGTCGCTGTTTGCTGAAGAGTACTGGACACCTAACGGCTTTTCAGTGTGCAGGTATGTAGATTATTCATCATAATTCATGAATTAATCAAGCAATTAAATATTCTTCTCCTCTCCATGACCACAGATCGACCGAGCGGTCAGTATCGTCTTGTCAGACTATCAATTTCCTCTACATTATTCGGTCCGTGGCTCTTCCTCGCAGTGCCCTATGTCTAGCCCACACTGTCCATCTATCTTCGTATCCCACTGTCTTTGGTCTGTTTTTCTCTTTCACTTTCCATCTCAAGCCCAGATCATCTGATCGTTTCTGGATGTCCTGATCACGTGACTTACCCAAACCAATGGGGGACACATCATCAGAGTCCACTAAGGTTATACCCGTGCTCTCTTATGTAAAAGTAAAATAAAGTGCCTCGTCACACCACGTGACCTTATAAGGAATATGGTGTTAGTGACCATAATTTTTTTTACAGACCTTCGGCACATGATTTTTTGAGATAATGTGGTCAGTATTACGCCCGAGTCGCTTTATTTTCCAAAAAAGAAACAATAATCCGATATTCATTTAAGGCTGTGGGAACCCGAAGTCGTCGATCACGCTCTAACCCGACCTCTTGTCCTTTGTTAGTCCAGTTCGCTCTCTTATTTACACATTGAGAAATGTCAATGTTCGGATTGTTACAATCAGTTGTTACAAGTTATTATCCGGGTCATCATCATTGCACTCCGAACATGTCCATAGGTGCTCAGATCCCCTTCTCAGCAATTCCCGCAGTGTCCAGCGACTGACGACTCCAATTAGATGATGTAGTCGCTGAACGTCGATGCTGTGGATGGTCTAGACTCACGTGCACTTACTCAGTCGCACGGTCCAGGACCCGTTTCCACGTTATAAACTGGCCAACTCCAGTAAATAGCTCTGCAGCACGCGGATACACTGTGAGCATTTTACAAATTAAATGAATTACGCGTCCTTGACGACAGAATGTTCAGATTAAGACACGTGTACTTGTTAGTTTGTTGCTGGGACCATCAACACTGTACACCTGACGACTCCATGGGTGCTGTAATGTTCCTCTCGAGAAAATCCGAGGAGAATCCTGGCTTCATCATCATCAAGTACCGGGCCTGCTGGCGTAGGTGATCATGTCTCTCCACAACTTTCGATCTCGGCAGTCATGTATCATTTATGTTGTTGACCTTCTGCCAAGCCATTCTCTTAAGCTGTCTGGTATTTTTTTTTCTCTTTGCTTCTCTCTATCTCCTCGTCCCTCAATTTTCCCAGTTATTATAATATATTCCAGCTGTTCTTTTCTCATGGCCAACCAATAATGATTGTTTCTTCCTAATATTGGAAATTAACTCTAATCCTGGCTTACGTGCACGCACTTCGTAGCATGGCCTGGGGTCCACGGTGCGGGTAAGTTTTTTTTTCTGACAGTTTTGCCCGGACACCTGCCGCATTTATGGCCTAATTTAAATTCCTAAGGGTTCTTTAACGTGCGAGGGTGCACATGAGATCCCTTGTTCATTGCCGTTATCCGAGAGGGCTAGACATCGGGTCTCACTACCCACCCAAAAGATCAGGGGAGGGTAAGGTTAGAAAGAAACCACAGATTAATGTTATTTTTTTTCTCGACAAATCACCTCTACTGGTTGGCTTTGAACCCGGATGTTTCCTGCCCTGAAGCCGATCTCGTACCTCTAGACTACCCAGCCCCCATGTGTACTTAAGATTGGAGAACCCCCAGCCAGCCCTAGGACGTGGTTATTGACAACAAGTGTCCTGTTGACGGATCTAGCCATTATATCCTAACTCCGGGTCGTCCTTCAAGGTATTTCAATTTTGTGGATAAATATTTGCTGCTAATTTCCCCCATCTCCCCCCCCCCCCCCCCCGGGCCCCCTTTCTGGTTGTTTCAGTATTAATGATATCAAATAAAGAAAAAACTGGCAAGAAGTATTAATATGTCCCGCCTGTCCGGTTTTGCAAAACCGTCTTGCAGGGGTCGATGAAGAGACGAAAATAACGCGAAAGACCACGTTGAGATAAGTATTATATCGTCTCTATTCTTTGTTTAAAAAGATACCAGACAGCTTAAGAGAATGCCTTGGCAGAAGGTCAACAACAGAAATGATAAATAACTGTCGTGATCGAAAGTTGTAGAGACATGATCACCTACGTCAGTAGGGCCGGTGCTTGATGATGATGATTCATTGTTTGGGTCATCGGTGGTTAGTTTGCTCGCTTCCTGTTCAGAAGAGTCCGAGTTCGATTCCCAGAAGTGGCGTTTTTTTTCCGGACCGAGGAGAATCCGAGGTTCACCCAGCCTCAACATGGATATCAGAGAAGGTTCTGTGAAGTAAGGCGGTCTGTCGTAATGCCTACCACATCACCTAAAAATATGCAGGGGTCATGGAAATATGTTGTCGCTGAAATTATATTTTTCCAATACGTCTAGCAAGGCGTCGGTAGAACCCTTTCTTCTTCTTCTAGCATTTCAGCTCCCTGTGGAGCATAGGTCTTCAATAAACACTTTCCAAGCCGTTCTGTTTCTGACCATTCTTTTAAGATCATTCCATGTTTTCCCCATCATCTTCATATCTGCTTCCATTTGTATTCTCCAAGAATATTTTGGTCTTCCTCTTTGTCTTTTTCCTTAGGGATTCCAAAAAAGGTCTTGTTGTGTAATACTCTCAGTTGGCTTCCACAGTGTGTGTCCTATCCATCGGCATCATCTTTGCTGTATCTCTTTATCCACAGGTATTTGACTGGTACATTTCTATAATTCTATGTTAGTGATTTGGTCCTGCCATAGGTAGAACCCTTACTTTTACTTCAGTCCCTGTATACTCATGTAATTCACTGCTGTCTAATTTTGCCTATGTCCACTGATGAAGACTTATAAGTCGAAACATTTGTTATTCAGTTGTGTCTTATATCCGTGTTCAAACGCAGCTTGGTGCTCTCATGTAGACCCAGCTGATAGTGGTTTGGGTACATGTGTCAGGACAATGTAATGCCAGCGAACAAACCAGAATTGAAATGGTACGTTCTTGTTACAGGATCTACATACCTTGCTATGGGCCATTCCCCAGGATACATTACTAGGCCAAAAAAAAGCAAGGCAGACTGAGGGGAAGAAGTGGGAAGATAACATCAGAGATAGGACAGGATTAACCTTCGTTACATCTCAGAAAGCAGTTCTGAATCGTGAAGCCCGGACACAAACAAACTGTAAGAACGCCATCAAGAGTGCACCATCGACCCCCGAAATTTGCGGACTAATGAATGAAAATGAATGAATGGAGGAATTAATGAATGAAAATAAATGAATGAATGAATCATCATCATCATTGAGTGCTGTCTCCGCATCGAAGGTTGACTACCATGGAGCGCCATTCCACTCTCTCTCTCTCTCTTGCTTTGATTGTGCAGATTGTCATAGATTGACTTGTCCATCTTTTGATGTTACTCGTCCATGTTAGTTTTAGTCTGCCTCTGCCTCTTTTACCTTGTATTTTCCCTTCTAATATTACTTTTATTAGAATGTTGTGTCTTTTAACATGCCCCACAAATTTCATTTGTCTTGTTCTAATTGTGTTTAGCAGTTCTCTTTTTATTTTTAGTTGTTTTAAAACTAATGAATGAATAAATTAGTGAATAAATAAATAAATAAATATAATGAATGGATGAAAATAAATGAATGAATACATAAATGAATGAATACATAAATGAATGAATGAATACATAAATGAATGGATGAAAATAAATGAATTAATGCATACATGAATGGATGAAAATAAATGAATTAATACATAAATGAATGGATGAAAATAAATGAATTAATATATAAATGAATGGATGAAAATAAATGAATTAATACATAAATGAATGGATGAAAATAAACGAATGAATACATAAATGAATGGATGAAAATAAATGAATTAATACATAAATGAATGGATGAAAATAAATGAATTAATACATAAATGAATGGATGAAAATAAATGAATGAATACATAAATGAATGAATACATAAATGAATTGATGAATGAATAACAGCGAGGGGGAGCACAGTCCCCATTCCAAGTGCTGTGGCCTGGTGCAGTAACATACTATAGTACTCTCTTAAGACACCATATTTGTTACGAGAAATTATTATTCATGTCTGTCCACAAAGCTGCAACAAATAGTATTATTGATAAATATCTGTCCCACCAGACACAGGATAAGGTGACACGATATCACTTCATGAGTTTTGTCCCTTCTCTAAACAAGCAGAGCAGCCGGCGAGAGGAAATGAAGAAACGTGTAAGAGTCATCATATCTTGGTTCAAGGATAAAGATGGTTACGGGTTAGGAAGGAAGGGATTAAGCCATCATTATGTGTCTTATCGATTGGCGTAGGCGATTATGTCCTTCCACAGTTCCCTATCCACAGTGCATCGTTTCAGTTCTGTTGTTGACTGCTTCCCGTGCCACGACACCAAGCTATCTAGCAACTTTTCTCTTTGTCGTCCGCGATCTTTCTATCCATTGCATTTTGGCAGTTGTAACCAAGTATACAAACTTTCCTTAACTTATGATGTGTCCAAAAGGTGTCGATTGTTTATTTCTGATGTTTATTTTTTTTAAAAGCTGTATTTCTGTGTTGGCCTCTGTGAGAATTTCCTCATTAGTATTTTAAGCTATTCTGGGAACTTTCAACATTTTTCTGAGAAATCCCATCTCTATAGCCTCTAATTGTCTTTTCATGTATTTGTCTCCTGTCCATGATTCGCTTTCACGTGTTAGTATTCGCTTTACATTGCTCTATATTATATCTCAGTTAATATAGATGGTACCAGTCAAACACCAGTGGATAAAGAGATACAGCGAAGACGATGGCGCTGGATAGGACACACATTACGGAAGCCAACTGAGAGTATTACACAGCAGGCCCTTTTTTGAATCCCCAGGGGAAAAGACAAAGAGGAAGACCAAGGAATTCTAGGAGAAGACAGATAGAAGCAGAGATGAAGATGATGGGGAAGACATGGAATGATCTTAAAATAATGGCAAAGAACAGAACGACTTGGAAAGTGTTTGTTGAAGACCTATGCTCCACTGGGAGCTAAAAAGGTAGAAGAAGAAGAAGATTATAGATGGTGATAACAAAACAATACAAAATGTGTCAGTGAGAACTTTTTGTTTGGTTCGCATGACTAGCAAACTATAGAGTGACTGGCGTATATTGGGTACAGTCTATAACACGGGAGCTTTAGTAGTTATATAAGAGAAGACTGAAGCAAAATAAGCAGCTTTTAAGTGGAAATCTTCGTTGTTGTATCAGAGAAGTCTGGCACAGAAACCTGGATTATAAGAGAAATATGTTTATATAAGAGAAATATGTTTATATAAGAGAAAACTACGTTCGGGTCAAGACATCACAAACAAAGAAGTTGCCAGAAGATCACGCTTTTAACAACAGCAACCAATGAGTGAAAAGACGACGTTGGAAATGGCTAGGCCACGTACTACGTGTAGACCGAACCAGGTATTCCCACCTAGTATTAAAATGGACACCACCTGGAAAATGAAGAAGAGGTAGACTATTGGGGACATGGCGACGAACCATGCACGATGAAATGAAAGAGGCTGAGAGGTCCTGGCGAGAGTTGTACATGCTTGCTCCAGACCGGATTGGGTGGAGATCTCTTGTGGGTGCCCTATACTACGACTGAAGTTCAGCGGATTAAGAAGAAGAATAAGACAAAGAAGAGAAAACTGAGGAGAAATAAGCAAATTCAAGTGAAAGTCTTCGTTGTTGCAACAGAGAAGTCTGACATAGAGGCTAGATTTATAAGAGAAGTCTTTGGTTATATGAGAGAAGACTGAGACATACAGCCAGGTTTACCCAGATAAACATATGTGGATCATATTCCACTTTGACCAAGTCGGTACTTGGCTCACATGACAACAGAAGTTGTCTCTGTCCTGATCGAGATGTCCAATGTCTGCAACAGTCAATCCCAGCACCTTTGGGATTTCGTCGACCCACTTTTTTCTTGGTCTTCCTCTCTTATGTCCACTTGGCACCATGCCCTCCATAATGGTTCTCACTAGATCATTATCTCGCTCTATATGACTAATATATTGTTAGTTTCCTTGTTTATATATGGCTCCTGGGTGATACATCTAGGGCGGACCAAGAAGAATGTCATTTCAAGACATCAGGGAGACCTTGAACATGACATTACAAGTGAGAGATCTGGCTAGAGACAGAGATTATTTGAGACGGGCTGTGGTAAATGTAACGTTCTGTGGGAGATCTGGCTAGAGACAGAGATTCTTTGAGACGGGCTGTGGTGAATGCAACGTTCTGTGGGAGATCTGGCTAGAGACAGAGATTATTTGAGACGGGCTGTGGTAAATGCAACGTTCTGTGATATATTTCGCCATAGACAGAGATTCTTTGAGACAGGCTGTGGTGAATGCAACGTTCTGTGATATATTTCGCCAGAGACAGAGATTCTTTGAGACAGGCTGTGGTGAATGCAACGTTCTGTGATATATCTCGCCAGACACAGATATTCTTTGAGACGGGATGTGGTGAATGCAACGTTCTGTGATATATCTCGCCATAGACAGAGATTCTTTGAGACGGGCTGTGGTGAATGCAACGTTCTGTGATATATCTCGCCAGACACAGAGATTCTTTGAGACGGGCTGTGGTGAATGCAACGTTCTGTGATATATCTCGCCAGACACAGAGATTCTTTGAGACGGGCTGTGGTGAATGCAACGTTCTGTGATATATCTCGCCAGAGACAGATTCTTTGAGACGGGCTGTGGTGAATGCAACGTTCTGTGATATTGGTTATTGGTTATGGAAGGCCCCGGTCTCACAGCAAACGAATTAAAATCCATAATTGCTCAACCGCCCGTGCCAGTGGAATCATCCGAATTACTAACACATCTCCCAAACAAAGAAAGGTAACTGTAGTCCCCATCGTAGCAGTCTCAGCACACGCTAAAAGACATAAGGCGAAACCGCGCAGAAAGTGAACACAGCCAACTGTTCCCTGTCATACGATATCATCATTCATCGTAAACAAGCGGGATATCGAAACAGGATCAAAACGGATGAGACACACAGCTCACGGTGTGCACAGAGCACTTAAGTCAGTAGCTCCTGCAACAAGCCGGACTTGGAATATGAGGAAACTGCAAGAAGGAACACTTTTCAGACATAGCCTTCAATGGTTCCTGCCGCCTATCCACCATATACCATGAGAGTTCACGTCCTCCCGAAAAAGATGATCGTCGTAGCACTTGATGATGTTAGGCCATCGTTGATGACTCCAATTCCAAACATATAGACACACAGTGGTGGTAAGTTATCATTTCCAATCCAACAGACGCCACCTGACCTGTAGTTAGTAAAACCACAGAGAGAATATGATTTTGTGACCTTCACTGATTCACTCTTGGATGTGAATGTGTATTTTACACCAGAGGAGAAGTTTTCAACTACAGTGATCCCGTTTAAGGCAATTCTGGGATAGCAAGGCAAGTCTCCTTTATAGCAGCAGAACTTGATGTTCTCCGCTCCCTTCTTGTAGCTGCTGCCACACGATTCTGATGTCTCATTAACTTGGACATCATTCAAGAACAATGTCAGATTAACATTCCATAGATATGGCTCTGCTGATGAAGTGCTTGGTGCAACAGTTGTATCGATCATACAGGAGGCTCCTGGTTTGTGGTCATTAATATCACAGACGGCACATGATGTTGTTATATTCAGTATTTCTTTCTGGGGTGTAAATATGTGGCACACACATGGAGAGTGGTTTGTGGTCACAGTAATCCCATTAAAGGCAATTCTAGGGTAGCATGGCATAGCTGTTTCAGAACAGCACAATCCTGTGATGTTTTCTGTGTTCGCTATAAAGCTGCTGCTGCTACACAATCCTGACCAATTATAGGTGTGGACATTATTCACTTGCAATGACAAAACTGCTTTGTTTACATCATAAACCTCTGGAAGCGAATCATTTATGGGACTAATAGTACAATTTATTCTTCCATCGGGGATATCTTCCATGAGTCCCCCCCCCCCCCCCCCCCCCAAAGGTCTTTGGTTAAAAAGCACATATGCTTTTGAGTTAAACACAAAATGAGCCCACTTCGTAGATTCGCCATAGACACATTCTTTGAGACG
This sequence comes from Megaustenia siamemsis, assembly GCA_032433765.1. NCBI lineage: Eukaryota > Metazoa > Mollusca > Gastropoda > Stylommatophora > Ariophantidae > Megaustenia > Megaustenia siamemsis. Next base: position 16,628,374 of record JAVIAB010000104.1, read on the forward strand.
GGCTGTGGTGAATGCAACGTTCTGTGATATATCTCGCCATAGACAGGGATTCTTTGAGACGGGCTGTAGAGAATGTAACGTTCTGTGATATATCTCGCCATAGACAGGGATTCTTTGAGACGGGCTGTGGTGAATGCAACGTTCTGTGAAATATCTCCCCAGACACAGAGATTCTTTGAGACGGGCTGTGGTGAATGCAACGTTCTGTGATATATCTCGCTATAGACAGATTCTTTGAGACGGGCTGTGGTGAATGCAACGTTCTGTGATATATCTCGCCATAGACAGATTCTTTGAGACGGGCTGTGGTGAATGCAACGTTCTGTGATATATCTCGCCATAGACAGATTCTTTGAGACAGGCTGTGGTGAATGCAACGTTCTGTGATATATCTCGCCATAGACAGATTCTTTGAGACGGGCTGTGGTGAAAGCAACGTTCTGTAATATATCTCGCCATAGACAGAGATTCTTTGAGACGGGCTGTGGTGAATGCAACGTTCTACAAACGACATGCGATGTGATGATGATGTTTTTATATTCTTTAGTAACCACGACTTCTGGAATGTTTAATTATTTCCAAGTTATGTTTGTTCTTCTGTCAGTCCAGGATATTCTACGTATTTGTTTTCTATAATATTTTCATGTAAATGCAATGGATGTGTCATCATCATCATTGAGTGCCGTCTCTGCATCGATGGTTGGGCTACCAGGAGCGCCATTCCATTCTGTCTTTTGCTTTGATAGTGCAGGCTGTCTTTGGCTGACTTGTCCATCCTTTGATGTTACTCGTCCATGTTAATCTTGGTCTAGCTCTCTCTCCTTTACCTTTTATTTTCCCTTCCAATATTACTTTTAGTAGGCTGCTGTGTCTTTTAACATGGCCCAAAAATCTCATTTGTCTTTTTTGAATTGTGTTTAGTAGTTTTTTTCCCAATTTTTAATTGTTTTAAGACTTCATCTTTTCTTTTCTTTTCATCCAAATTCAATCATTTTTCAATCCATCTTCATATTCTCCTATAAATTAACATTTCAGCAGCTTCAATTTTTGTCTGTTTTCTTGTCTAATGTCCATGTTTCTGCACCATACAGGAATGTTGAGAAGCTATAACATTTTGCTATTCTTAGCTTTAGCCCTGGTTCTATTTCTTATTATATATGGATGTAAGACATTCCGAAATAGACCACCAGCTTTTGTGATAAAAATTGTCACGATTATATCAGACTCCTGGAATAGACAGACAAGCTTCTTTTATGTTTGGAGGGGATGGTGTGGTGATGGAGGAATATTATAGTTATACGAGAGAGAGAGAGAGATAGAGAGAGAGAGAGAGAGAGAGAGAGAGAGAGAGAGAGGTGGGGAGGACAGAGCCAGTTTTATACGAGAAACTGACGTGATTATGTGAGAAGGTTCGACAACAAACGTTTAATTTTGTAAGGATTATTAGCGTGATTTGATGGGAGAACACTAGAGAGATGAGTTTTTAGGCAAATTGAGGTGCTTATATGTGAGCTTAAAGAGGAGTTTTCGTGCTATAGAAATTGATATCGTTATATGTTGTTTTTGTTGTTGATGACGTATGAACTGATGGTTTCAGCTCTTTCTCGTTTGCTCTGAAAAGAAGGTAAATTGCCAGTGTTATGTTGTGTCGTTTCAAGTGAGATATTTGTGTCGTTGACCTGACATATTTATCTGTCCGTTTGTTCATCATTTCTTCTTGAAATCTGTCCATTCCTCTGTCGGTCCGTCCGTTATTCCGGCCGTCCGTGCTTTCGTCAGCTCATCCATCCGACAGTCCATCTGCTCGTCCATTCATCTATCCATCTATCCATCTGTCAGTCCATCTATCCATCTGTCAGTCCATCTATCCATCCGATAGTCCATCTCTTAGCCCATTCATCTATCCATTCGTCCGTTCGCCCATCCATCTATGAATCCTTTCGTCAATCTATCTGTCCACCCATCCAGCAATATATCCGCTTGTTGTCCAGCTATTCATCCATCATTTCGTCAGTCCATCCGTAATTCATTTGTCCATCCATCCGTCCGTCCGTCCATTCATCCATCCATCCGTCCGTCCGTCCATCCAATCAGGTGCTGCGAGTTATTTACTCCTTGCAAGCAAAGAAATGATTTCTTTAGTTTAAGTAGAGATTGGAACCTGGACCCTTACACGCGTGAGGCCAACGTTATAACTGCTACCATACTAAACTACATGACTCAGCATATCCAACATTTTTTACCTTCGGGTTTGCTTTCCCTCTTCATACCATCCTTCTCTTAACCAGCCTGGTTTGTCTGCTTCCGGGGCTCCTATAGTAGTGGGGGTAGGGTTTTAAAGAGTTATGGTTCACTGATACTTGGTGAATTTTCCCATGATGCACGCGTCTTCTGCCCCTGTCTGGCCACGTAACAATGAATGAAGAAGAAATTTGATATAAAGTTGACGGATTTATTTTAAAAAGTTATATTCATTAAGTGGAGCTCCCAATGGAATGTTCCCAGTATAACAATAGTACCTGGAGGTAGGCACACGTGTATGATATCATGCGGGGCGACCGCAGAGCTGGAAGAAACGTGGAAATGTGGACTTAAAATAATATGATAAAATAATATATACGAACACAGGCCTTCCTCAGTTTGACCAACAGACACGTACAAGGCGGCTACCCGAATACATTGATTGGCATAGATCTCTACTTAGCTCCAAACACAGACGTTGAGGATCTCTGTTGTCTGAAGGTTGAGGATCTCTGTTGTCTGAAGGTTGAGGATCTCTGTTGTCTGAAGGTTGAGGATCTATGTTGTCTTATCGCTATGAGTTCTGTAAATGTGTTTCCAATAGCGCCTGAGCTGAAAGTGGTCCGCGACGTATAGCTCACCGTTTGCGCCAAGATTTGTGAACCGGAAGCGATTAAGATTATACTCCAGCTTATTATAATTATCCTGGCAACAGACTAGCCGTCTCGGTACCCAAAATCGCTATGACGATGTGTGGGCGGAAATGCGTACCTTAAAATTACAACGCTAACTATCTACGGCTCTTTCGTGTCATTTTAATGGCATACGATACAGATTTATTTATTTGTGTGTGTGTGTGTGTGCGCGCGCGTGCGTGCGTGCGGGACGTTAGAAGGCTACCCAACCTGGCCCTTAAATGGAAACCGGAAGGCCAAAGAAGTCGAGGAAGACCAAAAGTGAACCTGCGTAAAACCATTATCAAATAGAGCGCAGCTATGGGTCACAGAAACAACCATGAACTAAAACAGGTTGTGGGTGACCGTCGAACATGGACAACTATGACTTCTGCCCCATGTGACATATTTGACCTAAAAGGATAATCAATCAAAATGAGAAGAGGAACGTTGGAATACCTGGTTACAGCTGCCAAAATACAGAGAAAGAGGGATAGGGGACGGCAAAGAGAGAAATTATTTGATGGTTTTGTGTCATGGCACGGAAAACAGTCAACAACAAAATTGATACATTGCAAGGCGGATAGAAGATTGTGGAAGGACATGATCGCCTACGCCAACCGGTATAATGATGATGAGTAATTGATGTTTTAAGCCGAGCATCGCTTATGAGACCACGGGTGGTCTCCGATCTGCCATCCTAAAACCAATTCTAGCACTAAATAATGACAGTGTGTTGGTTCTTATCCATGGAGATTATTGGTTGTTACCTGCACAGATTATTTGTTGCTATTCACAGAGATTATTCATTCTTATCAACAGAGATTATCGGCTCTTATCTACAGAGATTATTGGTTCTTATCTACAGAGATTATTGGTTCTTATCTACAGAGATCATTGGTTCTTATCCACAGAGATTATGGTTCTTATCTACAGAGATTATTGGTTCTTATCTACAGAGATTATTGGTTCTTATCCACAGAGATTATTGGTTCTTATCCACAGAGATTATTGGTTCTTATCTACAGAGATTATTGGTTCTTATCTACAGAGATTATTTGTTCTTATCCACAGAGATTATTGGTTCTTATCTACAGAGATTATTGGTTCTTATCCACAGAGATTATTGGTTCTTAGCTACAGAGATTATTGGTTCTTATCTACAGAGATTATTGGTTCTTATCTACAGAGATTATTGGTTCTTATCTATAGAGATCATTGGTTCTTATCTACAGAGATTATTGGTTCTTATCTACAGAGATTATTGGTTCTTATCTACAGAGATTATTGGTTCTTATCCACAGAGATTATTGGTTCTTATCTACAGAGATTATTGGTTCTTATCTACAGAGATTATTGGTTCTTATCTACAGAGATTATTGGTTCTTATCTACAGAGATCATTGGTTCTTATCTACAGAGATTATTGGTTCTTATCTACAGAGATTATTGGTTCTTATCTACAGAGATTATTGGTTCTTATCGACAGAGATCATGGTTCTTATCTACAGAGATTATTGGTTCTTGTCTACAGAGATTATTGGTTCTTATCTACAGAGATTATTGGTTTTTATCTACAGAGATTATTGGTTCTTATCTACAGAGATTATTGGTTCTTATCTACAGAGATTATTGGTTCTTATCCACAGAGATTATTGGTTCTTAGCTACAGAGATTATTGGTTCTTATCTACAGAGATTATTGGTTCTTATCTACAGAGATTATTGGTTCTTATCTACAGAGATCATTGGTTCTTATCTACAGAGATTATTGGTTCTTATCTACAGAGATTATTGGTTCTTATCTACAGAGATTATTGGTTCTTATCGACAGAGATCATTGGTTCTTATCTACAGAGATTATTGGTTCTTATCTACAGAGATTATTGGTTCTTATCTACAGAGATTATTGATTCTTATCTACAGAGATTATTGTTTGTTATCCACATAGAACCCTAGATACAAGAACAATAAGAAAAATAACCTTCTACTGAGATGAAATGTGTTAGACGAATGACAGGAAACAGTCTGAGATACAAGATCATAAATGAAGAACTAAGTAAAAAGCTAGCAATAGCCCCCGCCATAGAATATATAAAGACACAAAAAGTAAAGAGCCCCGTCACGCCAAGTGGCGTGCAGGGAATATGGTGTTAGTGACCATAATTTGTACAGACCTTCGGGACATGATTTTTCGGGCAATGTTGTCGGTATTACGCCCGTGCCGCTTTACTTTCCCGGAAAAAAATCCGGTTCCATTAACGGCTGGGTGAACCTGGAAGCAGTCGGTCAGGATCGAGTTTTTCTGAGTGTTGTAAAACATACCTCTCCCTCTTATGATCCCCTGAGTTATCGCCTCGGAAGTTTCCCTCTATAATATTATTAATTTATTATTATTTATCTCCAGGATCGAGCTCCACCTAATATATAAAGAAACAACAGATAAAATGGTTTGGCCACAAGACAAGGTAGATAGATCAAAACACAACGAGCCTTCAATAAACGTTGCGAGAACACCAGACCCAAGGGTCGAAGAAGATGGATTGACTGAATATAAGAAACACCAGGAAACATAACAACAGCAGAGACGAATAGAAGATCAAAAGACCGCAAATTATAACTCTTCTCGATGCTGAAAGGCAAATGATGAAGGAAAGAAAAAGAAGAAAGAGGAAAAAAAAACACAACTGTTGACTCTACCGCGATTCGCACCCGCGTTCTCCTGGACTCGGAGCAAGATAAGTTATCAATTCGGCCACCCACTTCTTCTAAAAACAACGAATTTCTGATAATCGCCATCGATGTCTGAAGTGACCAACAACAACAACAACAACAACAAAAGAGAGAGGTGAAAGAAGCGTATGAGTCAACAAGAAGCAAATGTTCAACTTTTACAGAAAAACTGCATTTATTTGAAAACAAAGACGATTACTGAAACGTGTATAAATACAGGGTTTACAGTACGTACTTTATTTTTCTTAATGTTTAATAATTAAATACAGGGTTTACAGTACGTACTTTATTTTTCTTAATGTTTAATAATTAAATACAGGGTTTACAGTACGTACTTTATTTTTCTTAATATTTAAATTTGAAAAGTTTAGCCTGAGTTGTTTCGTCGAATCATAAATTTGCAATATCCTTGAGTTGATGTAAGGTATGCGATATGCTTGACTTCCGGGTCATGTATAAAAACATTTGTAAGCTATTCTTCCTTGACTGCTCAACTGTTGGATTCAATAGTTTGCATATCAAGTCTGTCTAGTATTGGCGAGATCAATCTAAAGCTGTGTGTGAATCTGATAAGGTTTGTGTTTTATCGGGTGTTTGTGGATCCTGTGTGGACTATATCTTTCTGTGATTTCTGTAGTGATGTTGTGTATACAATAATACTTGGTATAGCGTGGGAGGAATTCCAAACAAACGAGGAAATTAGAAAAATCGCCAATCAACCTCTAATATAGGGGGACTGGTTGGTCTCGAGGCAGGACGCCGGCCTCAAGACAGAGGGGTTGCAGGTTCAAATCCCGGCTGCACCAGTTGGGATTTTTATTTATGATTTCTCTCTGCGACAACCACCCCTGGTCTCAGCAGCTAGGCCCGGCTTGTCTGTGGAGTTATCTGCCTGTACGACGAGGGACCCCTGTGCACACGGCTGCCAAGGAAAAGCGGATTAACACGCAAAATTCAGTTCCTAGTCTCTAGGGAACTTCGTCAGAGGTCAAAGCTGGCGAACGAACAAAAAATTCTCTAACATCAATAATCAAGAAAAGACGATGGGCATATGTTGGACATGTGAGAAGAGATGATAACCGAATAGCAAAACAAGCACTCATGTGGGAAACAACAGGTCTGAGGAAAAGAGGCCGATCCAGAGAATCACTGAGAAGAACATTGATCAGGGAGTCAAAGGCAGGAGGAATCGGCTCCCTCAAGGATATCGAGCTGCTTGCACAGAACAGAGACAAACGGCGAGATTTGATAAAAGATCTTTGCAAAGATGGAGACTGATAGAAAGACAATTTCGAAAGAGGGAAATTGTATCTAAGTCTATATCCTGTGGGCCGCTACGGCTCAAAAGTTTGATAGATAGACAGATTGTGTATAGAGTCATCATCGTACCTTGACAACGTACCTTGACACCCACAGCTGTTTGTTTGTATCTCAAAGTGGCATTTTATTGTTCTATTGTTTGAACTTTAGCAATGTTTATGGATAAAGTTGTCCTGAGCCCAGTACATTCCACTCATTCTTTAAGTTGATATTTTATAGAAGTGGTTTCAGTTTGTGACATTTCACACAAAATGTAAGCTGTTTGTAGCTAAAGTCAGTATGAATATGAGTATGATATAAAAGTCAGTATCTATTAATAATATTTTAGTGAAAGTAATATTGGAAGGTTGTGTGCTGTCACCAGATTTGTTTAATATTTATAGTAAGATTATTTTAAGATCCCATAAGGGGCATGCCTGGAATAACAATTGGAGGTCATAATATAAATAATCTAAAGTATGCTGATGATACAGTCTTAATCGCTAAGACTGAAAATGAGTTACAAGAAATGTTAGACATTATAGTGAAAGAAAGCAAAAATAAAGGACTCAGCCTTAATAGCAAAAACTCAGAAGTAATGATAACAACAAAGAAAAAAGACATCACCTCAGTGCATAATAAAGACAAGTGGGACAATATTAAAACAGGTAAATGAATTTAAATATTTGGGAACTTTGTTAACCTCAGACGGAAGATGTACAAAAGAGGTGAGATGCAGGATGGCTCAGGCAAAAGCAGCTTTCCAGAAAAATGAGGAAGATACTATGCAATCAATTTTTGACAATAGAAACACGAAAAAGAGTTCTTAAATGTTATGTAGAGCCAGTCTTCAAATATGGATGTGAATCATGGACAATAGTACAACAGACAATAAAATCACTGGAGTCTGTAGAAATGAGGTTTTACAGAAAAATGTTGAGAGTACCATGGACAACTAAGAAGAGTAATGGAAATGTGTTCTCAAAGAGGTCAAAGCAAAAAGAAAATTTCCAATATTTGGGAGAAACAATCATAATTTTTTGGCCATGTAATGAGAAGAGAACAGCTGGAATATATCGTAAGAACTGGAAAAATTTAGAGACCAAGAGATTGAGTGAAGCAATGAGAAAAGATACCAGACAGCTTAAAAGAATGGCTTGGCAGAAGGTCAACAACAGAAATGATAAATAACTGTCGAGATCGAAAGTTGTGGAGAGACATGATCGCTTACGCCAGCAGGTCCGGTACTTGATGATGATGATGATGAATATTGGAAGGGAAAATATAAGGTAAAAGATGCAGAAGCAGACCAAGACTAACATGGACGAGTAACATCAAAAAATGGACAAGGCAACCTATGACAATCAGCACCATCAAAGCAAGAGACAGAGTGGAATGGCACGCCATGGTAGCCAACCTTCGATGCGGAGACGGCACTCAGTAATGATGAATAATATTTTAGTAGTTGTAGCTCGTAATAAAACCGACCAAGGATTGGAACACGTGAAAGTGTAGGGAGGGATTCAATATCCTGTTTTTTTTTTAAAACCACAAGGGGGCCTCGGTAGTCTGAGAAAACCACCCGACTCGGCGACCAACGTTCGGACAACCTGTGTTCGATTCCCGCTGGAAGCAGTGTGAATTGTACTCGTGTTTGAAAAAATACCCCCGCGGTCGACCCAGCCGCTGGCAGAAATGAGTACCAGGGTAGCGCTCTGGGAAAGTGAGGAATGTCGCCTCGCATCGCGAGTTTCGATGCTTGAAGCGACACCAGACAGGAGTCTCCGAACACTTCTGGATAGGCGGCCGAGCACATATTGGTAAAAACGCGCGTGCTAAGACGCCGATTCAAATCTCGTGCCTTTACTTTTACCTTTTTTAACCACAACAGTTTTATCTATTTTTGTTTTGTTTGGAGAATCAGATATCTCTATTCACTTAGAATGTTTCATTGAAGAAGTATGTGTATTTATCTTCTTGGATAGGCACAGTCGAGCAATTCAACTAAAGTATCAGTAACAAACAGCAGTGATTACCTCCATCATTTTTGTGATCACACAGAAAGGCCTAAGCACAGAGCGTGAACTACGTAGTACCGATGACGCTTCTGAAGTAAATGCAGATAGTTAAAGACATTTCAGCGACTGTTACATTCTAACTACATATTTTCACCGGAGAGCGGCATTCAGCTGCAGTGCTATTTCGTTATTGATTTTATTTGAACACGGGACTTAGGTTTTGTGCTCCGACTCCGGTAGGACAAAATTGCTGCGATAAATATGCACTTAGTGAACTGGTCTACTGAAAAACAAGAGGTTTGATTTGGTCCCAATCGATGGTTTCTAGGTTCTGCCAGTCACATGTGGGTACGGGATATTTTTTTTCTGGAATAGAAAACCCGGCTAAGCGTAATGCTAACCACGTGACCTAAAAATGATATGCTAGATTTCCGGTTAGTATGGCGGATAGGCAGCAGAAACCGTTGAGGCTTAGTCGGAAAATGTGCTCCTTGTTGCAGTTTCCACATATTCTAAGTCCGGCTTGCTGCCGGAACTACTGAGTTTAGTGCTCTGTGCATACCGCGAGCTGTGTTTTTTTTCATCCGGATCGTGTTTTGATAATCTGATTGCCTACGATGAATGATGATATCGTACGACGATGGAAAGTTCAGCTAAGTTCACTTTCGGTGCCGCTTGACCTTATATCTTTTGACGTGTGCTGCAGCTGCTTTCTTTGTTTGGATCCTTCGATGAGATTATTTATTTTTTAAATTTTTAATTCTGATGTAAAAGAGGCAGACCAAGACTAACATGGACGAGGAACATTAAAAGATGGACAAGTCAACTATGACAATCTGCACCATGAAAGTGGAATGGCGTTCCATGGTATCCAACCTTCGATGCGGAGACGGCACACAGTGATGGTGATGATGAATTCGGATAATTCCACTGCCACGGGTGGTTGAGAAATTATGGATTTTAATTCATTTGCTGTCATACCGGGGCATTCGACTAACCATGACCACCAATCAAAATTCTTAAGATCCCATATTTTGAGTTCATTACGTTGACAGTCTTCTCCACTTCTCTCTGATGACTAGTCCACTATTCTTGATGTTCTTGATCACTTGCTTCTCCGCGTATTTATTTATGGGCTATCCCTGCTTTCTTATTCCCTTTGGGTTCTGTGACAAGACTTGTCTTACTATGAAGGAGAAAAAGGAGGCGGAAAAAAGGAGAAGAATTATTAAAAGTAGAGGAAGAAGAATGAGGAGAAGAGGAGAAGGAGGAGGAGCAGGGATGTTCTTACAAGGGCAGCATCCTTGATTGGATTGGCTATCTGATGATGAAGGTTGTTATGCAATGATACAATCAGGACAAACGCATATAACATACAGTCATACACAGTCTTATAATATTGTGGCTAAGTAAAATAATCTGCTTATAAAATGCTTATAATGGAAATCTACACATTGATATCAAGGGCAAAGTGAAGTTGGATGGGTTGCGTACTCAGGTGAGGTCAGAAGATCGTCACACGAAACTACATGGGGAACTCGGAAGGCAGGCGAAATGGTAGCAGGAGCCATCATCATTAAGTACCATGCCTGCTGGCGTAGGTGATCATGTATCTCCACAACTTTCAATCGCGACAGTTATTTATCATTTCTGTTGTTGCCAAGCCATTCTCTTAAGCTGTCTGGTATTTTTTTCTCCTTGCTTCCCTCTATCTCTTCGTCCCTCAATTTTCCCAGTTGTTACAATATATTCCAGCTGTTCAATCTAATTACATGGCTAAAAAATGATGATTAATTCTTCCTAATATTGGAAATTAGCTCTCTTTTTGCTTCGGCCTCTTTCAGAACGTTTTCATTGCTCTTCTTAGCTGTCCATGGTATTTTCAACATTCTTCTGTAAAACCACATTTCTACAGTCTCCGGTGATTTTCTTGTCTGTTGTCATATTGCCCATGATTCATGTCCATCTGCTAAAACTGGCTCTACGTAAGATATAAGAACTCTTTTTCTTGTTTCTATTGTCAAAAATGGATTGCACAATATTTTCCCAATTTTTTGGAAAGCTACTTTTGCCTGAGCCCATTCTGCATCTCATCTCTGTTGTTATGTTATGGTTATGGAATGCCCGGGTATCACTAAAAACGAATTAAAATCCATAATTGCTCAACCATCCGTGCCAGTGGAATCATCCGAATTACTTTCTCATCTCCCAAACAAAGAACTGTAGCTGTAGTTCCCATCATAGCAGTCTCAGCACACGTCAAAAGACATACGGCGAAACCGCACAGAAAGTGAACACAGCCATCTGTTCTCCATCAAACGATATAATCATTCATCGTAAACAGTCGGAATATCGAAACAAGATGAAAACAGATGAAATGCACAGCTCACAGTGTGCACAGAGCACTTAACTCAGTAACTCCTGCAATAAGCCGGACTTTGAATATGAGGAAATTGCAACAAGGAACACTTTTCAGACATAGCCTTTAATGGTTCCTGCAGCCTATCCACCATATTGATCGGAAGTTCACGTTCTCCTGAAAATGATGATCGTCACATTTTTTTTTTTAATGTATAGCGCTTGATGATGTTAGGACATCGTTTTTGTTACCAAATCCGAACATATGAAACACAGCTAGTCGTCGGATTATCCCCGTCGCACATCAAACAACAGACCGTAAGATCTCCCTGCAATGTGAATTGAGGTTAACAATGTTCTAAGATATTTAAATCCATTTACCTGTAGCAGGAGCCCGATGTGCACAAAGAGAGCCAGACGTGGCGCACTCTGCAAAGATTCTACACAGATTGCGGCAGTAAGGAGATTTTGTTGTTGCCCCTGAATACACCGAGAGGCTCGGTTAAGTTATCGTTACTGAACTGGTCAGTTGTACACAAGGGGCTTCTAGATTTACTCATTTTTAAATTATAAAAACATACAGCACTGTCGTTGTGCTTACCACGTTATCCAAAAATCTGCTGTCGGTTAGTTAACAAAAAAAAAAAAAAAACAATCCGCGCTGACCATATTTCACGTGCACCACGGAAATTTTACTTGATTTATTTCTTAGCTGCAAAAAGCCCAACCGGCCACTTGTTGCAATGGCCAGCGGTCAAGGACAGCTGTAAATAAGAATTTATTGCGAAACGTTTCGCCACCGTGTTTTTATTTTATTTTTTTTTATTTTTATTTAACCTTGCCCCATTTATGTAGCCCGATTAGTTGATCAAAAAAAAAGGATTTCCCGTTTCAAAATAAACTATTTGAAAAGAAGCTTTTTATAAGTGTGGCTATTTTAGTTGCGTTTATTTGCTGACTTGTAACACAGATCGCGAGACTGAAGGGGACATTTCGTGAGGAAAAATATGACCAGTTGCAAATTATGTTCAGATCTGTTGTTTTGTTGTTAGATTTATGTTTGGGTTTGTAGGTTTAAGTTTGGGTTTGTAGATTTATTATGTTTGGTTTTGTAGATTTAAGTATGGGTTTGTAGATTTAAGTTTGGGTTTGTATATTTCAGTTTGGGTTTGTTGGTTTAAGTTTGGGTTTGTAGATTTCAGTTTGGGTTTGTAGATTTGAATTTGGGTTTGTATATTTCAGTTTGGGTTTGTTGGTTTAAGTTTGGGTTTGTAGATTTCAGTTTGGGTTTGTAGATTTCAGTTTGGGTTTGTTGGTTTAAGTTTGGGTTTGTAGATTTCAGTTTGCGTTTGTAGATTTAAGTTTGGGTTTGTAGGTTTAAGTTTGGGTTTGTAGATTTAAGTTTGGGTTTGAAGGTTTAAGTTTGGGTTTGTAGATTTAAGTTTGGGTTTGTAGATTTAAGTTTGGGTTTGTAGATTTAAGTTTGGGTTTGTAGGTATAAGTTTAGGTTTGTAGATTTCAGTTTGGGTTTGTAGATTTAAGTTTGGGGTTGTAGATTTTAGTTTGGGTTTTTAGGTTTAAGTTTGGGTTTCTAGGTTTAAGTTTGGGTTTGTAGATTTAAGTTTTGGTTTTTAGATTGAAGTTTGGGTTTTTGGATTGAAGTTTGAGTTTTTGGATTGAAGTTTGGGTTTTTGGATTGAAGTTTGGGTTTTTAGATTGAAGTTTGGGTTTGTAGATTTAAGTTTGGGTTTGTTGATTTAAGTTTGGGTTTGTAGATTTAAGTTTGGGTTTTAGATTTAAGTTTGGGTTTTTGGATTGAAGTTTGGGTTTGTCGATTTAAGTTTAGGTTTTTAGATTTAAGTTTGGGGTTTTGGAATTAAGTTTGGTTTGTAGATTTAAGTTTGGGTTTGTAGATTTAAGTTTGGGTTTGTAGATTTAAATTTGGGTTTGTAGATTTCAGTTTGGGTTTGTAGATTTAAGTTTGCATATGTAGATTTAAGTTTGGGTTTTTGGAAGAAGTTTGGGTTTGTAGATTTAAGTTTGGGTTTGTAGGTTTAAGTTTGAGTTTAAACAAGTTTTCGTATGGGAGTGGGTTGGGTTTAGGAGAGGTTTTGTATTGGATTGGGTTGGGTTTAGGAGAGGTTTCGTATGGGAGTGAGTATGGTTTAGGAGAGGTTTTGTATGGGAGTGAGTTGGGTTTAAGAGAGATTTTTTTCGTATGGGAGTGGGTTGGGTTTAGGAGAAGTTTCGTATGGGAGTGAGTTGGGTTTAGGAGAGGTTTTGTATGGGAGTGAGTTGGGTTTAGGAGAGGTTTTGTATGGGAGTGAGTTGGGTTTAGGAGAGGTTTCGTATGGGAGTGAGTTGGGTGTAGGAGATGTTTTGTATGCGAGTGGTTTGGGTTTAGGAGAGGTTTTGTATGGGAGTGAGTTGGGTTTAGGAGAGGTTTTGTATGGGAGTGAGTTGGGTTTAGGAGATGTTTTGTATGGGAGTGAGTTGGGTTTAGGAGAGGTTTCGTATGGGAGTGAGTTGGGTTTTGGAGATGTTTTGTATGGGAGTGAGTTGGGCTTAGGAGAGGTTTTGTATGGGAGTGAGTTGGGTTTAGGAGAGGTTTTGTATGGGAGTGAGTCGGGTTTAGGAGAGGTTTCGTATGGGAGTGGGTTGGGTTTAGGAGAGGTTTCGTATGGAGTGGGTTTGGCTTATGAGAGGTTTTGTATGGGAGTGAGTTGGGCTTAGGAGAGGTTTTGTATGGGAGTGAGTTGGGTTTAGGAGGGGTTTTGTATGGGAGTGGGTTGGGTTTAGGAGAGGTTTTGTATGGGAGTGGGTTGGTAGGAGAGGTTTCGTATAGGAGTGAGTTGGGTTTAGGAGATGTTTCGTATGGGAGTAAGTTGGGTTTAGACGAGGTTTCGTATAGGAGTGGGTTGGGTTTAGACGAGGTTTCGTATAGGAGTGGGTTTTTGCGAAGGATTTATTGATTTATTTGCGAGAAAGCTGTGGAAGCGGGGAGGCACATAATGCATCTATTAAGATGGATAGAAATTTCAAAATACTGCACGAGTCTTTAATAGAAGTTTCGAGAACGACCACGAAGAAGATGGATTGATGGAATATTTTAAACACAAAGGAACAAACCAGCAGGAGAAGCCAACAGAAGAACAGAAGACAGCAGTTTATTTCTCCACTCGTCGCAAGAAAGGTAAATGAGGGAGTGAAGAGGAAGAATTCATAGGAATGTCATATTTGTGATCAACTGAGGAAGATGATCATTATCTTACACGGAAGAGAGGGGGTGGGGGGGGGGGAGAGACTGGGTGGTCTAGAGGTAATATGCCGGCCTCTGGACAGGAAGGTTCCGGGTTCGAATCCTGCCCCATATATATATATGTATATGTGTGTATGTGCACAGACAGTTGGTAGCAAGCGATCATGATAAGTCAGTAGTTTGGTAATATATTAGTACCGTATGCTGGATGTGGTTTTACTAAGTAGCTTTTCTCGTGGTTGAAGCTGCCAACGTTAGATAGACATATCCGACCGTAGAATGAACAAGATGCATTTTGCTGGCATCGTCTTCTAATTTTGATGCCTACGCTTCCTTGAATGTTGGTGTGCCGTTTTTTTTTAATATTTTTCTTCTCCATGTACTACGATCTGATACCAGACTTTCTCAGTTTCTTTCGCTGATAGAGAATTCTCTCAAGGAAGCCCTGTTAAACATTCTTAGCATCGGTCTGCCCTTTGGTCTCTTTCAGTCCCTAAGTTCGCCATGCAATATTCATTTGGGAACACGATTTTGTTTTTCGTTCTTCATACATGACCCAGCCAATTTAGTCTACGACTCCAAAGTGTTGCCATGATGGATGGGAGTTCGGCTCCTTGTAAGACGTTAGAGTTCGTTGCTCTGTCCTGTCATTTGATATTACTTATCTTGCGAAGACAACGCACATGAAAGCTGTTAAATCGTTTCTCCCGCCCTGCATAGGTAGTCCAAGTTTCTGATCCATATACAAGTTTGCTAAGCACACAACTTTAGTCAATTAGAACCCCAGTCCCGAGGGTTAGTTTTGTGCTGACTCATGCTCTCTTTTTAAGTTTACCAAATGTTAAAGCTGCCTTTCCGATTCGGTTGGTTGTCTCTTTATCAAAGGAGACGGTGGCTGTGGTCGTAGAGTCGAAGTAGGTGAACTTGCGCACAGGTTGAAGTTTGAAGAGGTGTGTTATTTAACTCTTTAAGTGCAGGCGATTTTATCAATGTAAAGAAAGTGATTTCAGAGACAAAATTATTCATGGTTTTAAATTTTAATCTACATGTTTATATTTATTTAACACACAACATATTATATATGGATTTTTAAACAATTAAACAATGAATTATATTTCACCAATACCAGTCAAACACCAGTGGATAAAGAGACACAGCGAAGACGATGGCGCTGGATAGGACACACACTACGGAAGCCAACTGAGAGTATTACACAACAGGCCCTTTTTTGGAATCCCCAGGAGAAAAGACAAAGACGAAGACCAGGGAATTCTTGGAGAAGACAGATAGAAGCAGAGATGAAGATGATGGGGAAGACGTGGAATGATCTTAAAAGAATGGCAAAAAATAGAGCGACTTGGAAAGTGTTTGTTGAAGACCTATGCTCCACTGGGAGCTAAAAAGGCAGAAGAAGAAGAATACCAAGACGATAGAAGATATGTAAAAAGAAAATGGTTTGATGACAGTTTACACTAATCAAATTGAGAGTGACGCACTGTGCGGCGAAACGTACGTGAATCAAATGGTATGACGTACAGTGCGTCGAAACGTACGGAATTAACATGTTATTTGCGAGCCTGGCATATAAACCCAGTCGGAGCACTGCAGTCGCATGAACACTTATTGACAAAGAGTATAAATCTCATATCCGGCTAGATTGTCAGTCTTTGACTGCAGAACAGTTTCATCGTGAGCAACCAGTGCTGCATCATCAGCGAATAGAAGCTTCCTGATTAGGGTCTCGCTTGTTTTAAATTATGCCCTCGGACGTGCTTGATTCGAATAAGGAGCCAGCCGATCGTGTTCGGATGTTGATGTCTTCAGAGACCCCGTCAGAAGCATTGTGTGTGTATTTGTGCAAGTGTATGAGTTACATTTTACCGTTTACATAAACGGTTGTAAGCTGGCCGATGTCGATCTTCCACAGTAAACTGTCCGGCACTGTTATGCCAACCAGCTAATGTTTAGCCTAATGTCAAAAAGATTAAAAGTCCTATAGTACTTGTAGAATATGTCATAGTAGAATAAGCACATTTATGTTGCTGAGTCTTTTATCTTGCGTCTTTTTTCTTCAGTCTTTTATTTAACTTTATTTTTACTGTTGCACCGTTTATAATTTCTGTACTCCACGTGATGCGAACTTGCCAGGTTTTCCCAGCAGTTTTTTCACTAAAAGAATTAATTTGTGAATTCTGTAGCAACATAAACTAGAAGAAAGTTTTAAGAATAATAAGAATATAGTCATGAGAGACATCATATTTTTCAGGCTAAATTTAAAAATTAAAGTTTACAACAAAATCAAACAATATGATAAGCATGTTAAGTCATAACTCGTTATACATACATGTCTTGAACGTATACAACAATTCTTGTTTATCCTGAGTCATTGCACAAGACCTTTTTTGGCGTATTGATCCTATCCGGCAAATCTCAAACCAAAGTTCGAATTTGATTTGGCCAGCATTTCATCACATCCAACAACCTAGAATGTTTCCTCGTGATAGTTCGTTATGTTTTTTTATATTATTATTTCTGTATTATTTTGTTGTAGGTATAAAAGACGCTATATCTATAACTGGTATTTAATTACCAGGCGGGTCTCACTGTGAGCACTTGTTTAGTATGTTTTCCGTGTGAAGCACATTCCGAATGTAGTTTAACCGGAGTTTTCTTGTGACAGTCAAATAAATAGAGTTGTTAATTTGTGCATTGGTATGTAGATCTATTAGATAAGAGAGTCGGGTGTGTATTTCGACAAATTGAAACAAAGATAGTTTGAAAGATTGATACATTTATGGAGTAGCTCAGTCGATTGATTTGTAACTACTTAAATAGATTGGTAAATATCATCATTTCATCATCATTGAGTGCCTTCTCCGCAACGAAGGTTGGCTACCATGGAGCGCCATTCTACTCTGTTTCTTGCTTTGATGGTGCAGGCTGTCATAGATTGAATTGTCCATTTTTTTATGTTACTCGTCCATGTTAGTCTTGGTCTGCCTCTGCCTCTTTTACCTTGTATTTTCCCTTCCAATATTACTTTTAGTAGGCTTTTGTGTCTTTTAACATGCCCCAAAAATTTCATTTGTCTTGTCTTAATTGTATTTAGTAATTCTCTTTTATTTTCAGTTGTTTTAAAACTTCATCGTTTGTTATCTTTTCTTTCCATCCAATTCTATCTATTCTTCTATAATTACACATTTCAAAGGCTTCAATTTTCTTTTCTGTTTTCTTATCTAATGTCCATGTTTCTGCACCATACAAGAATATTGAGAAGATGTAACATTTTGCCATTCTTAGTTTCAGCCCTGCTGATATTTGTTTTGATGTTAGTATATTTTTCATGCATTAAAATTACTTTTTGCCATACCTATTCTTTTGTTTATTTCATTTTACATTTTCCATCATTGGTTATAGTATGTCCCAGGTAGTTGTAGCCCTGGACTGTCTCCATATGTATTCCCTCAATTGTGATATTTAAGTGTAGGTCTTGAGAATTTTCTTGGTAAATCTAATTAATATAAATTATTATTAACATGAAATTTTGGGAGATGGATGGGTATAATAACTGATATATTTTTAGATTTAAATATAAGTTGTATAGACTAAAGTGTTAGATAAACAGACCAATATATCAATAGACAGACAGAAGGTTTTCTATCTATCTATCTATTGTCCTTTCGAGCCGAAAACGGCACATAGGGCAGAACCACAATCTCAAAAAGAGAAACCTTGCGTGCCACAAAATGGCACATATTGCAGAGATCACTGCTTCTAAAATCTATGGCTCTGTTTCCATAACAATGCTTTTTACAATGGCAGCTTGTCAAGCCATCGATCAACCTCCTTAGTCGCCTCTTACGACAATTAAGATAGTTTTGGTAGATGATAAATATCAAGATAAATTAATATGTTTATATGCTCTCATAAATGATTATGTGGAAGCCCCGTATCTATAATTGTTCACATCTGCTGCTGTTGGCAGTCGCTATTTTTTTTTATTTATTTAGTTACCAACAAGACATATAAACATATTTATGTCTTACTGTACAATTTGTCAATAATGTAACACATAAAAAAAAAACTGTGTGGTGCCTTATTTCTTTGCTTCTCCGAAGACTAGCCTGACTGATGTTGATTCCTTGTTTCATTTTTCTATTGATTCGATCTCTAACGCTGTAAGCATAATATTAGTATTAGCCTGTTGGTAGGTTATGTCGTACTAAGTATGGATAAGTGGACTTACTTGTTGGTAGGTTGTGATGTACTTAATATTGATATGTCGGTAGTTCGTTATGTGCTTAATATTGATATGTTGATAGGTCGTTATGCACTTAATATTGATATGTTGGCAGGTCGTCATGTACTTAATATTGATATGTTATCATGTTGTCATGTACTTCATATTAATATGTTGGTAGGTCGTTATTGTAGATCGACATTCAGATATTTATATATTGATTACCGACTTTCAGATATTTATATATTTATTGATTACCGACTTTCAGATATTTATATATTGATTACCGACTTTCAGTTATTATATATTGATTACCGACTTTCAGATATTTATATATTAATTACCGACTTTCAGATATTTATATATTTATTGATTACCGACTTTCAGATATTTATATATTTATTGATTACCGACTTTCAGATATTTATATATTTATTGATTACCGACTTTCAGATATTTATATATTGATTACCGACTTTCAGTTATTTATATATTGATTACCGACTTTCAGATATTTATATATTAATTACCGACTTTCAGATATTTATATATTTATTGATTACCGACTTTCAGATATTTATATATTGATTACCGACTTTCAGTTATTTATATATTGATTACCGACTTTCAGATATTTATATATTTATTGATTACCGACTTTCAGATATTTATATATTTATTGATTACCGACTTTCAGATATTTATATATTTATTGATTACCGACTTTCAGATATTTATATATTGATTACCGACTTTCAGATATTTATATATTTATTGATTACCTACTTTCAGATATTTATATATTGATTATCGACTTTCAGATATTGACATCTCATATCTTTGTGTGTGCATGTCTATGTCAGACATATCTCATATCTTTATGTGCATGTCTATGTTAGTCATGTGTCTTATATATTGATGTGTGTCAGTGTTAGTCATGCCTCGTATCGCTGTGTGCATGTCTGTGTTAGTCACATCTCATATCTTTGTGTGTGCATGTCTGTGTTAGTCACCTCTAGTGACTCGGGCAGATGGTGCTCGTAAACCTGGGAGGGTCGACCATCTAAGGGCAGAATCCCCCTACAGAAAAGATCATCTGCTGCCTCGCAGGAAGATTGGGGACAATCAAAGGCTAAGGAAAGCTAACCTGAACAAAATGCTGGCTGAAATCGGATGCACTGGCCACTGGCGCAGAACACAGTGCAACGTTTTAACGGGTGTTCAATCAGAGTGGATCTGGAAGACTCTGACTTCATGTGAGAGTCTAGGATCCTACTCTGATTGAGTCCTGATCGTAGAGAGAGAGAGAGAGAGAGAGAGAGAGACAGAGAGAGACAGAGAGATTGATATATTTATAGATTACCGACTTACATATATTTATATATTTATTGATTACTGATTCTTCTGGGAAGTAAATGGCGGCCTGGTGATACCAACCACATCACTGAAACATGTGCCATGATACTAGCACCATATAAGGACGCCTAGCGAGGCAGGGGAGGAAACCTTTACTTACTTCCTTATTCTACTTGTTTGACTGCTTAAAACAATTCTATGTTTATTTGACAATTTAATTTGCTTCCTAGTCGAACACGAAAAACTGGAATAGTATCTTGGTCAGTTCTGGTTTACTGGTCGTGGCTAAGATGCTAACATAGATCCGCTAACTTCTCTCAACCCCAGTGTTGTTCGTTGCAAGTTTCTATCATTTAATTTACAGGTCCTGGCTAACATAGATCCGCTAACTTCTCTCAACCCAGTGCTGTTTGTTGCAAGTTTCTATCATTTCATTTACAGGGCGTGGCTAAGATGCTAACATAGATCCGCTAACTTCTCTCAACTCCAGTGCTGTTCGTTGCAAGTTTCTATCATTTAATTTACAGGTCCTGGGTAACATAGATCCGCTAACTTCTCTCAACCCAGTGCTGTTTGTTGCAAGTTTCTATCATTTCATTTACAGAGCGTGGCTAAGATGCTAACATAGATCCGCTAACTTCTCTCAACCCCAGAGCTGTTTATTGCAAGTCTCTATCATTTCATTTACTTGTTCTAGGACTCACTTAGAAATTATACCTGTTCCTAGAAATAGAGTTAATAGTACACTCTTTATACAGAGCTTCGCAATCTGATCATCAGAAGCAACCCCGTCGAGTAAGTGTTTCGGCCCTTTAGCTTCTTTCTTCGAACACCTTCGTTTCTGATGTTTGCTCGATGTCACGCTCTTTGAACTTTCATTACCCATTTGAAAATTAATGAATGAGTTCATTAATAATGAGAATCGTTTTTACTTGGTAATATCTTATATGTGACGTTTGGGGGATTGGTTGGTCTCGAGGAAAGACGCCGGCCTCGAGACAGAGAGGTTATGAGTTTAAATCCCGGCTGCACAAGTTGGGATTTTTATTTATAATTTCTCTCTGCGGCAACCAACCCTGGTCTCAGCAGCGAGGTCTGGCTTGAAATGTCAATTACTCATGGACGGGAAAATAAATATGAGTACCACCGAAGACGGAGTTATCTGCCTGTGCGGCGAGGGACCCCTGTGCACACGGCTGCCAGAGAAAAACGGATTAACTCGCAAACTTCACTTCCTAGTCTCTATGGTCTTCGCCAGAGGTGAAAGCTGGCGAACACACACACACACACAAATAATAATAATAATAATGTGAAGTTTTCCCTGAGGTGTATGTGAGGGGAGAGGAAAGTGTATGTATGGTTGGGTAATAACAAGTGTGTGATTTTCATTGGCTATGAGGTGAGTCTGTGGGTTAAAAAAAAAACCAACTGTCTTACGTCATTATATCATTACTAGGATTTATGAGGTCGAGGTGGGAAATATAGGAGGAAAAATAAAGGCCGCTTGTTCTGGGTAGTATTGGTTTCTTTATGACATTACCTTCCCCTGATCTCATAGGTAGGCGATCCATGTCTTGCCCTCTCTGGTAACGGCACTCTCGCGCGTTAAAGAACCCTTCGCAGGTACAATCTAAAAGAGTAGGCCATAAATATGGCCGCAGCCCGGGGAAAGTTGTCAGCAGGAAAAACTAACTACACCTTAGATCCCTGGCCGTGCTACGGAGTTCGTGCCCGTGGGAAGGATTCACCTGGGGTTTTCTCGATAATCTCTAGGGGAGTGGGGGATATCGGAGCTCCTAATTGTTCCTCAGGTGTGGCAGTGGTGATGATCCAAACAACAAACAAATAATATCAATATCCACAACTCTGGTGTGAATGCTATAGTGTGTAGTTTATTTTCTTGTAATTCTACTACTTCTTCTGCTGCTTCCTTTCAGCTCCATGTGGAGCATAGGTCTTCAACAAACATTTTTCAAGTCGTTCTGTTTCTTACTATTTTTTTAAGATCATTCCCCAACACCTTCATCTCTGTTTCCGTCTTCTCCAAGAATATGTTGATCTTCCTCTTTGTCTTTTTCCTTGGGGATTCCAGAAAAGGGCCTGTTGTGTAACACTCTCAATTGGCTCCCGCAGTGTGTGCCCTCTCCAACGCCATCGTCTTCGCTGTATCTCTTTATCCACTGGTATTTGACTGGTACATTTCCATAATTCTATGTTAGTGATTTTGTCATGCCATTTCCATCCATTTAACCTGAGCAAGCTCTCATTAATGAAGTTTTGTGTTTTCGTGATTGTCTTCTTTGTTGCTCTCCATGTTTCACAGCCATATAATAAGACTGACTTAAAATTGGAGTTAAAAATTTTTATTTACGTATTTAGCCTAAGTGTTTCTTGTAATTGACACTTCATATATGTCGAGCATGTATTGAGAAGAGGCAACAAAAGAATTCCAAAATAGCCTCTTCTATGGGAAAAATCAGGATACAGAAAAAGAGGAAGACATAGAGATACACTGAAAAGAATATTTATAAGAGAAGCAAAGTTGGCAGGCATAGACTCACTAGATAAGATCGAACATCTCGCTAAGAATAGCGATGGATGGCGAAAAAAACACTTCGAGTCCTATGCGACATCTAACGGCCACGGGAAGGATCAAGATAAATTGACACTTCTCGACACTTCTAATTTAACGGTGTGTATTATGACCAGAGCGTGCGAGGAGTATACAACAAATGCAAGTCATTATTGTTTCCATACACGAACAGGCTCGGCTTGACATGAACTCGTTTCCGGGTTCGCTGTTATTTACCTAGGGCATGGCCCCGAACGTAACGCCCATTAGCGATCCTTTCAAGAAGAAAAGGTTTTGGATTATATAAGTACAGGTAAATAGTGTCATGTGATAAATTATGATATTATATTCTTCTTTACTTCATTTATATTCGTTCTCTAGTTCACCTGTTGAAAAGTAAGGAAATGTGTCCATCTCTTCGTCATCCGTCCTTAAAATGACCTTGAGTGGGCGTAAATTTGTTGTGTTTGTGGTTTAAAGTTGAACTGTGATATTTATCTCTTTTATTTATATCCGTACTTCCTTCCACCTTTCCTCTCTCCCTCTCTCTCTCTTTCTCTCTCTCTCTCTCTCTCTCTCTCTTTTCCTTCCTTACTTTCTACCTTACCTTTCTTGCTTCGTTCCTTCATATCTTCCCTCCTTCCTTCTTTCCTTCCTTCCTTCCGCTCTCTCTCTCTTTTCCTTTCTTACATTCTACCTTACTTTCCTTGCTTCGTTCCTTCCTATCTTCCCTTCTTTCTTCCTTCTTTCCTTCCTTCCTTCCATCCACCCTTCCTCTCTCTTCTTTTTTTCCTTCCTTCCTTCCTTCCTTCCTTCCTTCCTTCCTTCCTTCCTTCCTTCCTTCCTTCCTTCCTTCCTTCCTTCCTTCCTTCCTTCCTTCCTACCTTGCTTCCTTCCTTCCACTCTTCCTCTCTCTCTCTCTCTTTTCCGTCCTTACTTTCTACCTTACCTTCCTTGCTTTGTTTCTTCCTACCTTCCCTCCTTCCTTCCTTACCTCTTCACCCCGTAACCCCGTAGGTCGTCGAGATACTCCTCAGACAAATGCCATCAACCTTCTCCATTAATCTCTATCTACACTCATTCTCTGTCCACTCTTGATGTTATCTTCCCATCACTTTCTCGGTTATCTTTCCATCTCCCTCCTTTCACAGTTCCCTGCGGAATGGTCTTTGCCTGATCTGAAATCATTTCATTTGGAGTCGGATTGAACCCACGTCCACTACATAGCTAAGCCAATGCTCTACCGTTATGCTGCTAATACTCTCGGTTATATTAATAAACGTATGTTACGAATGGGGTTTAACCGTTAACAGCAGTTTTGTTAAAAGCAGTTTTGTTAACACCTAAGATTATTTATGTGAAATATAGTTTCGATATGACGAACTAGCAGAGTTTTGGGTAGGAAATTAGTACCTGGAGTGTGTGTATCTGTCTGTCTTTATATCCATCCATCCACCCATCTTTTTTCTTTTGTTCATTTGTTTGTTTGTTTCGTTGTTGGCCACAGAGATGGGATTTCCCAGAAGAATGTTGAAAGTCCCCTGGACAGCTAAAAAGATCAATGAGGAAGTTCTCAAAGAGGCCAACACAAAAAGGGAGCTCTTAAAAAACATCAGAAAGAAGCAATCAACATTTTTCGGGCACATCATGAGAAGAGGAAAGTTGGAATACTTGGTTACAACTGGCAAAATAAAAGGAAAGAGACATCGCGGGCGACAAAGAGAGAAAATACTGGATAGCTTGGTGTCATGGCATGGAAAACAGTCAACAACAGAACTGATACGATGCACTGTAGATAGAAGATTGTGGAAGGACATGATCACCTACGCTGACCGGTATGGCACATGATGATGTTTCGTTGTTTGTTTTATTGTTTCTTTCTTTCTTTCCTCATTTGCCTGTGGGCGTCGAGGGGAGATATGGTTCGCGTTTTCTCACTCTTCTATCGGCCCCTTCTGCTGTTATACCTCCGAGTGTTTCTAATATTCCGTTTATCCACATTTTCTTTTGTCACACCCTTCGTTTGATGCTCTCGTAGCGTTTGTTGGTAATACATTGTATTAAATTTAGCTCTTAATCTCACATCATAGGCCCGTTAGACAGTAGTGGTGAAACTGTGCTATAACTTGGTCAGCTTTGGGCATCTCTTGGTCCTAGGAATACATTGATCAAGTAAAAGGAATTATCTATCTACTCTCTGTCTGTCTGTCTATATATCATCACAGTCGTACAAAGTCTTATAATGTTGTGGCTAAGTAAAATAATCAGCTTAATGGAAATCTACACATTGATAACAGGGACAAAGTGAAGTTGGATGGGTTGCGTACTCAGGTGAGATCAGAAGATCGTCACACGAAAACTACATGGGGAACTCGGAAGGTAGGCGAAATGGTGGCAGGAGCCATCATCATCAAGTACCATGCCTGCTGGCGTAGGTGATCATGTCTCTCCACAACTTTCGATCTCGACAGTTATTTATCATTTCTGTTGTTGACCTTCTGCCAAGCCATTCTCTGAAGCTGTCTGGTATCTGGTCTCTTTGCTTCCCTCTATCTCTCCGTCCCTCAATTTTAAAGTTGTTACAATATATCCCAGCTGTTCTCTTCTCATTACATGGCCAAACAATAATGATTGTTTCTTCCTGATTTGGAAATTAGCTCTCATTTTGCTTTGGCCTCTTTTAAGAACGTTTTCGTTACTCTTCTTAACTGTCCATGGTATTCTCAACATTCTTCTGTAAAATCACATTTCTACAGCCTCCAGTGATTTTCTTGTCCGTTGTATTATTGTCCATGATTCGCATCCATATGTTAAGACTGGCTCAACATAACATTTAAGATCTCATTTTCTTGTATCTATTGTCAAAAATTGATTGCACAGTATCTTCCTTAGTTTTTTGGAAAGCTGCTTTTGCCTGAGCCATTCTGCAAGTCACCTCTGTTGTACATCTACCATCTATAAACATCATCTATATAGATATATATATAGATATATACACTCATAATCTCATTCAGTGGCTAAAATTAGAATATTTCAGCGTTGCGGATAGAATAAGATTGAACAGCCCAAATGGGGGACTGTGTGATGTTGGCCTCTGGCCAGGAGAGGACCGGGGCCGATTCCCTACCACAGGCGGTGGGAGTTTAAAAATAATAACCTTATCTTTTCGTGTCTTTAGGGAGCCGCGATAGCTCAGTGGTTAGTGAACTGGACTACAAAGGACAAGGGGTAGGGTTCGATCCCAACCGACGGCTTCCGGGTTCACCCAGCCTAAAGTGGGTACCGGATTTTTTCCTGGAAAGTAAAGCGGCACGGACGTATTACCGACCACATTACCCCAAAAAGCATGTGCCGAAGGTCTGTAAAATTTATGGTCACTAACACCATATTCCCTATACGCCGCCACCTGGCGTGACGGGGGTACATTACTTTTTTAAATACTTTTTTCGTGGCTTTATCTTCATCCCCTGATCTCTTGTCAGTTAAATCCGATGTCTAGCCCCTCTCGGAAAACGGTGAAAAATAAGAGGTCCCGTGTGCACTAGCACACGTTATAAAACCATTGGTAGTTTTTTTAGTTGAAAAGAGTTAGCTAAAATGGCCGCTGTTCAGGCAAAATTGTTGGGCAAATGCCGAAGATGAATGTATCGGGTCGAAATGCGCAGATATCGCGGCCTTGTTGTAAACTAGCGACATGACGTATCTACGGCCACTTAACGACTGAACGCTAATAAGTTTCTGACTCTAAAGAGTTTCAGCATCTTCGGAAGGAAAAAGAAACCCGAAAAAGAACATAAAATCCTTATTTTTAATTTTTTTTAATCGTTTACCTATTTGAGCCGAAACATTTGTTTGCTCGGCTTGCCTTATATTTGCTGTATCTACTTCTTGTTTCCTTGCGCCTGCACTCAGGTGTCATGGCTATATTCTGTGCCATACCCTCCTTTCCCAGCCATCATCAACACTACCATCATCACTACACTAACTTATCATATGCCTTCGTATTTGACTTGCAGCACCGGGGTCACTTCCTGAGGTTCATGTTAGTCAGGAGGGATTCATAATTTCACAAATTCATATTTCAGGGAGATCTTACAGTCTGTTGTTTTAATTGGGATAGTCCGATGACTAACTGTGGTTGATAGGTTCAGATTTGGAGTCAGCGTGATGTCCTAGCATCATCAAGCGCTATACATTTTTTTTTAAATGACGATCATCATTTTCAGGAGGACGTGAACTTCCGGTCAATATGGTGGATAGGCGGCAGGAACCATTAAAGGCTATGTCTGAAAAGTGTTCCTTGTTGCAGTTTCCTCATATTCCAAGTCCGGCTTGTTGCAGGAGCTACTGAGTTAAGTGCTCTGTGCACACCGTGAGCTGTGAGTTTCATCTGTTTGATCGTGGTTCGATATTCCGATTGTTTACGATGAATGATGATATCGTATGACGGGGAACAGTTGGCTGTGTTCACTTTCTGCCTTTTCGCCTTATGTCTTTTCGCGTGTGCTGAGACTGCTATGATGGGGACCACAGCTACAGTTCTTTGTTTGGGAGATGAAATATTAATTCGGATGATTCCACTGGCACGGGCGGTTGAGCAATTATGGATTTAATTCGTTTGCAGTGATACCGAGGCCTTCCATAACCATAATCATCTGCCTTATATTTTACTGTATCTACTTCTTGTTTCTTGCGCCTGCACTTAGTTGTCATGTCTATTCTCTGCTACATCCCGTCTCACCACCACCACACTAACTTATCATCTGCCTTATTTACAAGATCAGTACTCCAGGCACTACAATCCAGAAAATTACCACATCTGCAGACCTTATTGACTGAACTCTGCAGCACCACAGTGTTGCCCTGCAGTGGATCCCATCTCACTGGTGAATACCAGGAAATGAGAAAGCAGATCAGTTGGCAAAGGAAGGTTCAACAGGCACACAACTAGATACACCGGTTACATACCATCATAAGAAACAGATAATCAAATCAATCAGAGGACCACAGGCCCCAAATCAGGATGCCTTTCATAATATGAATAGATATTAACAAGTTATCATTATACGCCTTAGAACAGGACACAATCGACTACATAGTCACATGTATACAAAATTCAAGATCGGCACATCAACTACTTGTACATGAGGACAGGCGCCCCAGACTGCTGAACACATACTTCAAGACTGTACTGAATATAGTAGACTGAGGACAATCCATTGGCCTATAGATACAACACTACAGACAAAACTATATGGGCCACTGCAAGAATTACAAAAGACAGTAAAATTTATACAGGAAACGACATTGCAGATATAGACAATACTTCGGGCGAACGAAAGATAGATCTGCCTTATTTAATGATTGTATCAACAAACTAGCTATTGGTTCAAACACCTGTAATAGCCACAATTGTTACCTACAGTTTCTCTGCCTACGTATTACTACGTATCCTTCTTCCTATCCTCCCTCTTTCTCACCCCTCCCCCTGTTTTATTATAGCGCACACACTCTCTCTATCCTCCTCTCCCACCACTCTCTCCATTTGATGATTGTTATGTCAATAAGCAGCTTCGTTTTTTCAATATCTGTCATGTTGATAACTCTCAGCTTCATCTCCTACATGTTCCATGCACGGCTGTTTGCTTTTATCTGAAAGTAGTATTTTAGTTTCTCTTCCTCTTTCTTTCCTCAATTGTCTTTCAGCGTCGAGGGGAGATATAATTTGTGGACTTTTGCTCTTCTGTTGGCCTCTGCTGCTGTTATGTTTCCTAATGTCTCTAATATTCAGAGAAAACTATTTTCGTGGTCGGCCGTTGAGTCTGGTGTTCTCGCAATGTTTATTGAGGGCTCGTTGTGGTGTGTTTGATCTTTCCGTCTTATCACGTGGACAAACCATTTTATCTGTTCTACCTTTATGTATTCTATAGCGGGAATTATTCCTAGCTTGTTTTCTCAGTTCTTTATTCCTGATCTTATCTCTCAGGCTGTTTCCTCTCTTTGATTATTGATGTTAATTTTGACCGGGAGGTCCTCTGTGGTTAAGATCGTGTTTCATGTCCAAACAATTAATTTTCCCCTTTCATAATGGTATCCTGTCCTGATTTACCCGTTAAGGGAAAAACATACCAACTTGAAATTGTTTGTGACGGCTTAAACAAAACAGCTAAACGTTTCGGCCATATGCCTTCATCAGTTTTAACCTTAATTCCTTTCTCGTTCTTCTTTCTTTCTTCACTTCCTCCCGCACCCATTCTGGTGTCGAGGGAGATACAACGTTCTTGTTCTCGTCCTTTTATCGGCGTCACTCACTGTAAGAAGTGTGCTGTTGTAATGTTTCTTTGATGTTGTCTGTCCATCTTCCTCTTGTGCCCTTTCCTCTTTTAATATTTGCATTGTGTGGTAGGGAATCGAACAGCCGTTTTCTTGAAGCAGCTGAGGGTTGGTTCAATTCCTACTCTTTCTCTTATAATGTCACTTCTGACTCTGTCTTTTCTGGTCACTCCAAGCGCTTTTCTCAGACATCTCATATCTGTGGTGACAAGCTTTCTTTTGTAGTAAAAAAAGAAGTAAAGTACCCCCGTCACGCCAAGTGACGCATGGGGAATATGGTGTTAGTGACCATAAATTTTACAGACCTTCGGCACATGATTTTTGGGGTAATGTGGTGGGTATTACGCCCGTGCCGCTTTACTTTCCCAGAAAAAAATCCGGTACCCATTAAAGGCTGGTTGAACCGGAAGTCGTCGGTTGGGATCGAACCCTACCTCTTGTCCTTTGTAGTCTAGTTCACTAACCACTGAGCTATCGCGACTCCCAAGCTTTCTTTCGTGCTTAAACATAAGAGGTTAAGGCATAAAAATGCGAAGCTGCAGTAAAGCTGAATATAAGGAAAAATTAAAAATAAAAAATGGTATGTAAGAAGCTTTACGTGATAAGTGGACGACACAGACTAAACAACGTTTCGGCTCAATAGGCCTTCATCAGGAACAAACAATAAAAACACACACACAAAACTGATAACGAATGTTTACATTTACGCACTTTTTGGCACGATTTTCGACGTTCACGACAGCCGCACTTGGTTACGATTTTATTTTGGATTTCACAGGATAGTTTTAATTATTGTTGTGTTTTTTCTTTAACACATTTCGATGTTTTTGTTGTTTCGTTATCAGTTGTGTGTGTGTGTTTTTATTGTTTGTTCCTGATGAAGGCCTATTGAGCCGAAACGTTGTTTAGTCTGTGTCGTCCACTTGTCACGTAAAGCTTCTTACTACCATTTTTTTATTTTTTTATTTTTCCTTAGACGTAAGAGCCCTTGTTTGGCATTGGTAGCACAATGTTGGAATTGAAATATGCTCTGTATAAGATGTTTCTTTGTAGTAATAACTGCTTTGTGTTTAAGTGTAGGAGATGGCTGTCCCTATATTTGGTTTGCCTTATTGCATCTTGTATTTATTTCTTTATCGATTTTACCATCTTCAGAGAATGCTGTTCCCGTTGTTTATTCTTTTCAATTTCGTGCACAGGTTTCAATTGTCCACAAACTATAAATCCAGAGGCTGTCAGCTAATCAGCGAGTGTTTTTATCTTTTCAAGGCGACGACATCTCTGCATTAGTTCACAGCAAATCTGGGGCTGGCCGGCATGTTGACATTAGCCACGATTGCGTAATGCCATGCAAGCATAGACTACCATCTACTGTGTTTACTTACAGTGGCGGCGGCTCCAGCATCATTTGGCACGGGGATTCTCAAACCGTTGAAGTTGTGCACGGACTAGACAAATATTTGTCAAGGAAGATTGGCATTCATTGCTCATCAATGGTTGCGTCGCAGTTAGCGCAGTATTTGGTTTATTAATCAGCGCTGAATTTATCGTAGTGCTTCTTATCACGGTATTTTGGTGGAGTATTCATTATAGTATTTAGCGCAGTATTTGGTTTATTAATCAGCGCTGAATTTATCGTAGTGTTTATCACGGTATTATGGCGGAGTATTCATTATAGTATTTAGCGCAGTATTTGGTTTATTAATCAGCGCTGAATTTATCGTAGTGTTTATCACGGCATTATGGCGGAGTATTCATTATAGTATTTAGCGCAGTATTTCATCATCAGGTATCATGCTGCAGGCGTAGGTGATCATGTCTCTCCACAACTCTCGATCTCGACAGTTATTTATTATTTCTATTGTTGACATTCTGCCAAGCCATTTTCTTAAGTTGCCTGGTGTCTCATCTCTTTCTTCTCATTATCTCTTTGTCTCTCAGTTTTTGCAAGTTGTTACAATATATTCCAGCCATTCCCTTCTCATTACATGGCCAGAAAATGATAATCGTTTCTTCCTAATAATGGATATTTGCTTTCTTTTGCTTCACCCGCTTTCAGAAGGTGTTCTTAATATTCTTCTGCAAACCACATTTCTACTTCCTCCAGCGATTTTCTTGTCTGTTGTCCTATTTTCCATGATTCACATCCACATGTTAAGACTGGCTCTACATACCAGTTAATAATTTTTTTTCTTTTCTCGCAGTATTCAGTACTAATAGTATTCAGTATTGCTTATTAATCAATTAAGAATTTAACGATGTATTGAAATCATTGGCATGGCATTAAAATGAAGGTACGTTTCTTCTTCCTAGAGTCCACACGTGAAGTGATCGTGGTTGCGTCCGCTAATTTACGACAAAGCTGCAATGTCTACGCATCAGGCCCGACACATCCGTCTATGGCGTGGGTAATGTTTGCTTACCAATTTTGCACGTGTAGCGGCCATTTTTGAACTGCTCTTTCGGCATTTAACTGCCAAGTGTTCTTTAACGTGCGCGAGTGCACACGGGACCTCCAGTTTTTCGCCGTTTTCGAGAGGGCTAGACATCAGTTCACACCACCCAGAGACCAGAGGAAGATAATGCCAGAGTGAAACCACGGGTTTAGTTTTGACATATTCCACCACCTATGGTGGATTTTGGGGAGCCGCGATAGCTCAGTGGTTAGTGAACTGGACTACAAAGGACAAGAGGTAGGTTCGATCCCAACCGACGGCTTCCAGGTTCACCCAGCCTTTAATGGGTACCGGATGCCTTTCTCGGAAAGTAAAGCGCCACGGGTGCAGTACCGACCACATTCCCCAAAAATCATGTGCTGACGGTCTGTAAAAATGTATGGTCACACCATATTCCATATACGCCACTTGACGTGACGGGGCTCTTACTTTTTTATGGTAGATTTTGAACACGTGATCTGCCTGTCCCTAGATGAATCACCATAGAAGAATCACTCTAGATGAATAACACTAGATTAATCACTCTAGATTAATCACTCTAGATGAATCACTCTAGATTAATCACTCCAGATTAATCACCCTAGATTAATCACCTTAGATGAATCACTCTAGATGAATCACCCTAGATTAATCACCCTAGATTAATCACCTTAGATGAATCACGCTAGATGAAGCACTCTAGATGAATCACTCTAGATTAATCACCCTAGATTAATTACCTTAGATGAATCACTCTAGATTAATCACTCTAGATTAATCACTCTAGATTAATCACCCTAGATTAATCACCCTAGATGAATCACTCTAGATGAAACACTCTATATTAATCACCCTAGATTAATCACCTTAGATGAAGCACTCTAGATTAATCACCCTAGATTAATCACCCTAGATTAATCACCTTAGATGAATCACTCTAGATTAATCACCCTAGATTAATCACCTTAGATGAATCACTCTAGATGAAGCACTCTAGATGAATCACTCTAGATTAATCACCCTAGATGAATCACTCTAGAAGGGATACAAATGCAGTGATGAAGTTTAACATATTTGGCAGACATTGACTGATATTGCAGTGCATTATAAACCACTATGGAACGTAACTTACGCCCATTTAGTTATCTTTTGTATACACAGATAAGCAAGATGAGACAGTTGCTACATGTCGAGGTTTACCCTCTCGTGCTTCTGACATCAGTATGAGCTTATGTCGAGGTTTACCCTCTCGTGCTTCTGACATCAGTATGAGCTTATGTCGAGGTTTACCCTCTCGTGCTTCTGACCTCAGTATGAGCTTATGTCGAAGTTTACCCTCTCGTGCTTCTGACATCAGTATGAGCTTATGTCGAGTTTACCCTCTCGTGCTTCTGACATCAGTATGAGATTATGTCGAAGTTTACCCTCTTGTGCTTCTGACATCAGTATGAGTTTATGTCGAAGTTTACCCTCTCGTGCCTCTGACTTAATATGAGCTTATGTCGAGGTTACCCTCTCGTGCTTCTGACATCAGTATGAGATTATGTCGAAGTTTACCCTCTTGTGCTTCTGACCTCAGTATGAGATTATGTCGAAGTTTACCTCTCGTGCTTCTGACCTCAGTATGAGATTATGTCGAAGTTTACCCTCTTGTTCTTCTGACATCAGTATGAGCTTATGTCGAGGTTTACTTTCTCGTGCTTCTGACCTAAGTATGAGCTTATGTCGAGGTTTACCCTCTCGAGCTTCTGACCTCAGTATGAGCTTATGTCGAGGTTTACTTTCTCGTGCTTCTGACCTAAGTATGAGCTTATGTCGAGGTTACCCTCTCGAGCTTCTGACCTCAGTATGAGCTTATGTCGAGGTTTACTTTCTCGTGCTTCTGACCTCAGTATGAGCTTATGTCGAGGTTTACCCTCTATCTTCGATCCATACTTACATGACCTCGCTGATTGGCCTATTCCAGAGCCACGTTTTGAAGGTGGAGCCGTATAGTTCAGTCTCGTCACAACTGTCTCGAGAAGTCACGCCATGTATGCGAGTCTAAAAAGATTAAATCAAACATTTCCCTTCGTCATCTAGCACAGCGGCAGAGGACAAAGTAACATACACACAACAGTGCTCAGAGCCAAAATAATGGAGAAACAATCGCGATCATACAGAAGCAAAGAATCGCAGATTGTTTCTCCCCACGACGCCAACGGCAACAGAGGAAGGATAGAAGAAGAAGAGGAAGAAGAATCATGTGTATCACTTCCTTATCTACTCTGAATAAGTACGGGGCAACCGAATCACTTAAACAGACAGCTGCCTTAATAAGAGAGTCCGGAATCCTATTCTGAATGAGCCACGATCGCAGAAGAACTTCCTTCTCTACTCCTGCAATCGCCGACTAGTTCAAACCGGTTTCATTCTTGCTGTCCTCAAAGATATGAGGGTATAAAATGTAAGATCTTACGTGGTCCTGTTCATCTAGTAGAACGTCTTTGGAGCACACAAATTAATATTCTGGGATAATCTTACAACTTAAACTTTTGAAATCATATATTACTGTGCTCAACATCTATGAACATCACGAGGGATGTCAGAAACGATGACAGATTTGTGAAGTTCGACCCTTTCACAATAAATGACAACATAATTCCAGAACTCAGATACGCTGTTGCACAGTTATCCGCTCAAACAGTGCAGAAGAATTAAAAGAGATAATTGAGCGTGTTAAAGAACACAGTGAAGATCAAAACATGTATCTAAACATTCAGAAAACTGAGATAATGTCCACTGACGCAACAAAAAGTCAACCCAAAATCATCATCAAGAATGGACAACTTGAAATTGTAAGAAATTATGGATATCTGGGATCTGTAGTAAGAATGGAGACTGCTAGTTTGTAACAAACTATGGATATCTGGGATCTGTAGTAAGAATGGAGACTGCTAGTTTGTAACAAACTATGGATATCTGGGATCTGTAGTAAGAATGGAGACTGCCAGATTGTAACAAACTATGGATATCTGGGATCTGTAGTAAGAATGGAGACTGCTAGTTTGTAACAAACTATGGATATCTGGGATCTGTAGTAAGAATGGAGACTGCCAGATTGTAACAGACTATGGATATCTGGGATCTGTAGTAAGAATGGAGACTGCTAGTTTGTAACAGACTATGGATATCTGGGATCTGTAGTAAGAATGGAGACTGCTAGTTTGTAACAAACTATGGATATCTGGGATCTGTAGTAAGAATGGAGACTGCTAGTTTGTAACAGGCTATGGATATCTGAGATCTGTAGTAAGAATGGATAGATTAATGCATTAATTAATTGAATGTTTTTTTTAAACTTTAACCTGATATGTGATCTGACAATGACATATCATTATGAATACTACTTTGATATACGCTACTCACATAGCGTAGGATTGCTCATCATTTCTCGTACTGTTTACATGTTTCAACATGTCGAGGTTTTTCTAGAAAAATTACGTAATTTGCTCTGTTTCTTGTAGAACATAGTTTCTGTCCTATTTAAAATGGAAACTGAATGTCTCCTTGTTTTAGACATTGATTCATCATCGAGCAGCAGTTATTTCCTACAAAAATAGGGGAGGTAATAACTTTCCAAATCTTTAAAGGAAAGTAACTGCGGTCATCGTATATAAACCGGCGAATAAAATTAGTTGTTTTTTCCTGGAAGTTTCTACAAACCATTTAAATACTTTATGATTTAAATAGTTCGTTAAATATTGTTGAGAAATCTCAAGTTCTTTAATTCGCATTTATCAAAGTAGCACTTATATTCGTAATACATATTTTTTTTTAAATCGTGTATGTAAATGTCATGCTCTCATTTTTGTTCTTTACCTATGAATTTACACAGGCCCAATTGCCGAGTAAATCAATGTTTGGTCAATGTAAAGCTGTTCAGGAAAAGTAAATAAAGGGTTTTTATGGAGCTGTCCCTACATGATTTCAGTATTTAATCCCATGTTGTAGGTTATTCGGTTATGGAAGGCCCCGGTATCACTGCAAACGAATTAAAATCCATAATTGCTCAACCGACCGTGTCAGCATAATAATCCGAATTAATATCTCATCTCCCAAACAAGAAAGTCAACTGTAGTCTCCATCGTAGCAGTCTCAGCACACGCCAAAAGACATAAGGCGAGACCGCGCAGAAAGTGAACACAGCCAACTGTTCCACGTCATACGATATCATCATTCATCGTAAACAATTGGAATATCGAAACATGATCAAAACGGATGAGACACACAGCTCACGATGTGCACAGAGCACTTAACTCAGTAGCTCCTGCAACAAGCTGGGCTTAGAATATGAGGAAACTGCAACAAGGAACACTTTTCAGGCGTATGATTTGAGCTTAATGTTTGTTGTGCATTAAGAGCATCGCTCAACACAACAACGGTTTCGGGCCTCCTTGACAAAGAATCCACAAACAGCAGAGATAGAGTCAAGATGCAACAAAGCTTGTCAAATCATCGGACAGTTATCGCCACTATTGTCCAACAAGGGAAATAACTCTGGAGGCAAAGCGAGCACTCTACAATGCAATCTTCATCCCAACGTTGTGCTACCAATGCCAGTCCTGGACCCTAGATGCAAGAACAATAAGAAAAATAACCTCTACTGAGATTAAATGTGTTAGACGAATGACAGGAAACAGTCTGAGAGATAAGATCAGAAATGAAGAACTGAGAAAAAATATAAGAATAGCCCCCGCCAAAGAATATATAAAGAAACAGCAGATAAAATGGTTTGGCCACGTGACAAGGCAGAGTGATCAAAACACAACACAACGAACCCTCAATAAACGTTTACGAGAACACCAGACCCAAGGGCTGACCACGAAAAAGATGGATTGATGGAACATTAGAAGCACTAGGATACAAAGCAGCAGCAGAGGCGAACATAAGAGCAAAAAAACAGTAAATTATATCTTCCCTCGACGCTGAAAGGCAAATGTTGAAGGAAAGAAGAGAAAAAAAGAAGTAGAATTCCATGTTGACTGCAATTAATTTTTTTTTTTTTTTTTGATTGCGTTGAAATATATAGACTACCCTTTGTCGGCAATTAATTATTCTTGAGGAAGTGAATGATGTCATGAATGTAAAAACACATGATTTTATTCAAATTATCACACATTTTAGAATTTTGAATATTTCTATTTTTAGTGTAAGTGATAATTAGATAAGTATTACTTGAAGAACATAAGATTGTTCAACATACATATATATATTTCATGTTTATTTTTTTTATGTCAAAGACGAAGGTGTCGGACCTAAAGGCGGAAATGTCGCGGATTGTCGTAAACTAGTGATACAAGGCGTCATCGCCGACTTAATGGGTGAGCGCTGTAGAAGAAGAAGGAGGAGGAGAATATGATGGAGGAGGAGAAGAAGGAGAATAAGTAGAAGAAGGAGGAGGAGAAGGAGAATAAGTAGAAGAAGATGGAGGAGAAGAAGAAGGAGAATAAGCAGAAGAAGATAGAGGAGAAGAAGAAGAAGAGAATAAGTAGAAGAAGGAGGAGGAGAAGGAGAATAAGTAGAAGAAGATGGAGGAGAAGAAGGAGAATAAGCAGAAGAAGATAGAGGAGAAGAAGAAGGAGGAGAATAAGCAGAAGAAGATAGAGGAGAAGAAGAAGGAGAATAAGCAGAAGAAGATAGAGGAGAAGAAGAAGGAGAATAAGCAGAAGAAGATAGAGGAGAAGAAGAAGGAGGAGAATAAGCAGAAGAAGATAGAGGAGAGAAGAAGAGAATAAGCAGAAGAAGATAGAGGAGAAGAAGAAGGAGAATAAACAGAAGAAGATAGAGAAGAATAAGCAGAAGAAGACATAGGAGAAGAAGAAGGAGAATAAACAGAAGAAGATAGAGGAGAGAAGAAGGAGAATAAGTAGAAGAAGATAGAGGAGAGAAGAAGGAGGAGAATAAGCAGAAGAAGATAGAGGAGAAGAAGAAGGAGAATAAACAGAAGAAGATAGAGGAGAAGAAGAAGGAGGAGAATAAGTAGAAGAAGATAGAGGAGAAGAAGAAGGAGGAGAATAAGCAGAAGAAGATAGAGGAGAAGAAGAAGAAGGAGAATAAACAGAAGAAGATAGAGGAGAAGAAGAAGGAGAATAAGCAGAAGAAGATAGACGAGAAGAAGAGGAGGAGAATAAGTAGAAGATAGAGGAGAAGAAGAAGGAGGAGAATAAGCAGAAGAAGATAGAGGAGAAGAAGAAGAAGGAGAATAAACAGAAGAAGATAGAGGAGAAGAAGAAGGAGAATAAGCAGAAGAAGATAGAGGAGAAGAAGAAGGAGAAGCAGAAGAAGATAGACGAGAAGGAGAATAAGCAGAAGAAGATAGAGGAGAAGAAGAAGGAGAATAAGCAGAAGAAGATAGAGGAGAAGAAGAAGGAGAATAAGCAGAAGAAGATAGACGAGAAGAAGAAGGAGGAGAATAAGCAGAAGAAGATAGAGGAGAAGAAGAAGGAGAATAAGCAGAAGAAGATAGAGGAGAAGAAGAAGGAGAATAAGCAGAAGAAGATAGAGGAGAAGAGAAGGAGAATAAGCAGAAGAAGATAGAGGAGAAGAAGAAGGAGGAGAATAAGTAGAAGAAGATAGAGGAGAAGAAGAAGGAGAATAAGCAGAAGAAGATAGAGGAGAAGAAGAAGGAGAATAAACAGAAGAAGATAGAGGAGAGAAGAGGAGAATAAGCAGAAGAAGATAGAGGAGAAGAAGAAGGAGAATAAACAGAAGAAGATAGAGAGAAGAAGGAGAATAAGCAGAAGAAGACGGAGGTGGAGTAGTCTATTATTAAACTAGAGAAGGAAAAAGCAGTTCTTGACGTTGGTCGATATCAAGCCAAGACAGCCATGAGACGAGCGAATGTTGTCACTACCTGGGGAGTCATCGTTCTTTGACAAACTTGGGATTCACTGAAGTTACGGACGAGATTGGATTCCGCGAAATAAGAATCGATCATGCTGCTCCCAGATAAATGTGACACGTCCTGGGATTACTGGACACAAGCGGCAGATAAATTATATTCTGGAAGACAGAATCCATCCAGCAATTATTGTAGAACGAATATCATCAAATAAGACTTTAGAATCATCGTCAGCATGTGCCGTGCCGGTTGGCGTCATGTTCGTCCACAATTCTCTGACCACAGTGCATCGCTTCAGATCTGTTCTTGGCTGTTTTCTGTGCCACGACGACAAGCTGTCTAGTTACTACTTTCTTTGTCGTCCGCGATCTCTCTTTCCCTGTATTTTGCCAGTTGTAACCAAGTTTTCCAACTTTCATCTTCTCATGATGTGCTCAAAGATGTCGATTGTTTCTTTCTGATACCTTTATATGAACTCTCCTTTTGTGTTGACCTTTTTCAGAGTTTTCCCGCAAGCATTTTTAGCCTGTCCTGGGAACTTTCAACATTCTTCTAAGAAATCCCATCTCTGTGGCCTCTAATCGAAGTTTCACTCGTTTATCTACTATCCATGATTCGCTTCCATAGGTCAGGATTGACTCCACATTTTTAGACTTTAGAATTGGTATGACAATTTAAAAAAAAAAAATCCTATTCTCATACTTTTTATTTATGCAACCCGAATTCTGGACTTTAACAAAAATAATGCTTGACTTTATGTCGCTCTCTCTCTCTCTCTCTCTCTCTCTCTCTCTGTCTATCTCTCACTCTCTGTCTCTCTCTTTGTCTGTCTATCTCTGTATCTCTCTCTGTCTCTGTCTCACTCTGTGTCTCCCCCCCCCCCAAAAAAAAAAACCAAAAAAAAAACATACGATTGAGTTATTAGCGGGTCATGATCATTGCACTCCGAACATGTCCATAGGTGCTCAGATCCCCTCCTTAACGAGACTTGAAGTGTCCAGCGACTGACAACTCCAGTTCTGTGTCATTTGATTAGTCTTCTTACACGGCCACTAAGTTTCTCGTTTCTGGCTGTGCCCATCTTAACTCCCATCTCTTTCATCCGAAGGAGTGACGTGGACTCATGGTTGTCGAAGTCCTGTGTCCGTCCCACTTCCTGGAGAGCATTGATGATGTTCGTCCGATCCATTGGTTGACAGTCTTCAACATACGATACCGTACGTTGCCTAAAGACTTCCCAAAACTGGGACGTGTTTGGGAAGTAGGCTCTGTGATCAGTTTAAAAAGTCCCTGATCCCGGATGCAACTATGACGCTGCTGATCCCAAGCATTACAGACCTGGACCTAGACCATGTCTATGTTTCGCCAAATTCTTGAAGCGGGGAAATCTTCTGCATTGCTGTCAATGATCCTCCATATCTTTATTGCTTCTCTTATTCGTGTAACAGGAAAGTGCTTGTGCTGAATGTGTCTTTTTGTCGGCAGCTCTGATTAAGACTCTTATAACGTTTCTTAACTGATTCCTGGATGCCTCGTTGTATTTATGCCAGACCGATAGGTGCTCCGTTCATGTCAATTTATAGCGCAAAGTATTCATGCGTGGCGACTGCACTGGGTATGTAACCTTTATTATCTTCTCTCGTAGCGTTCTCCCTCAAACAGACCCCAAAAAATAAGATAATATTATAATGATAGTGATACAAATGATAGATAGGTAAACACAACCTCCATCCTGTATGTTGATGTATCATTATTGATTCACCATTATGCTATATAAATATAGATATATGGGCTGTAGTACGTGTGAAAATATGACATACGTAATTAAGTCACCGATGTTATGGTGCATATAGGGGAATGAGCCAGTTGGGCGCCTGTTGTTTGCAATTTTCTGAAATCATAATGACGTCATGACATATAACCGTCAACAAGGCGTGAACATCATTTGTTGTTGGATTCAATGACAACCGGTTTAGTGTAGTTTGTGATTGATGGACCTGGTCTTTCCTGCACTTTTATAAGGGACACGCGGAGCTTTACGCCATGCTCTCCTCTCGCTTTCTGCCGATGTCTCCCGCTGAGGCAAGCGATATCTGCGCAAATGGCTACCATCGAGACTCCGATGACATCATTAATAACAATAATAACAATAATAATAACAACAACAACAACAATAACAACAGCCTTGAGTGCTGCAGCGCGACCAAACATGGGCAAACGGATAAACAAATTTGCAGCAATGGAAATTGCATCAAGATCGCTGCATTAAGCGGCATTCCGCAATGCTCTTGCAGCATAACTATGACGGACGCCCGCAATGTCAATATAACACACGAGTCGCCCTTCATCGGCTGTAGCAGCGTTGCCAGTTGTCGTTCCGGATTTACTACATCGGAAGAGCTCCACACAAGTCCACCTGAGGCCGCATTGTCTTCCCTGCTCATCAACGAAGCAGCACCAAGAACAGTTGAGAAATCCGATCTTCCTATATTAGAGCTTCATTCTAATGCCAAGACTACGGATGATGCAGCCTCGTTGATACAGATATCGTATCAGCCGTTAGATAACAAAACTAATTGTGTAGATGGTCATTTACCAGTAAGTGGAAGCGCAAGTTACATTCCGTCAGAACAGACAGCGCCAGATTCAGCAATGCCACTGCGGACATTGACTTCATACACAGCCCCGCTCAGGAGTTATTGTGACTTTCATAGCACGAATTTGACACGAGCAGAAAGAGAAGTGTCTGCCGTAGAAGCTACAGATTCATATGATATTTCCTTAAAACCGCAGGAGACAACATCGATTGAAGCAAATGCTGATGACCTTTCTCAAAGCACCGACTTGTATACAAATGAAGTGTTTGCAAACAAGGTCACTGCTGATTTAGCGAGTTTTCATCAGAAATGGTCGCAACAAACCCAGACTCTGGTGCCTTCATCAGCTCTGACTATTCTAGAGATGATTCTTTACAAGTGTCACCTCATGCTGTGTCTAATGATTCCAAAGAAATTCGTCAAAGAGAAAGCTTAGGAAAAGCCCACATTTCATCATCGTTGCTATCAGCGAGACCAACATTAACTAATTTGAACTCTCCATATCGTGGAGATAAAGATGTCGACGCAAGGTCAGTTCATTATTTAAGGTCAGACTACTGTCCTGCGTCACCACCTGTGGTATCTGCTGCTTCAGACTTACTTCAAAGGGGCGTGGCAATGTGGCTCAACGACACTTCCGTCATGTCTGACGCTGAGCTGGAGGATGAGGAAGCTGTGCAGCAGCGGGAGCGTCGACACAGGCGCCTGGGGATAGCGTCCTATGTGGAAGTCAGTAACGACGTCTGGGTCAAGGACGTGACCGCTTATAGGAGGAGTTACATGTACGTATTTATCCGTGTCAGTTGTTGGCCGCCTTGTGAGGTGGTCCATACTTGTTCACTTTCCCACATCTTCCTTTACGTACCTTGTAACCTTCCTCTCTTTTTTTTTAACTTTACGTTATCTTCCTCTAAGTGTCTTTCTCTCTTTTTTAACTTTACGTTATTTTCCTCTAAGTATCTTCCTCTCTTTTTTAACTTTCCGTCATCTTCCTCAAAGTATCTTCCTCTCTTTTTTAACTTTCCGTCATCTTCCTCTAAGTATCTTCCTCTCTTTTTTAACTTTACGTCATCTTCCTCTAAGTGTCTTCCTCTCTTTTTTAACTTTACGTCATCTTCCTCTAAGTGTCTTCCTCTCTTTTTTAACTTTACGTCATCTTCCTCAAAGTATCTTCCTCTCTTTTTAACTTCCCGTCATCTTCCTCTAAGTGTCTTCCTCTCATTTTTAACTTCCCGTCATCTTCCTCTAAGTGTCTTCCTCTCCTTTTTAACTTTCCGTCATCTTCCTCTAAGTGTCTTCCTCTCCTTTTTAACTTTCCGTCATCTTCCTCTCATTTTAACTTCCCGTCATCTTCCTCTCTTTTTAACTTCCCGTCATCTTCCTCTAAGTGTCTTCCTCTCTTTTTAACTTCCCGTCATCTTCCTCTCTTTTTAACTTCCCGTCATCTTCCTCTCTTTTTAACTTCCCGTCATCTTCCTCTCTTTTTAACTTCCCGTCATCTTCCTCTCTTTTTAACTTCCCGTCATCTTCCTCTCTTTTTAACTTCCCGTCATCTTCCTCTAAGTGTCTTCCTCTCATTTTTAACTTCCCGTCATCTTCCTCTAAGTGTCTTCCTCTCATTTTTAACTTTCCGTCATCTTCCTCTAAGCATCTTCCTCTCTTTTTTAACTTTCCGTCATCTTCCTCTCATTTTAACTTCCCGTCATCTTCCTCTCTTTTTAACTTCCCGTCATCTTCCTCTAAGTGTCTTCCTCTCCTTTTTAACTTTCCGTCATCTTCCTCTCTTTTAACTTCCCGTCATCTTCCTCTAAGTGTCTTCCTCTCTTTTTAACTTCCCGTCATCTTCCTCAAAGTATCTTCCTCTCTTTTTAACTTCCCGTCATCTTCCTCAAAGTATCTTCCTCTCTTTTTAACTTCCCGTCATCTTCCTCTAAGTATCTTCCTCTCTTTTTAACTTCCCGTCATCTTCCTCAAAGTATCTTCCTCTCTTTTTAACTTCCCGTCATCTTCCTCTAAGTATCTTCCTCTCTTTTTAACTTCCCGTCATCTTCCTCTAAGTGTCTTCCT
The DNA here is from genome assembly GCA_032433765.1 of Megaustenia siamemsis. NCBI lineage: Eukaryota > Metazoa > Mollusca > Gastropoda > Stylommatophora > Ariophantidae > Megaustenia > Megaustenia siamemsis. The sequence goes on from JAVIAB010000104.1 coordinate 16,671,437, forward strand.
CTCTTTTTAACTTTCCGTCCTCTTCCTCTCTATATCTTCCTCTCTATATCTTCCTCTCTATATCTTCCTCTCTATATCTTCCTCTCTATATCTTCCTCTCTATATCTTCCTCAAACCTCCATCATTTCATAATCCTGTCTTCTGTTTCCCTGTTTAACTCTCCATCTTTCTTTCAGTACACCTCCCTTCTTTTTTTTTTATCTCATCATTTCCCTCTTATTCCTCCAGTTTCATCTTTTCTTCCTGTCTATATTCATTCCTGTCTTGTCCTCCTCCTCCCCCCCAAAAAAAACACACTCCCTGCATTTGCTTTCCTCTATCAAATTTATCCTCCCCTTTTCACTGTCTGCCCGTCCTCTTTGTGACTGTTTGTTTTCACCTCCTCCCCACCTCTTGTGTTTGTCTCCTTCGTTAGCTCTCTCTCCCTCTATCTCTCTCCCTCTATCTCTCTCCCTCTCCCTCTCCTCTCTCTCCCCCCCCCCCCCCCCCCCCTTCTCTCTGTCATAAATGCATGTGAAATGTATACGTATGTAAAAACAAACAATTCGTCTTAAAAGTATTCGATAAAAGTTACATTATTTTTTTTTGTCAATATGATTTCCTTGTTGAACCTACTTGTCTACCTATCGATATAGCCATCTAATTGTTTTGTCTTTGGCTTGACAATTCTCTTCTGTCTTATATTAATTTCTTTTGTTTCTGTCTACCCATCTACATTTGTTTTATTAATTTCTTTTGTTTCTATCTACCCATCTGTATTTGTTTTATTAATTTCTTTTGTTTCTGTCTACCCATCTATATTTGTTTTATTAATTTCTTTTGTTTCTGTCTACCCATCTATATTTGTTTGATTAATTTCTTTTGTTTCTGTCTACCCATCTGTATTTATTTTATTCATTTCTGTTGTTTCTGTCTACCCATCTATATTTGTTTTATTAATTTCTGTTGTCTGTCTACCCGTCTATATTTGTTTGATTAATTTCTTTTGTTTCTATCTACCCATCTGTATTTGTTTTATTAATTTCTTTTGTTTCTGTCTACCCATCTATATTTGTTTTATTAATTTCTTTTGTTCCTGTCTACCCATCTGTATTTGTTTGATTAATTTCTGTTGTCTGTCTACCCGTCTATATTTGTTTTATTAATTTCTTTTGATTGTCTACCTGTATATGTTTGTTTGATTAATTTCTGTTGTTGTCTGTCTACCCGTCTATATTTCTGTTGTTGTCTGTCTACCCGTCTATATTTGTTTGATTATTTTCTGTTATTGTCTGTCTACCAGTCTATATTTGTTTATTTTCTGTTATTGTCTGTCTACCAGTCTATATTTGTTTGATTATTTTCTGTTATTGTCTGTCTACCAGTCTATATTTGTTTGATTATTTTCTGTTATTGTCTGTCTACCCGTCTATATTTCTGTTATTGTCTGTCTACCCGTCTATATTCCTCTCTGTTCACCAACATTAGGTATGTTACTGTTTTTGCCGATGTAATCTCACTTCAAGTCACCCCTCCTAGCCTCATCTCACATCACACATAAAATATGCCGTTAATCGTTGACAATTATATGAGAGGATGGCTGGTCTAGTGGTAAGACGCTGGTCTTTGAACAGGAAGGTCCCAAGTTTAAATTCCATTTCAACACATTCGGTAAGCATTTAAAAAAAAAATTGAATCCGCGGTTTCTTTCGTGACATTACTCTCCCCTGATCTCTAGATAGTGAGACCCGATGTCTGACCCTCTCCTGGTAGTGAGACCCGATGTCTTGCCCTCTCCTGGTAGTGAGACCCGATGTCTGACCCTTTCAGAAAACGGCGAGAAACTGGAGATCCCGTGTACATTCGCGCACTTTAAAGAACCCTTGATAGTTTAAAGCCAATAGGAGGAGGCCAACATTTTCCACTGCCCGGACCCAAAAAAAGTGTTATGCAAATCTACATATCCATGCCAAAGACGGATGTATAGGGCCGAAAGGTGCAGATATCGTAGCTATGCCGTTAACTAACAATACCATGTACCCACGCTCGCTGAACGGGCTAACGCTATGAAAACAGTCTACCAGACTCTTTCAAAAATCCGACTTTCCTATATGTTTTGTCTCTGAATCTCATTCTCTCGCTCGGGTGACTGGTTGGTCTCAAGGCAAGATGCCAGTCTCGAGACAGAGAGGTTGTGAGTTCAAATCCCGACTGCACCAGTTTGGGATATTTATTTGTAATTACCCGTTTAGCGCCCCCCTCCCCCCTAATCAGAGTTATGTGAAGCCATTGGAGCAGGTGGTGGATGGTGTTGTGAGAGCAGCCGACAAGTAGTGCCGGTTATGGTCCCCACACCGTGATGGCAGGCAGAGGATCTCATATATAGAGACAATGGCTGCGATCTCCGACTAGTACAGTCACTGCCAAGATGGAAAGGAATGGCAAGTCACCTTCTTATATTGCCTAGACTAATCATGACAAACCACAACTTAACAAAGGCAGCTCCTAAAAAACATCAGAAAGAAACAATCAACATTTTTCGGGCACATCATGAGAAGAGGAAAGTTGGAATACTTTGTTACAACAAGAAAAATAAAAGGAAAGAGAGATCGCGAATGACAAAGAGAGAAAATACTGGATAGCTTGGTGTCATGGCAGGGAAAGCAGTCAACAACAGAACTGATACGATGTACTGTAGATAGAAGATCGTGGAAAAAACAGGATCGCCTACACCAATCGGCATGGCACATGATGATGATTTGTAATTTCTCTCTGCGGCAACCACTCCTGATCTCAGAAGCGGGGCCCGGTTTGAAACGTCTGTTACTCATGGACGGAAAAAAAGAGTATCTTGAAAGTCGGAGTTATATGCATGTGCAGCGAGGGACCCCTGCGCACACGGCTGCCAAGGGGAAAACGGATTAACACGCAAAATTCAGTTCCTAAATTCTATGGACTTTTCCAGAGGTGAAAGTTCTATCTGTCTATCTATCTATCTATTGACCTTTCGAGTCGTAGCCGGCCCATAGGACATATACCCATATACTCTTTCTCTTATTATAAATTGTTATTCTAGCAGTTTTCAATCCTTGTAAAGATCTTTTATCAAATCTCGCCATTTGTCTCTGTTCTGTGCAAGCAACTCATTGAGGGAGCCGATTCCTGCTGCTCTTGTCTCTCTGATCAATGTTCTTCTCGGTGTCTCTCGGGTTCAGCCTCTTTTCCTCTTACCTGTTGTTTCCCACATGAGGTGAAAGCTTGCGAACGCTAAAAGTAAAATATTTGAGTTTTCGACACTCTTAGTATTTTGTCCCTCACCGTGTCCTCGAACAAGAAGCTTAACAAAATGTCACTTTCCTCATCATCAAGTACCGTGCCTGCTGGCGTAGGTGATCATGTCTCTCCACAACTTATCTCGGCAGCTATTTATCATTTCTGTTGTTGACCTTCTGCCAAGCCATTCTCTTAAGCTGTCTGGTATCTTTTCTCTTTCTTCCCTCTATCTCTTCGTCCCTAAATGTTTCCTGTTGTTACAATATATTCCAGCTGTTCTCTTCTCATTACATAGCCAAAAATGATGATTGTTTCTTCTTAATATTGGAAATTAGCTCGCTTTTTGCTTTGGCCTCTTTCAGAACGTTTTCATTAATCTACTTAGCTGTCCATGGTATTCTCAACATTCTTCTGTAAAACCACATTTCAACAGACTCCAGTGATTTTCTTGTCAGTTGTCCATGATTCACGTCCATGATTGACATCCATATGTTAAGACTGGCTCTACATAACATTTAAGAACTCTTTTTCATGTTTCTATTGGTCACTTTCCTAAGAAATCAGAAACATCACTTCACTTTCTGGACTCGAGGCAAAGTTCAACAACTCTGGTAGGAGTTTCACGGCCGTTTACTGACGTGAACGAGTTTCCTTCATGTGGGATCATCATCATCATGTGCCATACCAGTTGGTGTAGGAGATCATGTCCTTCCACAATTCTCTATCCACAGTACATCGTATCAGTTCTGTTGTTGACCGTTTTCCCGTGACATGACACCAAGCTATCCAGTATCTTCTCTCTTTGTCGTCCGCGATATCTCTTTCCCTCGTTTTTGTCAGTTGTAACAAAGTATTCCAACTCATCCTCTTCTCATCATGTTTTTTCATTTGTTTGTCTACTGTCCATGATCCGATTCCATAGCTCATAATTAGCTCTATATAGCACAGTTTAACTCTTGTTCTCACTTCTGTTGACATAGATTTGTTGCATCAGATATTTTTTCATTTTCTGAAATGCTATTTTGGCCTGAGCTATTCTCCTTTTTATTTCTGTGGTGCATCTTCCATCTGATGTAATTATTGTGCCCAAGTATTTGACCCGTTGAACTTGTTTCAGATTTGTCCCGTTTATTTTTAGGCAGCATGATGGTGATGATTGTTTTGTTCGATATGACCATATCTGCTATTTTCTTATTATTCAGACTGAGACCTTTCTTGTTGCTTTCTTTTACTATTATGTCTAATATTTCTTGTAATTTATTCTCTATTTCTGACATTAAGACTGTGTCATCTGCATATCGTAAATTGTTTTTGTTGTGACCGTTGACTTCTATTCCTTTTTTGTCCACTATTGAACTCATAATATGTTCACTGTAATGTGCGCTGTTAAAACAGCATTTCAGTAAATAAAAACCGTCTTTTGCAACAAATCTGTCAGTGGAAAGGAGAAAAAGAGCTCGTCGGTGCTATATAAAGCCAATTCAGGTTAATCATGAACAGTAAACAAACAAATTAAAAGACGATTTGAGGCCACAGAAATGGGATTTCTCAGAAGAATGTTGAAAGTTCCCTGGACAACTAAAAAGACCAACAAGGAAATTCTCAAAGAGGCCAACACAAAAAGGGAGCTCCTAAGAAACATTAGAAAAAAAACAATCAACACTTCTCGGGCACATCATGAGAAGACGAAGTTGGAATACTTTGTTACAACTAGCAAAATACAGGGAAAGCGAGATCGTGGACGGCAACGAGATAAAATACTGGATAGCTTGGTGTCAGGGCATGGGAAAACAAGTCAACAACAGAATTGATACAATGGACGGTGGATACAAGATTGTGGAAAAACATGATCGCCTTCACCAACCAGCATGGCACATGGTGATGATGTAAAGGGAGAACAAATCTGGTGACTGAATACAACCATTTGTGCCATGGAGCGGGGAATTATAAAAATAAACAATTTTTTAGACTTTCCCATTCTAAGTTAGTGACTTCAGCTAATTTTGCACACTTTCATCTTTACATATTAAAATACATTACCGTTAACATGCATCCCATTTAGCTACATTTAAACTTAGCTGAATCGTTTCTTCTGTGGGTTTATTGTCAAATCATTTAGAAAAACAGGACAGAGGTTCTTCCCCTTTGTTCTTACGAGAGACAATCCTGGACTAACTACCATGAAATGTTTATCTTCTCTGTTGACATCTAAACAGAAATAGGAAGTCAAATCTACGATTGTAATGATGTGAAACAACATAAATAGATGATGGATAATAACGTAAACCGATGATGAATAACAACATAAATAGATGATGGATAATAACGTAAACCGATGATGAATAACAACATAAATAGATGACGGATAATAACATAAACTGATGATGAATAACAACATAAATAGATGACAGATAATAACATAAACTGATGATGAATAACAACATAAATAGATGACAGATAATAACATAAACTGATGATGAATAACAACATAAATAGATGACGGATAATAACATAAACTGATGATGAGTAACAACATAAATAGATGATGGATAATAACATAAATAGATGATGAATAATAACATAAACCGATGATGAATAACAACATAAATAGATGACAGATAATAACATAAACTGATGATGAGTAACAACATAAATAGATGACAGATAATAACATAAACTGATGATGAATAACAACATAAATAGATGATGGATAATAACATAAACTGATGATGAATAATAACATAAATAGATGATGAATAATAACATAAACCAATGATGGATAATAACATAAATAGATGATGGATGATAACATAAATAGATGATGGATAATAACAAATAGATGATGGATAATAACATAAATAGATGATGAATAATAACATAAACCAATGATGAATAATAACATAAACCAATAATGGATAATAACATAAATAAATGATGGATAATAACATAAATAGATGATGGATAATAACATAAATAGATGATGGGTAATAACATAAATAGATGATGAATAACAACATAAATAGATGATGGATAATAACATAAACCGATGATGAATAACAACATAAATAGATGATAGATAATAACATAAATAGATGATGGATAATAACATAAATAGATCATGGATAATAACATAAATAGATGATGAATAACAACATAAATAGATGATGGATAATAACATAAACCGATGATGAATAACAACATTAATAGATGACAGATAATAACATAAACCGATGATGAATAACAACATTAATAGATGACAGATAATAACATAAACTGATGATATATAACAACATAAATAGATGACAGATAATATCATAAACCGATGATGAATAACAACATTAATAGATGACAGATAATAACATAAACTGATGATGTACAACAACATAAATAGATGACGGATAATAACATAAACAGATGATGAATAACAACATTAATAGATGACAGATAATAACATAAACCGATGATGAATAACAACATTAATAGATGACAAATAATAACATAAACCGATGATGAATAACAACATAAATAGATGACGGATAATAACATAAACTGATGATGAATAATAACATTAATAGATGACAGATAATAACATAAACCGATGATGTATAACAACATAAATAAATGACAGATAATATCATAAACTGATGATGAATAACAACATAAATAGATGACAGATAATAACATAAACCGATGATGAATAACAACATTAATAGATGACAGATAATAACATAAACTGATGATGTATAACAACATAAATAGATGACAGATAATAACATAAACCGATGATGAATAACAACATTAATAGATGACAGATAATAACATAAACTGATGATGTATAACAACATAAATAGATGACAGATAATATCATAAACCGATGATGAATAACAACATTAATAAATGACAGATAATAACATAAACCGATGATGTATAACAACTTAAATAGATGACGGATAATAACATAAACCGATGATGAATAACAACATTAATAGATGACAGATAATAACATAAACCGATGATGAATAACAACATTAATAGATGACAGATAATAACATAAACCGATGATGAATAACAACATAAATAGATGACGGATAATAACATAGACTGATGATGAATAACAACATTAATAGATGACAGATAATAACATAAACCGATGATGTATAACAACATAAATAAATGACAGATAATATCATAAACCGATGATGTATAACAACATAAATAGGCCCCGCTATAACTTAGGTAGAAAAATGTCCAGAGATGGGGAATAGAAACATAACATCAGAAATCATGACAAATGTTGTTAACAAACTAACATCTGGAGGTCCAAAGTACGAACTAAACTTAGATTGTTCAACTCCTATATGCTACCAATGCTCACATATGGATGTGGAAGTTGGAAATCCACCCAGACTTTACATAGGAAATTAAATGTCTTTGGAAACAATTGCCTACATAGGATTTTAAACATAAGCTGGGAAGAATACATTTCAAACGAACAGATAAGAGACAAATAAAAAAATAAGAGCTTGATAAGAAAAGAAATACAACAGTCATGTGCTGAGAATGAAAGAAGAAAGAATTCCCTGTCAGGCATTCATGTGAAAACCACCTGGTAAATGAAAATGGGGCAGACCAAGAGAATGAATGAAGGCTCAACCATCGGACTAAGAATCGACCATGAACTACAAGAACTATCAGCATATCAGTCGTGGAGAACTATGACTTCTGTCCTATGTGCCGTCTTCGACTGGAGAGAAAAATGAATGAATGGATTAATCATTTATATCTTGCTTATAACTTATATCTGTCTTAGTTAACATGTCTTTTTTTGTCTTTATATGTATAGCTATGTACTTGTCACTTGAAGGGAAGTGAGGAATTTGCTATTTGTGGCAATAGTGTGTTTGTCTGTAACAGATAGCACATTCATGAGTGTTATGGTCAGTACACGGGAGCCGCGATAGCTCAGTGGTTAGTGAACTGGACTACAAAGGACAAGAGGTAGGGTTCGATCCCAACTGACGGCTTCCGGTTCACCCAGCCTTTAATGGGCACCGGATTTTTTTCTGGGAAAGTAAAGTGGCACGGGCATAATACTGACCACATTACCCCAAAAATCATGTGCCGAAGGTCTAAAATTTATGGTCACTAACACCATATACCCTATGCGCCACTTGGCGTGACAGGGGTACTTTACTTTTTTGTTATAATCAGTACACGCCAGGTAGACTTTACTATCCCAAAGAAAATCTCTTTAAATCTTTTTTATTATTTAACAGGGTGAGTGAATCTTGAAGTCTTGTCAATAGGTCAACAAACTGGTAGTTTTAGGAATTGAACTCAGAGCTCTTGGTTAATAGGCGAATGTACTAACCATTTCAGCATTGTCTTCAAATTGATCTTCACCAGAATGGTGTAGTTAGAGGTGGCATAAACTTACACCTGAAGACATAATGAGAGATAACACAAACTTACAACTGAAGACATAATGAGAGATAACACAAACTTACAACTGAAGACATAATGAGAGATAACACAAACTTACAACTGAAGACATAATGAGAGATAACACAAACTTACAACTGAAGACATAATGAGATATGACACAAACTCACAACTGAAGACATAATGAGATATGACACAAACTCACAACTGAAGACATAATGAGATATGACACAAACTCACAACTGAAGACATAATGAGATATGACACAAACTCACAACTGAAGACATAATGAGATATGACACAAACTCACAACTGAAGACATAATGAGATATGACACAAACTCACAACTGAAGACATAATGAGATATGACACAAACTCACAACTGAAGACATAATGAGAGATAACACAAACTCACAACTGAAGACATAATGAGATATGACACAAACTCACACCTGAAGACATAATGAGATATGACACAAACTCACAACTGAAGACATAATGAGAGATAACACAAACTCACAACTGAAGACATAATGAGAGATAACACAAACTCACAACTGAAGACATAATGAGATATAACACAAACTCACAACTGAAGACATAATGAGATATGACACAAACTCACAACTGAAGACATAATGAGAGATAACACAAACTTACAACTGAAGACATAATGAGATATGACACAAACTCACAACTGAAGACATAATGAGAGATAACACAAACTCACAACTGAAGACATAATGAGATATGACACAAACTCACACCTGAAGACATAATGAGATATGACACAAACTCACAACTGAAGACATAATGAGAGATAACACAAACTCACAACTGAAGACATAATGAGAGATAACACAATCTCACAACTGAAGACATAATGAGAGATAACACAAACTCACAACTGAAGACATAATGAGATATAACACAAACTCACAACTGAAGACATAATGAGATATGACACAAACTCACAACTGAAGACATAATGAGAGATAACACAAACTTACAACTGAAGACATAATGAGATATGACACAAACTCACAACTGAAGACATAATGAGAGATAACACAAACTCACAACTGAAGACATAATGAGAGATAACACAAACTCACAACTGAAGACATAATGAGATATAACACAAACTCACAACTGAAGACATAATGAGATATGACACAAACTCACACCTGAAGACATAATGAGATATGACACAAACTCACACCTGAAGACATAATGAGATATGACACAAACTCACACCTGAAGACATAATGAGAGATAACACAAACTCACACCTGAAGACATAATGAGAGATAACACAAACTCACAACTGAAGACATAATGAGAGATAACACAAACTCACACCTGAAGACATAATGAGATATGACACAAACTCACAACTGAAGACATAATGAGAGATAACACAAACTCACAACTGAAGACATAATCTAAAGTGACACAAACCTATTTCAACAGCGCAATCACCTGTGACAGAAATATCTCTCCAGTGCAAGTATGACAAACATAAATGGCGCTGCAAGTGGCAATTATTGACTGTTCATTTTTCTCAGACACGCCACTTTCATTCTTTCACAAAAAATTCTTTACTGTTCAGTGATGCAAATACTTCAAGTGGTGTTTGTACCCAGTGCTGCCTTATCATTGCAAGGGGAGTGAATTGATTCAAATAAATGCAATATTGTTTATGCATGAAATTCTATAAATAAATTGAGCTTAGAATTTTCTAGTAGTAGAGCAGTTATATATATAAATGAAGAAGAGACTGTGCAATCCATTTTTGAAAATGGAAACAAGAAAAAGAGTTCTTAAATGTTATGTAGAGCCATACTTATAGCTGTGAATCTATGGATGTGAATCATGGACAATAGGACAAAGACAAGAAAAGCATTGGAGGCTGTAGAAATGTGGTTTTACAGAAAAATGTTGAAAATGCCTTGGACAGCTAAGAAAAGTAATGAAAACGTTCTGAAAGAAGCCAAAGAAAAAAGAGAGCTAATTTCCAATATTAGGAAGAAATAATCATCATTTTTTGGCCATGTAATGAGAAGAGAACAGCTGGAATATATTGTAACAACTGGGAAAATTGTGGGACGAAGAGATAGGGGGAAGCAAAGAGAAGAGATACCAGACAGCTTAAGAGAATGGCTTGGCAGAAGGTCAACAACAGAAATGATAAATAACTGTCGAGATCAAAAGTTGTGGAGAGACATGATCACCTACGCTAGTATGTATAGTACTTGATGCTGATGAGAGCAGCTATAGAGAAGAATCCCAATGCCAGTAGATTGGTTTGTTGTAGTTTATATTGATTAGAGCTTGCATATTTTACATCAGAAACTGTCACATGTTTGAGTTTTTGAAATTCATTTTCTCTTAAGTGACCCGTAACATAGAACAACAGAGAAGAATATTGTTGGAGGCAACCTTAATGTTGTTTTACAGAAAAATATTGAGAGTATCACGGACAGCTGAAAGAGTAATTATGAAGTTCTAAAAGAGGCCAAGGCAAAAAGAAAGATCATTTCAAATATCAAAAGTGCTACATTTTTCACTCTTTTAAAATATTCTCAAATCCTAGAAATAAAAAAAATTACACTTTTCTTTCTTTTATAATATTTCTCAATCCGAGAATTAAAAAAAAACACTTCTCTCTTTTATAATATTCATCAATCCTAGAAATAAAAAAAAAATGACACTTTTCTCTCTGTTATAATATTCCTCACCTAAACAACTTCCCTCCTCTTTTCTAGAACAATCCCTGACCCAAGTAACCAGAAGCTGAACTGGACCAAACCACCTTTAACTGTGTTGATCATCCGTAAGCATCTGGACGAGACTGTTCTAATTCCATTCAAGGAACTGGTCTTATGGCTAATGGAGGTTTGTTGTTGATTTTATCATCTTTGCCACTTTCCTTATTTGGCTACCTTTTTCTATATATTTGTGCATGTATTTTTCTTTTGATTAAAACTTTTTTTAAATTTATTTAATTTTGTGCAGGTTTTGTTAATTCGTATTTCTTTTTTTTTTTCTACCCAGTTATTTGTTTAGGCTTGTTTGTTTGTTGCATGTTTGTTCTATTTGTGAGAGTGTCACCTGTACACCAAATGGATCTGTTGTTTTTTTAATCTGGTAGAAGGTGGTAAAAAATATCCCAAACTGTCATCTATAATCAAGGGAAGAAGGTGGTAAAAAATATCCCATACTGTCATCTATAATCAAGGGAAGAAGGTGGTAAAAAATATCCCAAACTGTCATCTATAATCAAGGGAAGAAGGTGGTTGTATGTTGGTCATGTGAGGAGTGCTTGGTCTCAGGGCACGATACCGGTCACAAGACAGAGAGATTGTGATCAGTTGGGATTTTTATTTGGGATTTCTCACTGCGGCAACCACCCCTGGTCTTAACAGAGAAGCCCAACGTCAATTATTCATTGATGGAAAAAAATATGAGTATCTCCGAAGATAGAGTTTTCTGCCTGTGTGGCGAGGGACCACTGTGCACACAGCTGCCAGGGAAAAACAGGTTAACATGCAGAATGAAGTACCTAGTTTTACCTAGAGGGTACCTAGTACCCTCAACTGGGAACCAGAGGGTGAAAAAAAAAGAGGCTGACATAGAGAAACAGTGAAAGGCAACAATAGTAGTCATCAACTACTTCACACAGAGATTGAGCGAGTTGCTCAGAACTTTGACATGTGGCAAAATACAATCCATATCCTGTGCAAGGGATTTTTTTTTTTCGCGCTCGCCAGCTTTTTTACCTTTGATGAAGTCCCTAGAGACTAGGAACTGGATTTTGCATGTTAATCCGTCTATCTCTGGCAGCCGTGTGCACAGGGGTCACTTGCCACACAGGCAGATAACTCCAACTTTGGAGGTACTCATATTTTTTCTGTCCATGAGTAGTTGATGTTTCAAGCCGGGCCTAGCTGCTGAGACCAGGGGTGGTTGCCACAGAAAGAAATCATAAATAAAAATCCCAACTGGTGCAGCCAGTATTTGAACCCACAACCTCTTGATCTTGAGGCCAGTGTCTTGCCTCGAAACCAACCAGTCCCCCATGCAGGGTCTGATGCTTGATAACAATGATCCAGGCATAGAGAGTCTAGAATTTCTGCCCAATATATCGTATTTGGCTTGAAAGTACAATAGATAGATGTGGGTTTGATTCCCAGTCGGGTCAGAAAGTACAATAGATAGATGTGGGTTTGATTCCCAGTCGGGTCAGAAAGTACAATAGATAGATGTGGGTTTGATTCCCAGTCGGGTCAGAAAGTACAATAGATAGATGTGGGTTTGATTCCCAGTCGGGTCAGAAAGTACAATAGATAGATGTGGGTTTGATTCCCAGTCAGGTCAGAAAGTACAATAGATAGATGTGGGTTCGATTCCCAGTCGGGTCAGAAAGTACAATAGATAGATGTGGGTTTGATTCCCAGTTGGGTCAGAAAGTACAATAGATAGATGTGGGTTTGATTCCCAGTCGGGTCAGAAAGTACAATAGATAGATGTGGGTTTGATTCCCAGTCGGGTCAGAAAGTACAATAGATAGATGTGGGTTTGATTCCCAGTCGGGTCAGAAAGTACAATAGATAGATGTGGGTTTGATTCCCAGTCGGGTCAGAAAGTACAATAGATAGATGTGGGTTCTATTCCCATTCGGGTCAGAAAGTACAATAGATAGATGTGGGTTTGATTCCCAGTCGGGTCAGAAAGTGTCTTTATCAAGGTTGATGTGTGGGATGTTAAATAAACACTGTGACCTGTACATCACATGGAGAGGCAGAACAAGAACATGCTAATGTTGAACAACGAAAACAGATTTATAATGTGGGCCAGACTTGATGCACACAGCGAAGGATGGCCACAAACTAGCCCATTATTAGAAATTAGAAGAAGAAAACAACAAGTAGACAGTATTAAATGGCCCCTGAAAGGAAGGTGAGTAGAATCAAATCATGCCAGAAAGAAACAGTTAGATATTGACACTATCTCCAATAAAATCCTCATTGAAAAGGAAGGGGACAGCAAACACAAAATATTTGAAGTCTCTGAAAGAAAGTTGAGTGAAATAAAATTATGTCAGAAAAAAAAAACATTTGATAATGTAACTGACAAAAAACTGTCAAACCTGTCAATTTGAAACCAAGAAGAGAGCAACTAGACAATATTAGGTATCCCAGAACAGAAAGATAAAATGAGTGGAATTGAATGATACTAGAAGGAAACAATAAGCTTAAAAATTATGTGAAATGAAAGTGATAAATGTTTAATTAGATATAATAATTTACGAAACCTTAATTTAAAAACTATTATAATTTAAGCTTACGTATGTCATGTTTATGATTTTCAATTACAGAAGAAGAATATGGTTGTGTATGTTGAGGAAATGGTATTGGAGGAGAGAGTGCTTCTGGAGGATGAAGAGTTTCAGCGAATTCAAGACAAACTCATTTCTTTCAAAGAGGGTGAGTGTGTATTGGGGTTAACCTTCTTTGTGGAGGCTTTTATGTGTGTGTGTTGAGTCTCTTACAACATGGACCCTTTCTAAATCACAATTAAGAAAGATCAATACATATGATATGCGATGCTTGAAAAAAAGTAACAAACAACACAAGAAGAGATAGAATACCAAATGAAACCATAAGAAAAATGGTAGGAGCAAAATACTGCTGAGAATATATAGAACAACAACAACTTAAATGGTTTGGCCACCTGGTCAGAATGAATCCTCACCAATCACCATCAAGGGCATTCTTCTCGAGAATGCAAGGGAAAAGACCAAGAGGAAGACCTAGAAGAAGATGGATAGATGCAGTGACAGAGACATATAACAACAAAGGAAAATCACTAATTCAGACAGTTCGAGCAGCTCAAGAACAACAAATGATATAATCACAACACCTTTTAGGTATCAGTGAAAAGAGAAAAGAAGAAGATGGATAGATGCAGTGACAGAGATATAACAACAAAGGAAAATCACTAATTCAGACAGTTCGAGCAGCTCAAGAACGACAAATGATATAAACCACAACACCTTTTAGGTATCAGTGAGAAGAGAAAAGAAGAGAAGAGTCTCTTATTTTGTTTGTTTTTGTTTTAACCGCTCTGTATATTTATATTAATCAACCACTAGTATCATCAGTAATCAAGAAAATACGTTTGACATGAGATGAGAAGAGATAATAACCGAATAGCAAAGCAAGTCCTCATGTGGGAAACAGCAGGTAGGCGGAAAAGAGGCCGACCTAGAGAGACACTGAGAAGAACATTGATCAGAGAGGCAAAAGCAGGCTCCCTCATTGAGATTGAGTTGCTTGCTCAGATCAGAGACATATGGCGAGATCTGATAAAAGATCTTTACAAGGATTAAGACTGCTAGTAAGAAAATTTAGAAAAAGAGAAAGAGTATCTGGGTCTATGCCCAATGGGCTGGCCACGGCTCAAAAGGCCAATAGATAGATACTAAGATATTTCTACTTACTACTTTCTAGATAGAAGGTAAATGGGGATTGCAGAAAAACTCCCTAGACCAACATGACAAGTGTGATTTTGGGATGGGGTAGCTTTCTATCAATCTTACCTCCATTGTGGGAATTTTTTTTTTGCCCCAAAGATATTTTATTGAACATGAAAAAATGTTGACATTAAACGCAACAAAAGCAGAACATTACTTCCGCATTCCATTCAATATAATAATTGTGTTGATCTTAAAGAAAGACCCTTATTTGACCTCCTTTGAAGTAACACACTCTCCAGATTTGTTTCTCTCCAATGAAAAGGAACAAAATTTGGAACATGTCCTATTTTAAATTCTTCACTCCTAACCTAGTTTCTTTTATGACTTTGTGAGAAAACTCTTTTGTACGAAGGAACTCTTTTGTTTGTTCGTACTATTTTGTATTTTATAATGCGATAAACAATAAAACAGGGTGTTAGGCAAGGTTGTGTGCAGTCACTAAATTTATTTAATATGTATCATAATCATCATCATCAAGTACAATGCCTGCTGGCATATGTGATCATGTCTCTCCACAACTTTCTATTTCTACAGTTATTTATCATTTTTGTTGTTGACCTTCTGCCAAACCATTCTCTTAAGCTGTCGGGTATCTTTTCTCTTTGTTTCCCCTCTATCTCTTCGTCCCTCAATTTTTTCCAGTTATTACAATATATTCCAGCTGTTCTCTTCTCTTTACATGGCCAAAAAATTATAATTGTTTCTTCCTAATATTGGAAACTAGCTCTCTTTTTGCTTTGGCTCTTTCTGAATGTTTTCATTACTCTTCTTAGCTGTCCATGGTATTCACAACATTCTTCTGTAAAACCACATTTCTCTAGCCTGTAGTGATTTTCTTGTCTATTGGCCTATTGTCCATGATTCACATCCATATGTTAAGACTGGTTCTACACAACATTTAAGAACTCTTTTTCTTGTTTCTATTGTCAAAAACGGATTGCACAGTATCTTCCTCATTTTTTTTTTTGGAAACCTGCTTTTGCCTGAATAATAATATGTATAATGAGATTATTTTAAGATCCATATGGGGCATGCCTGGAATAACAATTGGAGGTTACAATATAAATAATTTAGAGTATGCTGATGATACAGTCTTAATCGCTAATAGTGAAAATGAGTATGAAAAGGAAATATTTGACATTATAGCAAAAATAAAGGACTCAGCCTTAATAGTAAAAAGACAAAAGTAATGGTTGCAACAAAGCAAAAGACATCACTGCAATGCACAATAAAGACAAGTGGAACAATATTAAAATAGGTAAATGAATTTAAATATCTAGGAACATTGTTAACCTCAGATGGTAGATGTACAACAAAGGTGAGATGCAGAATGACTCATGTAAAAGCCGTTTTCCAAAAATTGAGGAAGATACTGTGCAATCCATTTTTGACAATAGAAACAAGAGAAAGAGTTCTTAAATGTTATGTATAGCCAGTCTTAACATATGGATGTGAATCATGGACAATAGGACAACAGACAGGAAAATCACTGGAGTCTGTAGAAATGTGGTTTTACAGAAGAATGTTGAGAATACCATGGACAGCTAAAAAAAGTAATGAAAATGTTCTTAAAAAAGGCCAAAGCTAAAAAGAGAGCTAATTTCCAATATTAGGAGGAAACAATCATTTTTTTTTGGCCATGTAATGAGACAGGAGCAGCTGGAATATATTGTAACATCATCATCATCGAGTGCCTTTTCCGCAACAAAGGTTGGCTACCATGGAGCGCCATTCTGCTCTGGCTGTTGCTTTGATGGTGCAGGTTGTCATAGGCTGATTTGTCCATCTTTTGATGTTACTCGTCCATGTTAGTCTTGGTCTGCCTCTGCCTCTTTTACCTTGTATTTTCTCTTCCCATATTACTTTTATCAGGCTGTTGTGTATTTTAACATGCCCCAAAAATTTCATTTGTCTTGTTCTAATTGTGTTTAGTATTTCTCTTTTCAGTTTTAGTTGTTTAAAAACTTCATCGTTTGTTCTCTTTTCTTTCCATCCAATTCTACCTATTCTTCTATAGATCCACAATACAAAGGCTTCAATTTTCTGTTCTGTTTTCTGGTCTAATGTCCATGTTTCTGCATCATACAGGAATATTGAGAAGATGTAACATTTTGCTATTCTTAGTTTTAGCCCTGGTCCAAGGTAGTTGTAGTTATGAACTGTCTCCAGGTCTATTCCTTCTATTTTGATATCCACTTGTGGGTTTTGAGTATCTTCTTTGTTTATGATCATAGTTTTAGTCTTTTTGATATTCATATCTAGTCCATATTTTTTGCTTGTCGTGTTTATTTCATTAAGTAATTGTTGTAAATCTTTAGGATTTTCTGCTAGTAGTACAGTATCGTCAGCATATCTTAGGTTATTGATTATCTTTCCATTAATTTGTAGGCCTGGCATCTCTATGATGTTTTTAAAAATTTGCTCAGTGTATAGATTGAACACATGATTGAGTTTCCGGTTGTTTCCAAAATGGAGGAATTATTTTTCTCCGGCTTGGTATAGAACCGTTGATCAGAGGTTTAACAAGCCGCTATCGTAAAAACGATGTTGTTAATGAAACGTAGACCTGATACAGCATTGATGAGAGAGGCAAGAGCAGCAGGAATCGGCTCCCTCAATGAGATAGAACTGCTTGCACAGAACAGAGACAGATGGCGAGATTTGATAAAATATCTTTAAAAGAAAACTGCTAGAACAAAAAATTCATATATGAGAAGGTGTATCTTGGTCTATGCCCTATGGGCCGGTTACGGCTCGAAAGGTCAATAGATAGATAGATTGAACAAGCTTGGTGATAGGATGCATCCCTGTCTTACTCCTCTTTTTATATCAATGGGTGTAGAGTTCTCTTTATTATATTTTATTATTGCTGTTTGCTCCCAGTATAGATTACATATTAGTCGTATGTCCATGTCATCTAGATGCATCTCTTTTAGGCATTCTATAAGTTGTTTGTGGTGTACTCTATCAAAAGCTTTAGTGTAGTCTTTGAAGCAGGCATATATTGGTTTGTTTACTTTTGTGTATTTTTCGATTAATGTTCTCATGCAGAATATGGCTTCTTTTGTCCCGCTATTTTTCCTAAATCCAAATTGCTGCTCATCTTATTCAGTATTGATTGTATTCTGAATCTTTCCTTGTATAACTTTTAGCAAGATTTTTGTTACCTGGCTCATTAGGCTTATTGTTCTAAAGTCATTGCGTTCAACTGCACCATTCCTTTTAGGCAATGCAATGAAAGTTGATGTTTTTAGTTCATTTCGTATGTATCCTGTGTGGTATATGTCGTTGCATATGTCTGTAACCACTTCAATGCCAAAATCTTCTAGTGCCTGTATCATCTGTATGCTGTCAGGTCCTGCTGCTTTTCCCTTTTTCATTGTTTTTATAGCTTTTTCCACCTCAGATTTTAAGATTTTATAGCCTGATGTACATTTTAGAACTGGTTTCTTGTCCCTTTGATCCTGAAATAGTTCTGTTATATATTCCTGCCATCTATCTATAATATCTTTATTGTCTGTTAGCAGTTTTCCTTCTTTGGCTGCAATGCATCCACCTTCTGTGGCTTTTTTATTTTTATTAGTCATTGTCTTTATTTCTGTGTGCATTCCTCTTAAGTCTTGTTTGCTTTCCATAGTTTCTATTTCTATACATTTTTGGCTGAGCCAGTCTTCTTTTGCCTTTTTGCACATTTTGTGTATCTCATTATCTGTTTTATTGTATTGGGCAGTGTTCTTCGCTTGTCTCCTTTCTTCCATTTTTTCTAAGATTGTGTTAGTTGTTATCCATTTTTGTTTTTTGTTCTTTTCTCTTTTGGGTAAGGTGTTGCAGGTTTCTATTGTAACAATTAAAAATTATATTGCAACAACCTGGGAAAATTGAGGGACGAAGAGATAGAGGGAAGCAGAGAGAAAAGATACCAGACAGATTAAGAAAATGGCTTTGCAGAAAGTCAACAACAGAAATGATAAATAACTGTCAAGATTGAAAGTTGTGGAGAGACATGATCACCTAGCCAGCAGGCTAGGTACTTGATGATGATGATGATGATAAAACTCTTGAGTGTGAGGCATGCTTGTATGAAATCACCTTGAGTATACAATAGAAGAAACAAGTGTTTTTTATCTTCCTGGAAAGACACAAATGAGCAAACCAACTAAAGTATCAATGACAAACAACTGTGATTTTCATTTGAATTATTTATTAAAATAGTTCTATTTTTTACTTCATTCCTACCACAGAGTTTTATCCCTTTCTCAAAGCAACTATAATAATTCTCTTTTTATATTTCCCATTTGAGTGACCTCCTTTTCTCTATTTTTACGTGTCCATTTTGAAAATCGTCCTAATTATTCCATGTTTGACATTCTCCCTTATCTGCTGGATCCTCATAATGGCTGGATTCAGGTGTGGATGATCTGACGGATAAGATAGATTTTATAATTTGCCTTGGTGGTGATGGCACATTACTCTACGTCTCTTCTCTGTTTCAGGTAAGTGCACCATTATTTTGGCACGCATTTCAAATTTATATGTGAATATATTTAAAAATGTTGATTGCATCTAGACTGATGATTTCGAAACAAAATGTTGCTGAAAAATCCTTACAGTAGATCGGGTTATGGAAAAGAGCAAAGAAAGCATGTTGAAAGACTTAAAGATTGAAAAAAAACTGGCTTAGAAAGATCTTACAGAGGAAATTAAAATATTACAGCGATGTCAAAAATGCAGTGGACTGGAACGAACAATAAAGGAAGGCTTGGTTTCAGGAAGATAAGGCAGAACCATAACAAAAAGAAAGTGGTTTCATGAGATCAAAGAGATGTTGAATTTGACAATAGAAGCTGGAGATCTGGCTAGAGACAAAGATTCTTTCAGATGGGCTCTGATGAGTGCAACGTTCTGTGGGAGATCTGGTGAGGGACAGAGATTCTTTCAGATGGGCTCTAATGAGTGCAATGTTCTGTGGGAGATCTGGTGAGGGACAGAGATTCTTTCAGATGGGCTCTGATGAGTGCAATGTTCTATGGGAGATCTGGTGAGGAACAGAGATTCTTTCAGATGGGCTCTGATGAGTGCAATGTTCTGTGGGAGATCTGGTGAGGGACAGAGATTTTATTCAGATAGGCTCTGAAGAGTGCAACGTTCTGTGGGAGATCTGGTGAGGGACAGAGATTCTTTCAGATGGGCTATGATGAGTGCAATGTTCTGTGGGAGATCTGGTGAGGGACAGAGATTCATTCAGATGGGCTCTGATGAGTGCAACATTCTGTGGGAGATCTGGTGAGGGACAGAGATTCATTCAGATGGGCTCTGATGAGTGCAACATTCTGTGGGAGATCTGGTGAGGGACAGAGATTCTTTCAGATGGGCTCTGATGAGTGCAACGTTCTATGGGAGATCTGGTGAGGGACAGAGATTCTTTCAGATGGGCTCTGATGAGTGCAATGTTCTATGGGAGATCTGGTGAGGGACAGAGATTCTTTCAGATGGGCTCTGATGAGTGCAATGTTCTATGGGAGATCTGGTGAGGGACAGAGATTCTTTCAGATGGGTTCTGATAAGTGCAACGTTCTGCAAAAAAAAAAAAAACACACACAACCTGATAATAATGGTTATGGAAGGCCTTGTTATCACAGCAAACAAATTAAAATCCATAATTGCTAAACCGCCCTTTTCTAGTCATTTTTTTTGGGTGATGATAATGATAAAAGACCGGTGATGGGATGTGCGAATGAAGACCTGTAACCTGTACACAGTAAATGGTGACAGCTGTAGGCTACCAACCTTTATTCCTAGCCCCTATGCAAATATCAGAAATGTGATGGTGCTGTGTTAGGTCATTTTGGTTGTTTTTTTTATATAATTTTTTTTTCTTTTTATTTCCTGTACTGAGATTTGACATATTGGATAATTTTTCCCAGGACAGTCACCATTTTTTGGAGCCGCGATAGCTCAGCGGTTAGTGAACTAGACTACAAAGGACAAGAGGTAGTGTTCGATCCCAACCGACGGCTTCCGGGTTCACCCAGCCTTAAATGGGTGCCAGACTTTTTTTCTGGGAAAATAAAGCGGCACAGGCATAATACCGACCACATTACCCCAAAAGTCATGTGCCGAAGGTCTGTAAAATGTATGGTCACTAACACAATATTCCCTATATGCCACTTGGCGTGACTGGGGCTCTTTACTTTTTATTTAGTTGCCATTTTTGGCGTGCTCTTTTCGATTTCCAACTGACAAGAGTTCTCTATCATACGCAGAATGGACATGGGAGCTCCTGTTTTTCTGCACTTATCTGAGAGGGCTTGACATCAGATCTCGCTACCCAAAGATCAGGAGAAAGTAAAGCCACTAAGAAAGCTAAAATTTGAAGTGAAAAATTCACACTGCCTGTGGTAGGAGTAGAAAGCAAAAATAAAGGACTCAGCCTTAATAGCAAAAAGATAGTAGTAATGGTAACAACAAAGAAAAAGACATCACCTCAGTGCAAAATAAAGACAAGTGGACCAATATTAAAACAGGTAAATGAATTTAAATATTTGGGAACTTTGTTAACCTGAGACGGAAGATGTACAAAAGAGGTGAGATGCAGAATGGCTCAATCAAAAGCAGCTTTCCAAAAAATGAGGAAGATACTATACAATCAATTTTTGACAATAGAAACAAGAAAAAGAGTTTTAAATGTTATGTAGAGCCAGTCTTAACATATGGATGTGAATCATGGACAATGAGACAACAGACAAGAAAATCACTGGAGTCTGTAGAAATGTGGTTTTACAGAAGAATATTGAGAATACCAAGGACAGCTAAGAAGAGTAATGAAAACGTTCTGAAAGAGGCCAAAGCAAAAGAGAGCTAATTTCCAATATTAGGAAGAAACAATCATCATTTTTTGGCCATTTAATGAGAAGAGAACAACTGGAATATATTGTAATAACTGGAAAAATTGAGGGATGAAGAGATAGAGGGAAGCAAAGAGAAAAAATACCAGACAGCTTAAGAGAATGGCTTGGCAGAAGGTCAACAACAGAAATGATAAATAACTGTCGAGATCGAAAGTTGTGGAGAGACATGATCACCTATACCAGTAGGCCCAGTACTTGATGATGATGATGGTAGGAGTAAACCCAGGAAAGTCCCAAGGCCAACATTTGACCTCAATACCATCCAGTGCCTGGTTCGGTACAAATGTTAGAACTTTGAAATTCAATTCAATCGAAATAAAATGATACAGAGAAATTCTTAGGATACCTTAAATAATTTTTAAAAAAGAGCAATGAAGACATATTAAAAGATTTAAACATTAAAAAGAACTAGCTTATAAACACCATTCTACAGAGGAAATTAAAATACTATGGCCACGTCAAAAGACACAGCGGACTGGAAAGAAAAGTAATGTAGGGCATGGTTCCTGGGCTATGCATTAGTGGCAGACCAAGAATAAGGTAGTTTGAAGCCATCAAGGAGACCTTAAACATGACAACAATAGAAATAGGAGATCTGGTCAGAGACAGATTCTTTCAAACGGGCTGTGGTGAATGCAACATTCTGTGGGAGATCTGGTCAGAAACAGAGATTCTTTCAAACGGGCTGTGGTGAATGCAACGTTTTGTGGAAGATCTGGTCAGAGACAGAGATTCTTTCAAACGGGCTGTGATGAATGCAACGTTTTGTGGAAGATCTGGTCAGAGACAGAGATTCTTTCAAACGGGCTGTGATGAATGCAACGTTTTGTGGAAGATCTGGTCAGAGACAGAGATTCTTTCAAACAGGCTGTGGTGAATGCAACGTTTTGTGGAAGATCTGGTCAGAGACAGAGATTCTTTCAGACGGGCTGTGGTAAGTGCAATGTTTTGCAAAGGACGTGTGAACCAGTGATGTTAAAACTTTGTGTAAAATTTGTAACAATGAATTGCTGTAGAGATTGACACTTTAATGCTTTGGTGTCCTTGCAGGGTAGTGTCCCCCCAGTCATGGCATTCAACATGGGATCCCTAGGGTTCCTGACCCCATTTCAGTTTTATCAAGACTTTAAACATGAAGTGACAAGGGTCATGCAAGGTAAATGGTTATCTGAATTGTGATTGGTTACACTAAAAGTTGAGAGGCAAAAACAACAGGCATGAGAACATTTGCTGAGGTTGAGAGGCTGATCCACAAACAGGCATGTGTGGTGAGATACAACGCAGGTCCAGTGCAAAGTCTGACACTTAATAGCAAAGATCATTGAACATAGAGAGTCTAAAATTCCTGCTCTGTGTGCCAGCTTTTGGCTTGAAAGTACGATAGATAGATAGATAGATAGATAGATAGATAGATAGATAGATAGATAGATAGATAGATAGATAGATAGATAGATAGATAGATAGATAGATAGATGGATGGATGGATGGATGGGTGGGTGGGTGGGTGGGGGTGGGTGGGTGGGTGGGTGGGTGGGTGGGTGGGTGGTGGGTTGCGGGTGGGTGGGGGTGGGGTGGTTGAGATGGGATGAGTAGAGTAGTTGAGTTTTAAAAGATTAGATTCGATTAGATTAGATTAGATTTATAGATATACTCTTTCTGTCCTTCCACTGGTTTGTTGAGACCCAATTAATGTAATCAGTCATTCATATTATCATCTTTACTACACATCAGATAACTCCTTAAATACCGAGATCCCCTCCTTAGTTAATGCCATAGCATACAGCTGCTGATGATGTCAGCCAGGTCCATTGCTTGACCACTGTCCATTACAGCCATGTCAAGAAGCCTGTCTCTGCGTTCATTTCCTTTTACATCTAAGTACCCTGGCACAAAACTGGACTACAAAGGACCAGAGATCGGGTTCAATCCTGATTGATGGCTTCCAGGTTCACACAGCCATAAATGGGTGCCGGATTTTTTCTGGGAAAGTAAAGCGGCATGAGTGTAATATAAGCATGTATACATTACCCCAAAAATTATGTGCCGAATGTCTGTAAAAGTTATGCTCACTAGCACCATATTCCCTATATACGGGGCACTTTACTTTTCTTTAACCTGGCACAAGACTGAAACTGATTTTTGTCGACCACTTCTTCAGAAACTCCAGGCACCTGCCATCAAGCTAGCCCATTTCTTTCTTTCTTCCTGAGCCTACCCATTTCTTCCTTTACACTTCTCCCCCTGACCTGATTTGTGAAGGATTCTAGTGTTGAAAAGAAAAACAATATAGGTTTTACCCTCGGAGAAAAAAGAACAGAAGGGATAGAGGGAAACAGAGAAAAGACACTAGGCAATTTAAGAGAATGGTTTGGTAGAAAATAAATGCCAGGATTGGTAAAATGGTTTAGAGGTTGAAAAGTTGTGGAGAGACATGATTACCTGCAACAGGTATGATAATGACAGCAACTATAATAACAATGGTAATTGTGTCTCACTGTTGCAGGTTCAATATCTCTACTGTTGCTAATTGTCACACTGTTGCAGATTCAATATCTCTACTGTTGCTAATTGTGTCTCACTGTTGCAGGTTTAATATCTCTACTGTTGCTAATTGTGTCTCACTGTTGCAGATTCAACATCTCTACTGTTGCTAATTCTGTCTAACTGTTGCAGGTTCAACATCTCTACTGTTGCTAATTCTGTCTAACTATTGCAGATTCAACATCTCTAATGTTGCTAATTCTGTCTCACTATTGCAGATTCAACATCTCTAATGTTGCTAATTCTGTCTCACTGTTGCAGGTTTCAACATCTCTACTGTTGCTAATTCTGTCTCACTGTTGCAGATTCAACATCTCTACTGTTGCTAATTGTGTCTCACTGTTGCAGGTTCAACATCTCTACTGTTGCTAATTGTGTCTCACTGTTGCAGGTTCAATATCTCTACTGTTGCTAATTCTGTCTCACTGTTGCAGGTTCAATATCGCTACTGTTGCTAATTGTGTCTCACTGTTGCAGGTTCAATATCTCTACTGTTGCTAATTCTGTCTCACTGTTGCAGGTTCAATATTTCTACTGTTGCTAATTCTGTCTCACTGTTGCAGGTTCAATATTGCTACTGTTGCTAATTCTGTCTCACTGTTGCAGGTTCAATATCTCTACTGTTGCTAATTCTGTCTCACTGTTGCAGGTTCAATATCTCTACTGTTGCTAATTCTGTCTCACTGTTGCAGGTTCAATATTTCTACTGTTGCTAATTCTATCTCACTGTTGCAGGTTCAATATCTCTACTGTTGCTAATTCTGTCTCACTGTTGCAGGTTCAATATCGCTAATGTTGCTAATTCTATCTCATCATTGCAGATTCAACATCTCTGATGTTGCTAATTCAGACCCACTATTGCAGGTTCAACATCTCTAATGTTGCTAATTCTATGTCATCATTGCAGATTCAACATCTCTAATGTTGTTAATTCTATCTCATCATTGCAGATTCAACATCTCTAATGTTGCTAATTCTATCTCATCGTTGCAGATTCAACATCTCTAATGTTGCTAATTCTATCTCATCGTTGCAGATTCAACATCTCTAATGTTGCTAATTCAGACCCACTATTGCAGATTCAACATCTCTAATGTTGCTAATTCTATCTCATCATTGCAGATTCAACATCTCTACTGCTGCTAATTGTGTCTCACTATTGCAGGTTCAGCATCTCTACTGTTGCGGTTCCGCCTCAAGTGTGTTGTGGTGAAGCAGGACACAACATCTGTAACAGAGATCCCCCATGTCAAGAACATCCAGAAGGAGCATGTATCTTTGAAGACTCACAAACTGGTATGATGGCTTCCACTTTCCTCCCCTGAATTCAGTTTCTTATACAGAAAATTGCTGTAGTCGCAGTGATGCCCAGCAGTACATTGGCTACAAGCTGTCAGCAACTCATAGCTGATCGTACCAGGATCTGTGAACTATAAGTGATCAGGAACCTACTCCACCTCCCATCGGTTCACCTGGAATTGTAAACTGGCCTACTTGGCCAATGGGTAGGGATTTGAAATGGGAGGCAAAATTGGTACCCTCAATTGTTTTATTACTGAAGTTGCATGTGTTGTAGCAAAACTTGCTGAAGTTGGATGTGCTGTAGCAAAGGTTGCTGAAATTGGACATGTTGTACCAAAAGTTGCTGAAGTTGGACATGTTGTTGCTGAAGTTGGACATTATGTACCAAAAGTTGCTGAAGTTGGATGTGTTGTACCAAAAGTTGCTGAAGTTGGATGTGTTGTACCAAAAGTTGCTGAAGTTGGATGTTATGTACCAAAAGTTGCTGAAGTTGGATGTGTTGTACCAAAATTTGCTGAAGTTGGATGTTATGTACCAAAAGTTGCTGAAGTTGGATGTTATGTACCAAAAGTTGCTGAAGTTGGATGTGTTGTTGCTGAAGTTGGATGTGTTGTACCAAAAGTTGCTGAATTTGGATGTTATGTACCAAAAGTTGCTGAAGTTGGATGTTATGTACCAAAAGTTGCTGAAGTTGGACATGTTGTTGCTGAAGTTGGACATTATGTACCAAAAGTTGCTGAAGTTGGACATTATGTACCAAAAGTTGCTGAAGTTGGATGTCTTGTACCAAAATTTGCTGAAGTTGGACATTATGTACCAAAAGTTGCTGAAGTTGGATGTCTTGTACCAAAATTTGCTGAAGTTGGATGTCTTGTACCAAAATTTGCTGAAGTTGGATGTCTTGTACCAAAATTTGCTGAAGTTGGATGTCTTGTACCAAAATTTGCTGAAGTTGGATGTCTTGTACCAAAATTTGCTGAAGTTGGACATTATGTACCAAAATTTGCTGAAGTTGGATGTTATGTAGCAAAAGTTTCTGAATTTGTATGTTATGTAGCAAAAGTTTCTGAATTTGTATGTTATGTAGCAAAAGTTTCTGAATTTGTATGTTATGTAGCAAAAGTTTCTAAATTTGTATGTTATGTAGCAAAAGTTTCTGAATTTGTATGTTATGTAGCAAAAGTAGCTGAAGTTGGCTGTGTTGTACCAAAAGATGCTGAACATGGATGTTTTGTAGCAAAACTTGTTGAAGTTGAATGTGTTGTACCAAATGGTACAAATATGTCACAGATTGCTGTAGACCATGGTTTAAATCCTCTTGGCAGAAAAGTTTCAGGTTTAAATCCTGTGGACAGAAAGGTCATCATCATCGAGTGCCATCTCCACAACAAAGGTTGGCTACCATGGAGTGCCATTCTGCTATGTATCTTGCTTTGACAGTGCAGGTTGTCATAGACTGATTTGTCTATCTTTTGATGTTACTCGTCCATGGTTCTGCCTCTGCCTCTTTTACCTTGTATTTTCCCCTCCAAGATTACTTTTAGTAGGCTGTTATGTCTTTTAACATGGCCCAAAAATCACATTTGTCAAGACTCCATCATTTGTTTTCTTTTCTTTCCATCCAATTCTACCTATTCTTCTATATATCCACATTTCAGAGGCTTCAATTCTCTGTTCTGTTTTCTTGTCTAATGTCCATGTTTCTGCACCATATATGAATGTTGAGAAGATGTAACATTTTGCTATTCTTAGTTTTAGCCCTGGTGTTATTTGTTTTGATGTTCGTATATTTTTCATGACATTAAAATTACTTTTTGTCATTCCTATTCTTTTGTTTATTTCAGTTGTACATTTTCCATCACTGATTATAGTATGTCCAAGGTAGTTGTAGTTCTGAACTGTCTCCAGGTCTATTCCTTCAACTTTGATATCCACTTGTGGGTTTTGAGTATTTTCTTTGTTTATGATCATAGATTTAGTCTTTTTGATATTCATATCTAGTCCATATTTTTTGCTTATCATGTTTATTTCATTAAGTAATTGTTGTAGATCTTTAGGATTTTCTGCTAGTAGTACAGTATCATCAGCATATCTTAGGTTATTGATTATCTTCCCATTAATGTTTAGGCCTGGCATCTCTGAGATGCTTTTAAAGATTTGCTCAGTGTATAAATTGAACAAGCTTGGTGATAGGATGCATTCCTGTCTTACTCCTCTTTTTATATCAATGGTTGTAGAGTTCTCTTTGTTATATTTTATTATTGCTGTTTGCTCCCAGTATAAATTACATATTAGTCGTATGTCCTTGTTATCTAGATGTATCTCTTTTAAGCATTCTGTAAGTTGTTTGTGGAGTATTCTATCAAAAGCTTTGGTGTATCTATGAAGCAGGCATATATTAGTTTGTTTACTTCTGTGTACTTTTCGATTAATGTTCTCATGTAGAATATGGCTTCTTTTGTCCCACTATTTTTCCTAAATCCAAATTGCTGCTCATCTAATTCAGTATTGATTTTATTCTGAATTCTTCCTTGTATAACTTTTAGCAAGATTTTTGTAACATGGCTCATTAGGCTTATTGTTCTAAAGTCACTGCATTCAACTGCACCATTCCTTTTAGGCAATGCAATGAAAGTTGATGTTTTTAGTTCATTTGGTATGTATCCTGTATGGTATATGTCATTGCATATGTCTGTAATCACTTCAATGCCAAAATCTTCTAGTGCCTGTATCATCTGTATGCTGTCAGGTCCTGCTGCTTTTCCCTTTTTCATTGTTTTTATAGCTTTTTCCACCTCAGATTTTAAGATTTTATAGCATGATGTACATTTTATAATTGGTTTCTTGTCCCTTTGATCATGAAATAGTTCTGTTATATATTCCTGCCTTATATCTATAATATCTTTTTTGTCTGTTAGCATTTTTCCTTTTTTTTGTCTGCAGTGCATCCGCTTTCTGTAGCTTTTTTATTTTTATTAGTCATTCTCTTTATTTCTGTGTGCATTCCTCTTAAGTCTTGTTTGCTTTCCATAGTTTCTATTTCTATACATTCATAGCGCAGAAAGGTACTAGGTTTAAATCTTCTAGACAGAAAGGTACTAGGTTTAAATCCTGTAGACAGAAAGGTACTTGGTTTAAATCCTCTAGACAGAAAGGTACTAGGTTTAAATCCTCTAGACAGAAAGGTACTAGGTTCGAATCCTGTAGACAGAAAGGTACTAGGTTTTAATCCTGTAGACAGAAAGGTACTAGGTTTAAATCCTGTAGACAGAAAAGTATTAGGTTTAAATCTGAATCTGATCTGAGCACCTATGGACATTTTCAGAGAGCAATGATGATGACCCACAAATAACTCAATAAATAATATTTGAAATGAGCAGAAAAAGCAAGTCAAAAAAATATTAGCAATAAACATCAGTGTATGGTATACCTCTACCTTTATCATTGTGTTATCAACATATACGAAGTCTTCTAGTGTGAAAAACTTAAATACTCATGTTCCTCTATCTCATCATCCAATCTCTATCTATTATTGTTCTAAATGTATTATTTTCCCCTCCACTATAGTGATTTTCTTTACGAATGTTGACAAGTGCAAATCACTCTAGTTTTTATTTTCCTGGTGGTTTCCATTTATTAAGTGTTCTCTTGACTGTATTTATTGTTTGAAATCATTGGAGCAGAAATAAATTGTTAAAAATTGAAGTTTCCAGTGAGGCATCCATGCAAGTCAGGGCATTCATTCTGCGGATATTTATTTCTAACAAAACGGGAAACATGGGCAATTTGGTGCGGGCTAGAAGTGTCATTTACATGCAGAGTTAGGATGTTGAAAGGGGAGGGAAAAAATTGAGCAGGGGAACTCTATATTTAGATGAATTAACTGAGGCATTTGTACATAGTTAATGTCAGTCTGGTTCTCCTATGGTGTTTTCAGCTTATTTGCTGTCTCTTTAATCCGGGACATGAAAACCAAAGAAACTGGGTTGAATACACAAAATAAAAACGTTCAGCCCCAATGTTAAATCAGTCGTATTTTATACGGTCGTGAAACATGGAGAGCAACAAAAATGACATTCATTAAAATACAGACTGCCGTTAACACATTCCGTACCATGAGCTATAAATCGCAGTTTTCGTAGCCGGTGCGCAGAGCCTGAAAGCCACAATATGTGGTTTTTAATTTATTGGTGTTTTCTCAACTATATCCGATAAAACCTTGTAATTCCCTTATTAGGGAACAGGCAAATAATTGCAGAGTTGCTGTAAAGCTGGTAGCAGGAGCAAGTAGTGGGGTGTTTAAATACACTCCTACAAGGTATGGTGACAGCTTTACAAAAAAAGGAACGCAACAAAATACTGACGGAATGGCCTATATAAGGTCTTCCTCAGAAAATGAGAACAACAAACGAACAATGAGAAAAGATAAACTCTGCTACATCTAGGGACGTCAAGGAGAAATAAACAGAGGGATAAGAGATGAAATAATGAAGCAAAAGGTGTGCTACATATCAGAGGATAAAAATAGATAATCTGTGAAAATTAGTAAGCTAAAATATATATAAAATTAAAGTGAGACTTAACTGAAGCAAGATCCAAATGCTCCAAACAAGCAGAAGACTATGATTCAAATGGGACACAGGAGGGGAGGAGGAGAGGGGGTTGGGAAATCAGTCATGTGACTGGACAAGAAGCTGGTAGAGATAACCAGGTATTAGAATTAGGTGTGAAAGACAGTCAAGTTTGACACAGGTAATCACTAGAGATAGGGAAGTGTGTATATGGAGTAAGGAGGGATGCCTTCTGTCTCCATTTCCCTTTCTACTGGCCATAGATTGGATTATGAGAATAACTCAAAACAACAGAAATGGAATCCAGTCGTCACTGACCAAACAACTTGATGATTTAGACTTTGCTGATGACATAGCTCTCCTATCACACAACCACCAACAGATGGAGGATAAAATGAGCATACTTAATGACAGATCACAACAGTTAGGACTGAAGATTAATAGAGATAAGACCAACATTATAAGAATTATGCAGTTGGCAATAACCAAATAAAATTAGGAGAAATACCTCTCCTAGACGTACAATCTTACATATATCTGGGCAGTAATATAGATAAAGAGGGAGGAACAGAAAATGATACCAAAATAAGGATATCAAAAGCAAGATGAGCTTTTGTTGCACTGGGAAACATATGGAAGTCCAAAGAAATTAGGTTAAATACAAAAATAAAAATGTTCAATTCCAATGTTAAGTCAGTCCTATTATATGACTGTGAAACATGGAGAACAACAAAATTGACAATTATAAAGGTACAGACTTTCATTAATGGATGGAAATCATAATGGATGGACACTGTGGAACATACTTAACTGAAGTAAGATCCAAATGCTCCAAACAAGCAGAAGACCATGAATCAATTGGGACACAGGAGGGGAGGAGGAGAAGGGGGTTGGGAAATCCGTCATGTGACTGGACAAGAAGCTGGTAGAGATAACCAGGTATTAGAATTAGGTGTGAAAGACAGTCAAGCTTGACACAGGTAATCACTAGAGATAGGGAAGTGTGTATATGGAGTGAAACAGGCAAACAAAGCGAGACATTACTGACACAGTGTCGTGATAAATGAGGCATAATAAGGGGATTATCGAGGACTAGCAGTGCAAGGTGCTATAATAATATAGATCCTGAATATTGCTATAATAATATAGACCCTGAATATTGCTATAATAATATAGACCCTGAATATTGCTAT
The DNA here is from genome assembly GCA_032433765.1 of Megaustenia siamemsis. Classification (NCBI taxonomy): domain Eukaryota; kingdom Metazoa; phylum Mollusca; class Gastropoda; order Stylommatophora; family Ariophantidae; genus Megaustenia; species Megaustenia siamemsis. The sequence goes on from JAVIAB010000104.1 coordinate 16,703,187, forward strand.
AGTAATATAGACCCTGAATATTGCTATAATAATATAGATCCTGAATATTGCTATAATAATATAGACCCTGAATATTGCTATAATAATATAGACCCTGAATATTGCTGTAATAATATAGATCCTGAATATTGCTATAATAATATAGACCCTGAATATTGCTATAATAATATAGATCCTGAATATTACCTGGGGAGATCACATTAGTGTGTGTGTGTGTGTGAGGGGGGGGGACGCACGGCAAAACAGGAGCAGAAGAGGGGGGGAATGGAGGGGAGATGGGAGTGAAAGAAGGAAAGGCAGGTGGGGGTGAGAAAGGGGTAAAGAGTTGTAAAGTGTGTGTTGAAAGGAAAGTCATGCTTCACAGGGAGTTGAAAGGAGGAAATCCGGGACATGGTATACAACAAACCAACATGCAATCTTTACCCCAAAAAATATAACATGTTTACTAATTTATCTGCCACAAATGCCAGTGTATAACATTTGTATCTTGATCTTTCCAGCCTCTCTAGCCATCACTTAGAGAATTCTCTTCTTGTTTCTTCTCATTATATGTCCGACATATGCTCATCTTCTCTTCTTAAAGGTAAAGGTAAAGTATGAGACTTGAATCGGCGTCTTAGCACGCGAGTTTTACACCCATATGTGCTTGGCCGCCTTTCCAGAAATGTTCGGAAATTTCTGGATAGTGTCACCTCAAGCATCGAAACTCAGATGCGAGGCAACATTCCTCACCTTCCCAGGGTAATACCCCGGTACCCATTTCTGCCAATGGCTGGGTCGACCGTGGGGGTATTTTTTTTTTTCAACCACGAGTACAATTCACACTGCTCCCAGCGAGAATCGAACAGGGTTGTCCGAACGTCGGTAGTCCAGTCGGGTGGTTTTCCCAACTCGGCTACCAAGGCCCCCTCCTCTTCTTAATTGTAGATGAGATCATTGGTTGCATGGCTGTTTCTCTTATCTCTATATTGTTAGTCTTGAATTTATATATTAGTCTTGAATTTATATATTAGTCTTGAATTTATATATTAGTCTTGAATCTATTCCATTGTACACAGAATATTTTTCTTAGGCATTTGTCTTCAGAAGTGTTTAGTTTTCTCTCAATCTCCTTTATTGCTTTCCAACTTCCACATCCGTACTCAACACCACAAGATGCTACAACATCCATGGATGATTTCCCCTAGGGTTGTCCCAAAGCAGGTCTCAGGATAAGATTATCAGCCCTGCGCCCAACAATCCATGCAGGACAGAAAATAAACACTACCTCCGTTTTGGAACGCACTGAAATATATTTTGTATACGAAGCTAAAAATAAAAAATCCTTGCTTGTCATCAATACTTAAACCATATAAAAACTCCACCGAAAAGTCTTCAATACGAACAGAACAGTAGACAGTGTTCTTTTCAAATTTGTGTAACATGACTCGAATAATAAATCTAAGGAGACATAACAGTGGGTGTCTGTTTACATAATTCTTGAGATGTAATCAAGAACAGGGTTTTCAAATTGTGTTATTAAATGAGATGGATAATGTTGTTTGAGGGTGATCGGTGGGCTAGTATGAACTAATAAGAATATCAGGACATTTACTACTGACACATAACACAGCCAGACACATCATAAACTCCAACGGTAGAGAAGATTGGCTGAATGGATCGGTTATGGGAAAAACCATAGCCCCACTGCCTTGTGGGTGAAACTTTTTAGCCAAAGGCTAGCGGAGCCAACCGTAAACAAACCGACGGAAGGCAACAGAAAACCACCATCGTAACTTCTTTGTACATTCATGAATCGCCACAACAATAGAAAGAGGTCAAAGCAAAAAGAGAGCTAATTTCCAATATTAGGAAGAAACATTCATCATTTTTTGGCCATGTAATGAGAAGAGAACAACTGGAATATAGTGTAACAACTGGAAAAATTGAAGGACGAAGAGATAAAGGAAAGCAAAAGAGAATGGCTTCGCAGAAGGTCAACAACAGAAATAATAAATAACTGTCGTGATCGAAAGTTGTGGAGAGACATGTTCACCTATGCCAGCAGGCCCTGTGCTTGATGATGATGATGATGGGAAAAACAGGGAGTGGTCTGTTTAAATACATGTCAATGCCAAACCCTCATGACAACATTAACAACCTAAATAGAAGAGACCAAACCACCATCTTCAGACTGAGAATTGGTCATGTACCATTGAACAACCACATCAATAGAATACAAGGAAACAAGACTCCAAGCATGTCCACTCTGTGAAGACCCACATGAAACAGTAGAACATCACCTTTTTAACTGTCCAAAGCTCACTGACATCAGAACAACTCTACTTCCTCAAAAACCTGGTAAATGGAACACTGGGTACAAATAATAATACATAAATATTATTATATGGAGAACTTCCGAGGCGATAATAGGGAATAATGGAACAAAGAAGTGTGTGTTAGCACTCGGAAAAATTGACAGACAAACAACAATAGAAAAAAACGAAGAACAATATATGGTCCGAAGTGGGATCGAACCCATACTCAGTGGCACCACGCCTTTAACACATACTTCTTTGTTCCATTATTCCCTAAATGGAACACCCTGTACGGAACTACAGGGGAACTCAGAAATACCTGCAGATATTACATGGCATTGGGCTGAAGGGTGTCAATTTACAGGCCACTGAATCTGTATCAACTACGAACACTTGCCAAGGAGATCAAGTTCTATATTTGCATGAGCTTAGAATAATAATAGCAACTTTTGTCAGTGTTTATGACAGCTTCGTCAATTGTGTGTAGTTGCACCTCATCTTGGCTATAAAGTTTTCATTTGGTTTAAATCATCTGTTGCAGGTGAGACATGTATTTGATTTTCTTTCTCTTGTTCACTAGTAGATTTTCACATTGATGATTTCTTTCTCTTCTTAATTTGTAGGTGTTCACCTATAGATTTTCACATTGATGATTTCTTCTTTCTCTTGTTCATTTGTAGGTGTTCACCTGTAGGTGTTCACCTGTAGATTTTCACATTGCTGATTTCTTCTTTCTCTTTTTCACCTGTAGGTGTTCGCCTGTAGATTTTCACATTGATGATTTCTTTGTCTTGTTAATTTGTAGGTGTTCACCTGTAGATTTTCACATTGATGGTTTCCTCTTTCTCTTGTTCATTTGTAGGTGTTCACCTGTATATTTGCACATTGATGATTTCTTTCTCTTGTTCATCCATAAACATTCACATTGACGATTCTAAAATAGGTCGCGTGAGCATACAAACTTCTTTATACAACATCCCGTATAGAATAACTTTGGTGCTGTCATATGTCATTACTTTCACAACATACATTGAACAAAATGGCAACAGTTACTCCTCAGTCATAGGACTTTGTGCACATTTTTTTCCTTACGCCAATTTTTGAAATTGTGATGTAGGTTGTGTTTGTTGTGGCTAATGTGTAGGTGCTGCTTCAGTCTGTTGTGACTAGTGTGCAGGTGGTGTTTCAGTCTGTTGTGACTAGTGTGTAGGTGTGCTTCAGTCTGTTGTGACTAGTGTGTAGGTGTGCTTCAGTCTGTTGTGACTAGAATGTAGGTGGTGCTATACATTGTGATATATGTGGTATTTATGGTCTATGATAGTCTAATCCTTAATAACTTCTTGATCGTTGATGCTAGACATTGTGGTATATGTGGTATTCATATTCTCTTGCCCATTCCTTTAGTAATCAATTTTGCTGTCTCATAAAATGTGTTTTTTATTTTCTTTTTGAAGAGTTAAATCTTTTTAGTCTGCCCTTTCATTACCAAGGATGCCACAGTGTCCAGGTAACTGCAAAAATGTTTCACTTTTTGTAATTGACTGACATGCCAGTCTGTATAGAGAAAACACCAGAACGCTAAGCTTATTGTATTTTGGAGACAGATAATACTTTTAATATTATTAAAGCACCTGTAAAGATCACTATTTGTATGATCCTGTTTGCCTTTGCTCCTCTTCCCTAGTGTTTGCCCTAATAAGTGCATCAATGTGTGAATTGATGCGCCGTGTAACTAGTTTATGGCAAGTTGTTTTATCTGCTCTTTATCATTTATATTTTATTATTCTTTTCTTTTACTTACATATATGTAAGTGTGTTGTATGTTTGTTCCTGCTGAAGGCCCATTGAGCTGAAACGTTGCTCAAATTTGTGTCGTCCATTTATTGCGTAAAACTTTAACCATACCGTTTTTTTTTAAACATTTTTTTTCACTTATCCTGCTTTATCTGCTCATTTTGGCCTGAAACAACCGTCGTCAGCTTGGGTTCGATTTTTAATTGCTTTAACAGTTTTACAGGAGCACTGCTCATTTTGACATACTCTTTTCAACTTTTAACTATTGAGAGTTCTTCAACATGCAAGGAAGGCACATGGCATCTCCTATTTTTTTGTCATTATCCAAGAGGGCTGGACATCAGATCTCACTATCCAGTGACTGGAGGAAGGTACAGCGACAAAGATACAGCAGGCTCAAAGTGGAAAATTCCCACAGCCCGTAGTGAGATTTGAACCCCGGACTTTCATGTGCAGAGGCTGACATCTTCCCTCTAGACCACACAGCCCCCCAAACAGAAATGTAGATATCAGAGAAGGATAGAACAAGGGGCAATCAAGAAACAGATTGCGATTAGAAAACAGAGGGATAGTACACACACAAAACCTGATATCAACATAACAAGACAGGCATTGTTGGGGAACCACATGAAAAGAGAAAATAAAGAGGATGCAAGAACACATGATTATGAAAACCCTCATGGACATTGGCCTTGACTGGAAAGAGGTAGAGATAAAGTTCAGGAGGAGAGATGGGTGAAGAGACCCCTGTACATGACTGATGCTTCTACAAAGGGACCTAAATGGTTCTTATTGATTGATTACTGACTGAATGATGATATGGTTTTGCTGCTATTTATCTTTAGTAAGATTCTGACTGTTGCCTGATGTTTTGTTTTTTTAAATTCTTTCTTCATCTCTAGGTACTAAATGAAGTAGTTATCGACAGAGGGTCATCTTCCTATCTCAGTAACCTTGACCTGTTTATAGAGGGAAGAAGAGTAACTACAGTACAAGGAGATGGTGAGTTTTTATTATAAAGTTATTTGTGCCAGATTTTTGTAAAATAATGTTCCAAATATCATTTTAAAATATACCATTTAGGACATAGAATTCTTGCTCCTTCCAGTGCCGTTAGATGTCACATAGGATTCATAGTCTACCATCAGTTGTCTCTATTCTGAGTGAACTTGATTATAGAGAGTAAGTCTGTGCCTGCCAACCTTGCCTCTTTTGTTAGAGTTCTTTTCAGTGTTTCTTGAGGTCGTCCTCTTTTCCTCTGACCTGATGTTTCCCATTTGAGAGCCTGTTTAGTAATTGTCTGGTCATTTCATTTAAATTATGCCCATCATATGTACATCGTCTATTCTTAATAGTAGACGAGATGAATGATGCTTGACCATTTCTCTTATTTCAGTATTAGTCTTGAATTCAGCCTATTTAATGTAAAATATCTTTCTAGGGCTTTTGTTTTAAAAAATGTGGGCCTCGGTAGTATAGTTTGGATAACCACCTGACCGGGCTACCAACCAACGTTTGGATGATCTGTGTTCAATTCCTGCTAGAATCAGTGTGAATTATACCATAGTGGTTAGAAAAGAAAATACAACCCAGCCACTGTCAGAAATGGGTACCAGAGTATTACTCTGGGAAGGTGAGGAATGCCGCATCGCATTATGAGTTTCGGTGCTTGAAGTGACACTATCCAGAAGTCTTCGAATACTTCTATTTATTATTTTTATTTATATGTTATTTATCATTTCTGTTGTTGACCTTATGCCAAGCTATTCTCTTAAGCTGTCTGGTATCTTTTCTCTTTGTTTCCCTCTATCTCTTCGTCCCTCAACTTTCCCAGTTGTTACAATATATTCCAGTTGTTCCTTTCTCATTACCTGGTCAAAAAATGATGATTGTTTCTTCCTAATATTGGAAATTAGCTCTCTTTTTGCTTTGATCTCTTTCAGAACATTTTCATTACTCTTCTTAGCTGTCCATGGTATTCTCAACATTCTTCTGTAAAACCACATTTCTGCAGCCTCCAGTGATTTTCTTGTCTGTTGACCTATTATCCATGATTCACATCCAGATGTCAAGACTGGTTCTACATAACATTTAAGAACTCCTTTTTCTTGTTTCTATTATCAAAAAATGGATTGCACAGTATCTTCCTCATTTTTTTTTTTAGGAAAACTGCTTTTACCTGAGCCATTCAGCATCTCACCTCTGTTGCACATCTACCATCTGAGGTTAACATTGTTCCCAGGTATTTAAATTCATTTACCTGTTTTAATATTGTTTTAACTGTTCACCTAAATCCATTGACTTCTTCATCAACAGGTCTGATCATCTCCACACCAACAGGCAGCACAGCCTATGCTGTGGCAGCTGGGGCATCAATGATCCATCCCAGCGTGCCCTGTATCCTCCTCACGCCCATTTGTCCTCACTCACTGTCATTCAGACCAGTTGTAGTTCCTGCTGGAGTTGAAATAAAGGTAGGTTTCCACCTGTATATGTGTGGCTAGTTTGCTTTTGTTGTTGCCCAAAGCAAAATATTTTAGCAGACTGTTTGTCTGCCTCTGTCTAATTTAATTTAATCTAATCTAATTTAATCAGGAGCCGCAATAGCTCAGTGGTTACTGAAGTGGACTACAAAGGACAAAGAGGTTGGGTTCGATCCCAACCAACGGCTTCCTTAAGGCACTTAGCCTTAAATGGGTACTGAATATCTTTCTGGGAAAGTAAAGCGGCTCGGGTGTAATATCGACCACATTACCCCAAAAATCATGTGCTGAAGATCTGTAAAATTTATGGTCACTAACACCATATTCCGAGCCGTGATAGCTCTGTGGTTAGTGTGAACTGGACTACAAAGGACAAGAGGTAGGGTTCGATCCTAACCAACGGCTTCCGGGTTCACCCAGCCTTAAATGGGTACTGAATATCTTTCTGGGAAAGTAAAGCGGCTCGGGCATAATATCGACCACATTACCCCGAAATTCATGTGCCGAAGGTCTGTAAAATTTATGGTCACTAACACCATATTCCTTATACGCCACTTGGCGTGACGGGGGTACTTTACTTTTCTTTTTTAACACCATATTCCTATACGTCACTTGACGGGATGGGGCTCTTTACTTTACTTAATTTAATCACTTATTTATCTCTCTGTCAATTATCTGTCTAGCTATCCATCCAGCTTTCCTTGTAGAAATATATATATATTTATATATAAAAACAGACAAGAAAATCACTGGAGGCTGTAGAAATGGAGTTTTACAGAAGAATGTTGAGAATACCATGGATAGTTAAGATGAGTGATGAAAACATTCTGAAAGAGGCAAAAGCAAAAAGAGAGCTAATATCCAATATTAAAAAGAAACAATCATCATTTTTTGGTCATGTATTGAGAAGGGAACAACTGGAATATATTGTAACAACTGGGAAAATTGAGGGATGAAGAGATTGAGGGAATCAAAGAGAAAAGATACCAGACAGCTTAAGAGAATGGCTTTATCATAAGGTCAACAGTAGTAGTGATAAATAACTGTCAAGATCGAAAGTTGCGGAGAGACATGATCACCTATGCCAGCAGGCTTGGTACTTAATGATGATGATGATGATGATGATTATATTTATATAATATTTTCAAATTGGAATTAAAAACAGGCAGTGAGTTGTGAAGTAAAATGACTGATAAAGTCTTAAAAGTTTGCCAGAACGAGTTCTGGACCATTCTGGCTGAAAATAAAATCTTGAAAGAGACTATGATGAAAGTGAGACCTTGAAAGAGACAGAAGATTTAATTAGAGAATCGTAAATCCCAGCACCCTAGATTATGATACCTGTCTGTGACTCGCGTATTTACGATACTGTAGTAAAAAAAAAGAGGAAATTAGAGAAATCACCAATCAACCACTAATATCTTCAGTAATCAAGAAAAGACGATGGTCATATGTTGAATATGTGATGAAAAGAGATAATAACCGATAACAAAGCAAGCCCTCATGTGGGAAACAACAGGTAAGAAGAAAAGGGGCCTACCCAGAGAGACACTGAGTAGATCTTTGATCAGGGAGGCAAGAGCAGCAGGAATCGGCTCCCCCAATGAGATAGAGTTGCTTGCACAAAACCGAGACAAATGGCGAGATTTGATTTCTATCTTTACAAGGATTGAAATCTGCTAGAATAACAATTTAGATAAGAGAAAGAGTATCTGGGTCTATGCCCTATGGACCAGCTGCGGCTTGAAAGGGTAATAGGTAGATAGATAGATAGTAAAAAATACTACCACTTAATAATGTAACATTAAGAGGTTTAAAAATAGTATTTTCTTTGAACTTTTTATGCATATTTGTGTGTTTACACTAGGAGAGACACGGGGACTCTGATTTCCTAGCTCCGGTTGATTTATGACTTGAAATTTGACAACATGGACCGGACATGTTACATTGTTTATTGGTACTGTCACCACAAGTCCGTCAATATGTTTCGCTGCCTCATAGCATTATTTGTTGTGTTACCCCAGTCACAAAGGGTTGTTTGATTTCAGCTAATGACCAAGGAAATTTACCTCTATCTATCTATTGACCTTTCGAGCCGTAACCGGCCCATAGGGCGTAGACCAAGATACACCTTCTCCTATATGAATTTTTGTTCTAGCAGTTTTCTTTAAAGATATTTTATCAAATCTCGCCATCTGTCTCTGTTCTGTGCAAGCAGTTCTATCTCATTGAGGGAAATTTACCTGGTCATAGCAAAAAAAAAAAGGTGGGTGGGGAAGCGAATTTCTTGAAAATTGGCGAATTTTTATTGCATTATACGAGATTGTATCTCACCACGCAATGGAAAAAAAAATCAGCATCAATGGAAACAAGTCCAACACTCAAGGGGTCACCAGGAGTAGTAATTAGGAAGGTACATTTATCTCCGTCCATTCGTCCGTCCATCTGTCGACCTTTTGAGTCGTAGCCGGCCCATAAGGCATAGACCCAGATAATCTTTCTCTTATCTAAATTTTTATTCTAGCAGTTTTCAATCCCTGTAAAGATAGAAATCAAATCTCGCCATTTGTCTCTTTTCTGTGCAGGCATCTCATTGAGGGAGCCGATTCCTCATGCACTTGCCTCTCTCATCAATGTTCTTCTCTGGGTCGGCCTCTTACCTGTTGTTTCCCACATGAGGGCTTGCTTTGTTATTCGGTTATTGTATCTCCTCATCACATGTCCAACATGTGACCATCGTGTTTTCTTGATTACTGAAGATATTAGTGGTTGATTGGAGATTTCTCTAATTTCATCGTTAAGAAGGTACATGATGGAGGGATTAAGGCAAAGAAATGCAAATGAATGCATAAAAATGCGAAGCTGCAGTAAAGCTGAATATGAGGAAAAATTTTAAATACAAAAAAATGGTATGTTAGAAGCTTTACGTGATAAGTGGACGCCACAGACTAAACGACGTTTCGGCCCAATAGGCCTTCAGCAGGAACAAACAAGAAAAATACACACACAAAACTAATAACAAAACATTCAATTCAAAAATATTCGTAATATGTTAAAAAATAAAAATGTCTATCCTGTGTGTAAACAGAGGTCAAAATGGTAACAAAAGTGTGGCTGTCATGAATGTCAGACAATAATATCCAGCTGCTGCTATTATTACACATTCACGACAGCCACACTTTTGTTACCATTTCCTTTTCATACACACAGGATAGACATTGTTATTTTTTAACATATTTAGAATATTTTTGTTTTGAATGTTTTGTTATTAGTTTTGTGTGTGTGTGTTTCTTGTTTGTTCCTGCTGAAGGCCTATTTGGCCGAAATGTCGTTTAGTCTGTGTCGTCCACTTATCACGTAAAGCTTCTAACATACCATTTTTTATTTTTTTTATTTTTCCTATATGACGGAGGGGAAATGTTTAACCACTGCCAAATTTTGAAGAATTTGTATTTTGATGCGGTAATTTTAACAATGGTATCGTAATCTAGAGTTAAGTGAGTCATAATCACTGATGAATTTCAGTTCGAATAAATTAAGCAATCATTTTCAAGTAACATTTTAATTATATCTTGAACGCTTCTTTCAGGTTATGCTGAGTTCTGGTTCCAGAGGAACTGCTATGGTATCCTTTGATGGTCGGGACAGACAAGAAATTCACCAGGGAGACAGGTGGGATTCTTCATCTTCATTATTCCCTGTTGTCAACAACATCAGTACTGATGTTGTGATTAGTACGCAGTGGTTTTCATTCTTCCACAGTTTGTCTCCTTTTGTTTGTACAGGTTGCAAAAGTTGAGAATCATCATCATGTGCCATACCGGTTGGCGTAGGTGATCATGTCCCTGAACAATCTTCTATCTATAGTGCATCGTATCAGTTCTGTTGTTGACTGTTTTCCATGCCATGACACCAAGCTATCCAGTATTTTCTCTCTTTGTCATCTGCGATCTCTCTTTCCTTTTATTTAAGTTGAGAATATATTGCGCATTTTGTGGAAATTAACATCAAATTGATCACAATTTAACCACAAATGACCACAATTTAACCACAAATTGACCACAATTTAACCACAAATTGACCACAATTTAATCACAAATTTAAAAAAAATTTGACCACAATTTAACAACAAATTAACTACAATTTGACCACAATTTAACCACAAATTAACATCAAATTGACCACAATTTATCACAAATTAGCAACAAATTGACCACAATTTAATCACAAATTGATCACAATTTAGCCACAAATTAACATCAAATTGATCACAAATTAATCATAAACCAACAAAAAATTGACCACAATTGAATCACAAATGCAAATGTTTTTGTCATTAGTTCCTCTCCGGCCAAAGATAGTAATAATAGAGCAAAAATTAAAAATTCTCCATGTGTAACGATTTGCTGCTGTTATACTTCAAGTGTTGTCAGACTTTGCTCAGGACTCGCAGTGTATCTCATCACAAGTTCATGTTTTCATTCTAAAAAAAAAAATCACAAATTGTATCTCCCTTTGACACTTAAAGGTAACCAGGAAGGGAAGAAGAAGAAGATAGACAAAGTTTGATGTCTCTAGCAAGCACATTACTTTGTATAACGTATAACATATGTTGTCCACAATTTAAATATCACAGCAAGCAAATCACCCTATATGGGGCATATGGTGTTAGTGACCATATTTTTCTTTGACCACTGCACATATTGGGTGATGTGGTTAGTATCTCACCAGACCGCCCCTACTTCCCAGAAAAATCTCTGGTACCCATTTTTAGAGACTGGGTGAACCCCTAGCCTTATCAGCCCACAAAATATCAGCCACTTCTGGGAATCAAACCCTGACCCTTCTGATCAGCAAGTGAGCACACTAACCACCCAGCCACTGAGGCTCCATAATACATAACATACATTGCCCTTTCTGTCCGCAGTTTCCAAACTGATTACCTACATGTTAAAATCTTGCACTATGTTCTGCATCAATGACCCAGTGCATTTGATTTCTGCCAGCATTTTATTCGGGTTTATTTTCCTTAGCCTTTGATTGTTCCCAATCTTCCTGAAAGGCAGCAGATTTCTTATCTGTAGGGTGATTCTGCCCTTAGATGGTCAGCCCTCCGGGTTTACAAGCACCATCTGCCCGAGCTTTGTGTAGAGTTGTCTCTCTCATAGGTGGTCTGGTCTTCTGAGCTCTTGAGCACCACCTGCCTGTTTGATAGAGGACAGAACGAGGAAGAGAAAAGACAGAGAAGCATTGAACCCATGAAGTGGGGATGGATTAGTTCAGACAGAGAAGCATTGAACCCATGAAGTGGGGATGGATTAGTTCCAGACAGAGAAGCATTTAACCCATGAAGTGGGGATGGATTAGTTCAGACAGTGAAGCATTGAACCCATGAAGTGGGGATGGATTAGTTCAGACAGAGAAGCATTGAACCCATGAAGTGGGGATGATGATTAGTTCAGACAGAGAAGCATTGAACCCATGAAGTGGGGATGGATTAGTTCAGACAGAGAAGTATTGAACCCATGAAGTGGGGATGGATTAGTCCAGACAGAGAAGCATTTAACCCATGAAGTGGGGATGGATTAGTTCAGACAGAGAAGCATTGAACCCATGAAGTGGGGATGGATTAGTTCAGACCAGAGAAGCATTTAACCCATGAAGTGGGGATGGATTAGTTCAGACAGAGAAGCATTGAACCCATGAAGTGGGATGGATTAGTTCAGACCAGAGCGTGTACCACTCGTCGGTGGGTTCTGTGTCTTCACTTAAAGGGTTCCGTCTACTCCTGGCTCCTTGTCTGACCCCTCACCATGGAGCTGTACAGCTTGAGTGACCCTGCCATGAGCTAAGCTCCCACTGGCATAGCTTCTTAGATCCCAGGGGTGCACAAACCCCCAACCACAACAAGGTAAGTCAAATGTGGAGAGTGTCCGCTGTTTGAGAATCACAGTGAGCATGCCACTCTGTATTATACATAACACGTTTCCTTTTCTGTTCACAGTTTGAGAATCAGCAAGCATACCACTGTATTATACATAACATGTGTTTCATTTACTGTTCACAGTTTGAGAATCAGCGAGCATACCACCCTGTATTATACGACATAATATGTGATTCTTTTCTGTTCACAGTTTGAGAATCACTACAGCGTCATATCCTGTGCCTTCAATATGTGCAGCAGATCAGATTGAGGACTGGTTTGATGGCCTGGCCGTGTGTCTCAACTGGAATCTACGCCTTCAGCAGCGACCTCTACAGTGTTCCAGCAGTGGCACCTCAATGGAGTCATTGGACTCTGAGTGTTTATCTTTCCAGAGCTCTCAACAAAATGGTGTTGTTGATAAGGCAGCAGGACTTCAGTAGACAGAATGTATCTTTGACTTTTGATGATTTGAGGAAACATTCTGTTGTTATTTTTAGATATATGAAACTACATCAGTGGTATTATGGGAACAAATATGGGTAGATTTGTATAAATTTGTAGATAAAATTTATGCTGGGAGTAAGAGTCTTGAACTTTTTAATTAAATTGGCAATAAATTTTAATTTTCTATAAATTTGAATACCACAGCACATCTGAAAGAATCTCTGACTCTAGCCAGATTTCCACAGAACGTTGCATTCACCACAGCCCATCTGAAAGAATCTCCATCTCTAGCCCGATCTCCCACAGAACGTTGCATTCATCACAGTCTCTCTGAAAGAATCTTTATCTCTAGCCTGATGTCCTACTTCTTCTGCTATCCTTTTCAAGGTCTCCTTGATGTCTTGAAACTACCTTCTTCTTGATTTGCCCCTGTCTTGTCTTCCTGGAACCATGCCTTCAATTACTTTTCTTTCCAGACCACTGTGTCTTTTGACGTGGCCATAGCATTTTAATTTCCTCTGTAGAATGGTGTTTATAAGCCAGTTCTTTTAATGTTTAAATCTTTTAATATGTCTTCATAGCTCTTTTTCATTATCCAAGGTATCCTAAGAATTTTTTTGTAGCATTTGTTTGAATGAAATGATTTTCTTCCATGCTGTTTGGCTGTTTGTAAGATCGTCCTTTATTCATAACCAAATGTTGCTATTGGGAAGATACATGTCCTCAGTAATTTTAATTTTTCTGTCTTTCTGATATTGTGCCACATGTTCTTCATGGTATTTAATGTTTTGTGTTGCTATTGCTAAACTTCTTTTGATTTCTTTCTGGCAGTCTCCATTGTTAGTTACTACAGATCACAGATATTGATAGTTTGTTACAATTTCAAGTTCTTCACTGTTGATGATTTTGGGTTGGCTTTTTGTTTTGTCAATGGACATTATTTTGGTTGTTTATATTTTTAGAGAGATGTTTTGCTCTTCACTGTGTTCTTTAACACACTCACTTGTCTTTTATTATCCCTTTGCACTGTTTGAGAATAGAGGACTGTGTCATCAAGTTTACAAATATATGGCTAAAATTAGGTCTGAGTCTCAATCAATTTGTACATTCAAATTAGACTAAATGTGTGGAAATTGATGTATCAAATTAGGACCAGGGAGATGTAAATTTGTGTATAAAAATTAGAATATGCGTCCATAAATGTATGGATCAAATTTTAATTAAATTTAGGAGAATGTGGGTTCAAATCCTGGCAAAAGTATTTTGTATTGCGGTGAAATAAAAACTCACACCCAAACACCTAATCATGACTACTCTGGACAAGCGGCCTTTACTCCCAAACCCCTGGCAGAACTCAGAAAGGGGAAAGTGCTGTGCTATATGAGTGACTCATACATTGAAGAATTAAAATGGGACTAGAACTTTATACTTTATTATAAGTTTATGGAAGCTAGAGAGAGATGTCATAAGATAAATTGAAGTAGGTTTGGGTGATACAGATCAATTGATTCATGACTACAAGATTTAAAGTAGTGAGAGGAAAATGTAGATCTGTAGCAACAAATTATTGAGAAGTAGCTGTCTCAGTTTAGTAATGGAATGATGTCACTTCCTGAAGGGACCAAATATCTGATGGTGTTAAGAGTTTCTGTCTTCTCTTTTATTTGATGTAAAAGTGATCAAAATTTATATTATTTGCCTTATTTGGTTCCTGTTTATTTATGGTGTTATCATTTCACTAATTTTAGGTTGCATTTATATAATTTTTTGTCATGACTTTTTATCTTGGATGTCATGCTTTTTTTTTTCATTCTTTGCTCTTTTTGAAAAAAAAAAAACAAGAATCAAGCACTCATATATACGTGTATTATGTATGTTCATTGAGTTATTGTTATTAAGTTATTGATCCTCTACTCAGCAAGTCTCGCAGTGTGCTGCAACTGATGACTCCAGTTCTGTGTTGGTTAATTAGTCTTCTTATACGCCCATGTATGTTCATGACTAAAGGTATATGATAAGCAGGCTCTCCAAATGAAACAATGGGGAAAAAGATGATGGGAAAAAAAACTCACACACAAACATCCGAATAGTGTGTATAGATGAAGGGAAAAAACTCACACACAAACATCCGAATGTGTTATAGATGAAGGGAAAAAACTCACACACAAACATCTGAATGTGTTGTAGATGAAGGGAAAAAACTCACACACAAACATCCGAATGTGTTATAGAAGAGGGAAAAAACTCACACACAAACATCTGAATGTGTTATAGATGAAGGGAAAAAACTCACACACAAACATCCGAATGTGTTATAGATGAAGGGAAAAAACTCACACACAAACATCCGAATGTGTTGTAGATGA
>JAVIAB010000104.1:16718596-17083596 GCA_032433765.1 Megaustenia siamemsis
ATTGTCACACCTTGGAAAATTTAGCTGCGAAGAGGTAGAGGGAAGCAAGAGAAAAGATACCAGACATCTTAAGAGAATGGCTTGGCAGAAGGTCATCAACAGAAATGATAAATAACTGTCGAGATCAAAAGTTGTGGAGAGAAATAATCACCTTACGCCAGTCAGCATGGTACTTGATGATGATGATGATGATGATGTACACTTCTTATTACACAACTAAAGTAGACTTTTCCAGTACGATTCAGATGTTATTTCTGATATTCTTTATGTACTGGTTTTTCGTTCAAGGCGTCATTACTACCTGTTAAAAGAAGACGAAGATACATAACGCCACATTGAATACACTGACCAGTCGAAGCCTTATAGGCGAAGTGTCGCGGCTTCGCTGTAACCTAGCGACACAACGCATCCACGTCAACTTAAATGATGAAGATTGAGAAGAAGAAGAAGACATTTTTTTAAAATGGCAATTACGGTCTAATTTACATAATATTGAGAAAAACATAGTCTGCGGTTGAGTGGGTCTTACCTCGCCAAGAAGAAGACCAGCTAGAAAATCTACACCAAGAAGAAGACAAACAGGAAAATCCACACCAAGAAGAAGACAAACAGGAAAATCTACACCAAGAAGAAGACAAACAGGAAAATCCACACAAGAAGAAGACAAACAGGAAAATCTACACCAAGAAGTAGACAAACAGGAAAATCTACACCAAGAAGTAGACAAACAGGAAAATCCACACAAGAAGAAGACAAACAGGAAAATCTACACCAAGAAGTAGACAAACAGGAAAATCCACACCAAGAAGAAGACAAACAGGAAAATCTACACCAAGAAGAAGACAAACAGGAAAATCTACACCAAGAAGAAGACAACAGGAAAATCTACCCAAGAAGAAGACAAACAGGAAATCTACACCAAGAAGAAGACAAACAGGAAAATCTACGCCAAGAAGACAGCTAGAAAATCCACACCAAAAAGAAGACAAACAAAAAAATCTACGCCAAGAAGAAGACAAACAGGAAAATCTACGCCAAGAAGACCAGCTAGAAAATCCACACCAAGAAGAAGACAAACAGGAAAATCTACGCCAAGAAGACCAGCTAGAAAATCCACACCAAGAAGAAGACAAACAGGAAAATCTACGCCAAGAAGAAGACAAACAGAAAATCTACGCCAAGAAGAAGACAAACAGGAAAATCTACGCCAAGAAGAAGACAAACAGGAAAATCTACGCCAAGAAGACCAGCAAGAAAATCCACACCAAGAAGACCAGCAAGAAAATCCACTCCAAGAAGACCAGCAAGAAAATCCACTCCAAGAAGACCAGCAAGAAAATCCACACCAAGAAGACCAGCTAGAAAATCCACTCCAAGAAGACCAGCTAGAAAATCCACTCCAAGAAGACCAGCTAGAAAATCCACACCAAGAAGACCAGCAAGAAAATCCACACAAGAAGACCAGCTAGAAAATCCACTCCAGAAGGAGACCAGCTAGAAAATCCAAGGGGAACCAAGAAGATACGTTTTTGTTAGATGATGGCGTATAGTTTCTATAAAGTACTTGTTCTCATTATCTGAAGAAACTATACTTGTTTTCATTAACATTATCAAGTTACATGACAAGAGGATCTTCTTCAACTTTCCTTCCTTGTTGGCATCTATTGCTGTTATGTTTCCTAGGTTTCTCATTTCCTTCAATCCATATGTTTCATGGTCGACCCTTGGGTCTGGTGTTCTCGCAGCGTTTATTAAAGGCTCATTATGGATATTTTTACAGCATTACAAGTTGCTTAGCTGGTAGTTGTGAATGCAAGTCTCTCGTTACAAGACGCTGTCCCAAAGAGTACGGATTGATCCTAGTTCGGGCCGACTATTATTCTCTGTTTTCTGTTATTTGTTTGTGGGTGTTTCTGTGTGCTGTGAACATATCCTTGTCTCTTTGTAATTTGCTTGATTTATCTCATCGTATGTATCTGTCTGTCTGAATGTCCTGTCCTGTCCTATCCTGTTCTGTCCTATCCTATCTAATCTATCTATCTATCTACCTTTCGAGCCGTAGCCGGTCCATAGGGCGTAGACAAAGATACTCCTTCTTATCTGAATTTTTGTTCTATCAGTTTTCAATTCTTTTTAAACATATTTTATCAAATCTCGCCATTTGTCTCTGTTCTGTGCAAGCAGCTCTATCTCATTGAGGGAGCCGATTCCTGCTGCTCTTGCCTCTCTCATCAATGTTCTTCACACTGTCTTTCTGGGTCTTCCTCTTTTCCTCTTACCTGTTGTTTTCCACATGAGGGCTTGCTTTGCTATTCGGTTATTATCTCTTCTAATCACATGTCCAACATATGGTCGTCGTCTTTTCTATTTCTTTATTACCATGTATCCATACTTAATAAATATTTATCTATTATGTCTTTTTGTTGTTTTCCTTGCTTGCTTGCATTTGCCTGATGACTCAGAAATACACCATTTCACCAGCAACCTTTAAAGAGGACGTTAAGTTGGCGTGTCTGCGTCGTCTTGTGTTTGTAGTAAAACTGTGATAATTGTGCTTTCGACCCAACACATCCGACTTCAGCATGTTGTTTTTGAGTGCCGGGTTATCTTCCCTCTTCGATCCCTACTCGCGTTCCCAGACTAGACAGGTTAGTCTGTTTCTGGGGGATCACGAAGGGGTGGAGCAGGGTCTGGGTGGTTCTGGTTCAACGATCCTGGCGCAAGTCATCAGCTGTGGGTCGCTGCCGGCTCTCAGCTCTGCTGCTGTTAGGCACCTTGCCTCCTTTTTATGCTTTTAGTCTTGTGTCAAATAACTCTGGAGGCAAAACGAGCACTATACAACACAATCTTCATCCCAACGTTGTGCTACAATGCCAGACCTGGACCCTAGATGCAAGAACAATAAGAAAATAACATCTACAGAGATGAAATGTGTTAGACAAATGACAGGAAACAGTCTGAGAGATAAGATCAGAAATGAAGAACTGAGAAAAAGCTAGGAATAGCCCCCGCCATATAATATATAAGGAAAGAACAGATACAATGGTTTGGCCACGTGACAAGGCGGAAAGAACAAAAACACAACACAACGAGCCTTCAACAAACGTTGTGAGTACACCAGACCCAAGGGTCGACCACGAAAAAGATGGGTCGATGGAATATTATAAGCACTAGGAAACATAACAGAAGCAGATGCGAACAGAAGAGCAAAATACCGCAAATTATATCTCCCCTCGACGCTGAAAGGCAGATGAGGAAGGAAAGAAGAAGAAGAGACTTGTGTGAACATTTTTTAAAAATGTTATTTCCGTGGGATCTTAAGTTGTCATCTTTTATTATCTATACTTACAAGGCTGTACTAACATGATAGTGCCTGACATACGCATTGCACGATCATAACAGTTCATGGCATTCATTCGTCCGTGTTCACCCGATGACTAAAGGATCACCCCTCTTCGTCATCCGCCCTTAAAAGGACGTTAAGTGGGCGGGTCTGCGTCGTGTTGTGGTTTGCAGCAAAACTATTATACTTGCGCCTTTCGGCCCAACACATCCGACTTCAGCACGAGACTTTTTTACAACCGGGTTGTCTTCCCTCCTCGAACCCTAATCACTTGACCAGACTAGATAGGGTAGTTTGTTTCCGGTGGTACCACGGAGAGGTAGAGCAGGGTCTAGATGGGTCTGGTTCACCCGATCCTGGCGTAAAGTGGTCAGCTGCAAACCGGTGACAACCTCCAGCTCTGCTGCTGTGAGTGTTTATTTTGCCTCCAGGAAACCTTTAACTAGATGCTGTCTCCACATCAAAGGTTAGCTACCACGGAGCGCCATTTACTTGCTTGTCTTGATGGTGGACGTTGTCTTAAGGTTCGACTGTCCTTCTTTTGATGTTGTAAAAAAAGTAAAGGACCCCCGTCACGCCAAGTGGCGTATAGGGAATATGGTGTTAGTGACCATAAATTTTACAGACCTTCGGCACATGCTTTTTGAGGTAATGTGGTCGGTATTACGCCCGCGCCGCTTCACTTTCCCAGAAAAAAATCCGGTACCCATTAAAGGCTGGGTGAACCCGGAAGCCGTCGGTTGGGATCGAACCCTACCCCTTGTCATTTGTAGTCCAGTTCACTAACCACTGAGCTATCGCGGCTCCCTTTTAATGTTGTAAGTCCGCGTTAGTCTAGTCCTGTCTGTGCCTCGTCGACCTCGTACCTTTCCTTACTATGATGACCTTCAGTAAGATATTGTGTCTTCCAAAAATGTTTTCTTTTCCTCGAATTGTGTTGTTTCATTTTCAGTTGATTTAGAACTTCCTTGTTTGTCTTCTGTTCACTCCAATTCTCCCCATTTTCATAAAGATCCACTTTTTTAAAAAGGCTTCAATTTTCTGTTGTTTTCATATTCATTGTCCATGTTTCTGCACCATACAGGAATGTTGGAACAGTTATAACATTTTACGATCCGTAGTTTTAGTTCTGAGATACATCTTCTTAACATACATCATCATCAAGTACGGGGCCTGCTGGCGTAGGTGATCATGTCTCTCGACAACTTTCGATCTCGACAGCTATTTATCATTTCTGTTGTTGATCTTCTGCCAAGCCATTCTCTTAAGCTGTCTGGTATCTTTTCTCTTTGCTTCCCTTTATATCTTCGTACCTCAATTTTCCCGTTTGTTACAATATATTCCATCTTTTCCTTCTCATCACATGGCCAAAAAAAATGATGATTGTTTCTTCCTAATATTGGAAATTAGCTCTCTTTTTTTTGGCCTCTTTCAGAACATTTTCGTTACTCTTCTTAGCTGTCCATGGTATTCTCAACATTCTTATGTAAAACCACATTTCTACAGACTCCAGTGATTTTCTTGTCTGTTGTCCTATTGTCCATGATTCATATCCATATGTTAAGACTGGCTCTACATAATATTTAAGAACTCTTTTTCTTCTTTCTCTTGTCAAAAATTGATTGCACAGCATCTTCCTCTTAACATTCAAATATGTCAAAATGTGACATTGCAAGACATAGACACATGTCAAATATTGTTATATCCACAGCTAAAGGTTATAGTCTATATTTGGATGTGGTAACATAATGTGACAGGCATGGCCTCTAATATCCCAACCAACGACAATACGGAACAACCGCAGGGGTGAAAGTCACCTAACACTTGTAAATGTGCTGGTATGGAAGCCAGACAGGACATAAGTGGCGGTTCGCGAACTGTGGGAAAACCACGCCTTCTTGTCCCCTTCTGTTCAAGCCCGATTGTTGTGTAAACAGTGACCGCGATAAGGGCATTCCTATAGTTGACAAACTTAATCTACGGTTAACCGGTTGGGTAATATTATATTGTTTTTTTGTTCATCATCATCATCAAGTACCGTGCCTGCTGGCGTAGGTGATCATGTCTCTCCACAACTTTCGATCTCGACAGTTATTTATCATTTCTGTTGTTGACCTTCTGCTAAGCCATTCTCTTAAGTATTTTTTTTTTCATTTTACTTCCCTCTATCTCTTTGTCCTTCATTTTTTCCAAGTTGTTACAATATATTCCAGCTGTTACCTTCTCATTACATGGCCAAAAAATTATGATTGGTTCTTCCTAATTTTGAAATTAGCTCTCATTTTGCTTTGGCCTCTCTCACAACGTTTTCATTACTCTTCTTAGCTGTCCATGGTATTCTCAACATTCTTCTGTAAAACCACATTTCTACAGTCTCCAGTGAGTTTCTTGTCTGTTGTCCTATTGTCTATGATTCACATCCATATGCATAATGAATAACATTTAAGAACTCTTTTTCTTGTTTCTATTGTCAACAATTGATTGCATAGTATCTTCCTCATTTTTTGGAGAGCTGCTTTTGCCTGAGCCATGATGTATCTCACCTCCGGTGTACATCTACCATCTAAGGTTAACAATATTCCCATATATTTAAATTCATTTGCTTGTGTTTTATTACATATCTATCTATTGACCTTTCGAGCCGTAGCCGGCCCATAGGGCATAAACCCATATACCCTTTCTCTTATCTAAATTTTTATTCTAGCAGTTTTCAATCCTTGTAAAGATATTTTATCAAATCTCGCCATTTGTCTCTGCTCTGTGCAAGCAACTCTATCGCAGGAGGGAGCCGATTCCTGCTGCACTTGCCCTCTGACCAATGTTGTCTCATTGTCTCTCTGGGTCGGCCTCTTTTCCTCTTACCTATTGTTTCCCACATGAGGGCTTGCTTTTTTATTCGGTTATCATCTCTCCACATCACATGTCCAACATATGACCGTCGTCTTTTCTTGATTTCTGAAGATATTAGTGTTTGATTTGTTACATTTACCGGTCTGTTATTAGTTCAGGCGTTTTTGTATTTCTTCATTCTCTTACTTAACGTGTGATGTGATTTTGTTACGTTCTACTAGTCCAGGACCGTGAGTGCAGTCCCTTTAAGCAATTTCTGCTAGTAAACAAAAAGTAAAGAGCCCCCATCACGCCAAGTAGCGTATAGGGAATATGATGTTAGTGACCATATATTTTACAGACCTTCGGCACATGATTTTTGGGTAATGTGGTCGGTATTACGCCCGTGCCGCTTTATCCCAGAAAAAAATCCGGTACCCATTTAAGGCTGGATGAACCCGGACGCAGTCGGTTGGGATCGAACCCTACCTCTTGTTCATTGTAGTCCAGTTCACTAACCACTGGCAAATAGTACTTTTCTTACTTTCACTAAAATACCATTACTACAAACACTGCTACTGCTGTTACAATTTCTTCTTCTTCTCTCCTTCCTCATCTGCCTTTCAGCGTCGAGGGGAGATATAATTTGCGGTCTTTTGCTCTTCTGTTCGCCTCTACTGCTGTTATGTTTCCTAGTGCTTCTAATATTCCATTGGATCTATCTTTTTCCTGGTCGACCCTTGGGTCTGGTATTCTCACAACGTCTATTGAGGGCTCGTTATGCTGTGTTTTGATCTTTCTGCCTTGTCACGCGGTCAAGTAACTCTATCTGTTGTTTCTTTATATATTCTATGGCGGGGGCTATTCCTAGCTTTTTTTCTCAGTTCTTCATTTCTGATCTTATCTCTCAGACTGTTTCCTGTCATTCGTCTAACACATTTTATCTCAGTAGAGGTTATTTTTCTTATTGTTCTTGCATCTAGGGTCCAGGTCTGGTATTGGTAGAACAACGTTGGGATAAAGATTATATTACTATTGCTACCTTTATGGAATTGAAAGAGGGCCTGTGACGTATTTCAGAATGACGTTTACGCCAAAGACGTTGCCAACTTGAGGAGTAGTCAAGAAGGACGTGCCAGCTCTTTGTAATAATAAACTAACAATAAAGAAGCATGTAAGCACCACATGGTCGCTTTGTAGTGCATCTCGCTGTGGAATATTTGTTCACTTTTTAATTATTTTTTTGGAACTCTGTAGGATTAATTTTATTTACTTACATATTTGTGTGTATGTGTTGTTTGTTTGTTCCCGCTGAAGGCCTGTTGCGCCGAAACGTTGTTCAAATTTGTGTCGTCCATCAGTTACGTAAAGCTTTAACCCTACTATTTTTGTTTAATAATTTCATTTCTCCTTCATTTCTATCTTTTGTTTTCATTTCTCCTTCATTTCTATCTTTTGTTTTCATTTCTCCTTCATTTCTATCTTTTAATTTTACTGTCTTTTGTAATTCTTGCAGTGGTCCATATAGTTTTGTCTGTAGTGTTGTATCTATGGGCCAATGGATTTTCCTCAGTCTACTATATTCAGTGCAGTCTTGAAGTATGTGTTCAGCAGTCTGGGGCGCCTGTCCACATGTACATGTAGTCGAGGTGCCGATCTTGAATTTTGTATACATGTGACTGTGGAGTTGATTGTGTCCTGTTCTGAGGCGTATAATGATAACTTGTTCATATCTATTCATATTATGAAAGGCATCCTGATTTGGGCTTGTGGTCCTCTGATTTATTTATACTTTCTGTTCTGAGGCGTATAATGATAACTTGTTCCCATCTATTCATATTATGGTAGGCGTCTTGATTTGGGGCTTGTGGTTCTCTGATCTTTTTCTGACATTGACGACTTCTGTTTTATTGATGCTGATTTTCATGTTATATAGGTCGCCTGTGCTGTTAAGTCAATTTAAGGCGTTATTGTAAGTTTCAGTTCTTTGTAGTAGCCAAACTTTTGAACCAATGCGCGGAGTTTATTTTACACAGAGGATGAGTGGGTAGCAGGCAAATAATTGCAGTGCTGCGGTAAAGCTGGAGCAAGTAGTGGGGTGTAACGAAAGAAGATGAACTCGCAATGGCCAATGTGAGGGTGGAGCCCGGACAGTCGCCCTCTTGTCGGAGCCCACTCCTAATTGTCTCCGCTCATAAAAGGCGTTAAATGGACACATTTACGTTGTATCGTGGTTTATAACAAGCCGAGATATCTGCGCCTTTCAACCCGATGTATCCGACTTCAACACACAGAAGTTAGCATCTCAACCTAGCTACCGTTAATCAATTTAATAATAATTTATAATTTATTTTTTAAAAAATACATATTTGTGTGCGTGTTGTATGTTTGTTCCTGCTGAAGGCCTATTTGGCCGAAACGTTGTTCTGGTTTGCATTGGCTTCTGGCTACGTGACGTTTTAGCTATTCCTTTTTTCGCATTTTTGTCTACATCTATTTTTTTTCATATCTCTGCGACCGCTAACCAACTTGGGTCACTCACATCCAGCTATAGAGATAACCCGCACGCAACCCAGCTAGCGTGACGTCACCGATGAAGGTTCGCCATTGCGAGCTGCTGTTGGCTGATATAATCCTACCCACAACCGCCTCTTCTTTTAAAACGGAACGCGTCACGCTAGTAGGGTTGCACTCAGACTTCTATAATTGGCTGTAGGGTTACTGCAGACAGTTTTTTTTATTGGCGTAAATAAGAAAAAGAAAACTGTCTCGCTACCAACAAGGTATAGCATGGTCAACACTACACCAGGCCGTCTTTCTTTCCCACAAACATTCATCGATAACTATTTAAGGCTGGCGAATCTAGCTTTTCTTGTTGTGTCTGTTTTCCCCAAAGTAAAATTTGGGACAGAAAATTGAAATCGTCGTCTATACGATAGATTAGGCCTGCACGGAAATCGACCTTGTCTACATAATTTGCCAACGCGCTGTGGCGGTATGCTGGTGACATGAGATGACGGAGATGTGACGAGTTCTCGACTTCTGTGAAACTGATTCAACGAGCAGAACCGAGCAGACTGTGGATTTGTTTCCCCTTGCTTTAAAGGAATCAATAAATGATTCTGAGTGTACAGCGACACAGATGAATGTTCGGAATGCCGTCGACAGAGAAAGGGAAAGAAAGAAAGATGCGCCCACTTTGCAACTGCTTGAAATACCAAGAAACTGGTTAATGAAGAATGTTAAAGGTAAGGACAGCATATTCCGGTCATGTAGAATAAAAAAAAAGTGGTTTTGAAAATATATAATTATAAAATACATACATGGTACCAGGTAGGAGAGAGAGAGGGAGAGAGAGACAGAGAAAGAGAGAAAGTACGAGACTTGAATCCGAGTCTTAGTATACGAGTTTTCACCCTCGGCCGCCTATCCAGAAGTGTTCGGAGACTTATGGACAGTGTCGCTTCAAGTATCGAAACTTACGATGCCAGGCTCACGAGAGAGAGGGAAAGGCGAAGAAGAAGATGAGTGCAGTATATCATGGACAATCTGGGATTGATTGCCGGACATGTCGTGGTGGACAGAGAAAGCTTCAGAGCAGTTGTCACGGGAGCCAGGATCTAACAGAGACAAGCAGCTAGATGATGATTACTAGTTAAGAAGTCTGCCATAAATTCCGACAACATATTCTTCTTCCCAGCGATGTGCCATCTACAATGTCAGACCTTCTCGCTGGACTCAAGAACAATAATGACAATAATCAGTTCAGAAATTAAATGTGTCAGACGCATGCCAGGAAACAGCATGATAGATAAGATCAGAAATGAAAAGCTGAGAGAAAAAGTTAGGAATGAATCCCACCATTTTAATTCGTAAAGAGAGAAAAAAAACAGATAAAATGGTTTGGTCACATGAAAAGACAGAAAGATCAAAGCACAACACAAGAAGCGTTTTTTAGACTGCGAGTAAAAAGGACCCAAGGGCCGACTTCAAAAAAGCAGGATTGATGGAATATTATTTTTTTCTTTTTTCGTTCGCCAGCTTTTACCACTGACGAAGTCCCTAGAGAATAGGGACTGAATTTTGCGTGTTAATCCATTTTTCCCTGGCAGCCGTATGCACAGGTTTCCCTCGCCGCATAGGCAGTTAACTCCGACTTCGAGGTACTCATATATTTTTTTTCCGTCGATGAGTAATTGACGTTTCAAGCCGGACCTCGCTGCTGAGACCAGGGGCGGTTACCGTAGAGAGAAATCATAAATAAAAATACCAACCGGTGTAGCCGGGATTTGAACCCACAACCTCTCTGTCTCGAGGCCGGCGTCTTGCCTCGAGACCAACCAGTCCCCCATGATTGATGGAATATTAGAAACGCTAGAAAACATAACAGCAGAGGCAAACAGAAGAGCAAAAGATAGAAAACTTTATATCCCCTCGACGCTGAAAGGTAAATAAAAAGAGAAAGACGAAGAATGGGTCCAATCCCTGCAACTTAGTAGACTCATTTCACTAAAAACTGCTGTTCTGTGACATCCACCTCCGAAGATTATGACCAAAACGGGCAACCGTACTCTTATATTCAATTTCACAACTTTTGTGCATCATTTGAGCACTTCAATGATTCAAGGGGAGTTAGCCTGGGAACGAGTCCAGCCTTGTCGTTACGAGTCTCTCTAAAAGGCCATCTATTGAGTTTCTAGTTGATCAATAACCCAATTGGGCAACGTGACTTACACGAGCCGGTCAATTGACCATTGTCTTTACGGTGCACGGTTTCTTCTTATTGGTCTCTTCTAATTTGTGTTCTTGGCCTTTCTTTTCTTGATCACTTCTTTTGTCTTTGCATTCGTTTTTTCTTGTGTTTTGTTCTGTTTCTAATTTTCCCTTTTTTTTTTTTTTTTTTTTTTTTTTTGCGTTGCACCAAATTGAATTAGTCTAATTTTTTAAATTTAAAGTAAAGAACCCCGCCCTCCCCCCTTTTAAGTAGGACACCCTCCCCCGTCACGCCAAATGGCGTATAGGGAATATGGTGTTAGTGACCATACATTTTACAGACCTTCAGCACATGATTTTTGGGGTAAGGTGGTCGGTATTACGCCCGTGCCGCTTTACTTTCCCAGAAAAAAATCCGGTAGCCATTAAAGGCTGGGTGAAACCCGGAAGCCGTCGGTTGGGATCGAACCTTACCTCTTGGTCCTTTGTAGTCCAGTTCACTAACCACTGAGCTATCGCGGCTCCCATTTATATTTCAGCTGCTCTTTAATTTGTTTCTTTATTTCCACTTCTTTTCATTACCCTCCCTTGTTATTGGGCGTAGAGCGGTTGTAGTGTCTCCTACCCCCCCCCCCCCCCCAAAAAAAAAAATTCTTAACCCACTTAAGGTTGGGTGAACCTAAAACCGAGGCTAGACGCAAAAATAGGCAGCGACTCATAGCTGACCGATAAACGGCAACAGCTTATCACGATCTTCTCCACCTCTTCTCTCTCTGGCTTGGGAAATAGATTAAACAGCCAGGCAGGTAAGTAAGTACTGGAAGAAATGGCAACCCGGTATTTTAAAATTCGATGCTAATGTCGGATGTACTGGGTCGAAAGATGCATATATCACAGCTTTTTGTTAACTGCAGCACAACGTATTTACGCCCATTTAATGAGGGAACGATAAAGAGTAGCTATCCGATGAACAATTATATAAATCAAGAAAAGGGACATAGAAGGCGCCGAGTAGGATCGAACCCGAACTCTTGATCTCAGTAGATCAGTCCCCTAACCACTGCTCGACCTCGGTCCCAAACATGCCATTGGAGTGGTACTTTATATAAAAATAAAAATGGAGAATCTCTTAACGAGACCTAATCGGCCCGACATGACCTTCCTCTCCTTTAGAAAATAAAATCCTTATCAATTCAGTGTTCTGACATACTTCAAATATCCCTAACAACACACTGTTTTCCATATTTCTGTTTAAAACCAGGCCTTTCCCACACTCGTCTTGTCCTCGGCGTCTAGTTTCTCACGAGCTTCAATACCTTCTATCCATTCAGCCATTACCACCTGTTATTCCGTCAAAAAAAACGAGCGGACTGACGAGGGCTGAAATCCGTGCGAACCCTTGAGTCTTCCACCTCTGCCCAGACTCGAATTTCCGCAAAAAGAAATAAAAAGAAAACTTATTGGTTACCCTTTCAAGCCCCCTGCCCTCATATCGCGGGCCGAAGTGTGGGAAAACGTTCCCCAGTTTGGAGCCAGCATACCAGACTTTGCCCCCCGGTCGGGTTTCGTTATTGTCGGCTAGGCACGCGACGGCAGGCAGGACATTTGTCTTACCTTTTACCTGAAAACGGAGAAAAGATGATAAAGTGGAGGCCCTGGGGTGGGGTAGACATAAATAATAAACTGGCGCGCGGACAACCACGTCAACATAATCAAGTACAGCGCCTGCTGGCGTAGGCGATAACCTCAACTTTCTACCCTAAATTCGTGTATCACTTCTTTTTGATGATTCCTTATCAAACCACATCTTCTACTTTGTCTTTACTGAACGCAGTCAATCCTCACTCTATTGTCTTTTTGCCACTTAAAAAAAAAAAAGTACCCCCGTCACGCCAAGTGGCGTATAGGGAATATGGTGTTAGAGACCATAAATTTTACAAACCTTCGGCACATGATTTTTTGGGGTAATGAGGTCGGTATTACGCTCGTGCCGCTTTACTTTCCCAATAAAAAAAATCCGGTACCCATTAAAGGCTGGGTGAACCGGAAGCCGTCGGTTGGGATCGAACCCTACTTCTTGTCCTTGTAGTCCAGTTCACTAACCACTGAGCTATTGCGGCTCCCTCTTTTTGCCAGTCACCAAATCATATTTCCCTCTCTTTTTCTTCATATTGTCTTTTTTTTTTTTATTTGAAACACCCCCTCCCCCTCTTCTCTCTCTCTCTCTCTCTCTCTCTCTCTCTCTCACTGCCATTGTGTCTTCTCTTCTTTTTGAAACCTCTCTCTTTCATTACCATGTTTTAATCTGCTTTTTTTCTCTTCTCTTCTCTTCTCTCTTCTCTTCTCTTCTCTTCTCTTCTCTCTCTTCTCTTCTCTTCTCTTCTCTTCTCTTCTCTCTTCCTTTTCCTTTCATTCCCTCCCCTTCTCTTTCTTTTCTCCAACATTTTCCAATCTGTGCTATTTTCACATTTCTCAGTCTCACTCATCCTCATTTTGAATTTCTTTTTTTTTTCTCTCGAAATCTTCTCCATTTCTCCCTCTCCCTTCTTTAAGTAATCACCTTTTCTTAACCCCCCCCCCCCCTCTCGCCCTCTCTCTCTTTCCTTCTTACTATACTGTACCTCTATCGACTATAACTCCACCATCATCTGACCTTATTAGTACCCCCTTGTCAACTGTTATTTGACCACCTCTTGTTTTCTTCTTTGTCTTTGCATTCGTTTTTTTCTTGTGTTTTGTTCTGTTTATATTTTTTCCGTTTTTTTGTGTGCGTTGCACCAAATTTAGCTAGTCTAGTTTTTATTTAAAGTAAATTAAAGTACCCCCGTCATGCCAAGTGGTGTAATGGGAATTAGGACGTTAGTGACCATACATTTTATAGACCTTCTTCGGCACATAATTTTTGGGGTAATGTGGTCAGTATTACGCCCGTGCTGCTTTACTTTCCCAGAAAAAAATCAGGCACCAATTAAAGGCTGGGTGAAATCGGAAGCCGTCGGTTGGGATCCCACCTATACCATCATCTTATCCGTTTACTTTCATCTTTATTATCTAACACAACATTTTGGCATGAGCCAGCCATGGTCAGATAACTATACAGGGGGCTGGTTGGTCTCGAGGCAAGACGCCGGCCTCGAGACAGAGAGGTTGTGGGTTCAAATCCCGACTGCACCAGTTCGAATTTTTATTTATGATTTCTCTCTGCGGCAACCACCCCTGGCCTCAGCAGCGGGGCCCGGCTTGAAACGTCAGTTACTCATGGACGGAAAAGATATATACCTGAGAATACATGAGACGACGGAGTTGTCTGCCTGTGCGGCGAGGGAAAGAAAAGATCACAACAGTGGCGACCAACTTAAGGTTGACCGAGGGCCAGATTATAGCCAGGATCAGAGGGGCAGATTATAGCCAGGATCAGAGGGCCAGATTATAGCCAGGATCAGAGGGGCAGATTATAGCCATGATCAGAGGGGCAGATTATAGCCATGATCAGAGGGCCAGATTATAGCCATGATCAGAGGGGCAGATTATAGCCAGGATCAGAGGGGCATATTATAGCCATGATCAGAGGGGCAGATTATAGCCAGGATCAGAGGGGCAGATTATAGCCAGGATCAGAGGGCCAGATTATAGCCAGGGTCAGAGGGCCAGATTATAGCCATGATCAGAGGGCCAGATTATAGCCATGATCAGAGGGGCAGATTATAGCCAGGATCAGAGGGGCAGATTATAGCCAGGGTCAGAGGGCCAGATTATAGCCAGGATCAGAGGGCCAGATCATAGCCAGGATCACAGGACCAGATTATAGCCAGAATCAGAGGGCCAGATTATAGCCAGGATCAGAGGGCCAGGATCAGAGGACCAGATTATAGCCAGAATCAGGGGGCCAGATTATAGCCAGGAGCAGAGGGCCAGATTATAGCCATGATCAGAGGGCCAGATTATAGCCAGGATAAGAGGGCCAGATTATAGCCAGGATAAGAGGGCCAGATTATAGCCAGAATAAGAGGGCCAGATTATAGCCAGGAACAGAGGGTCAAATTATAGCCATGATCAGAGGAAGAGAATCAGAGGGCCAAATTGAAGCATGTTATCAGAAAGTACACGTCGTTTAGTCATATATAAATAATGCTTGCACTTTCACGTCATAATTCTTCTTCTTCGTTCACCAGCTTTGACCTCTGACGAAGTCCCTAGAGACTAGGAACGGAATTTTGCGTTTTAATCCATTTTCCCCTGGCAGCCGTGTGCAGAGAGGTCATTCGCCGCACAGGCAGATAACTCCGACTTCAGGGGTACTCATATTTTTTCCATCGATGAGTAATTAACAATTCAAGCCGGGCCTCGCTGCTGAGGCCAGGGGTGGTTGCCGCAGGGGGAAATCATAAATAAAAATCCCAACCGGTATAGCCGAGATTTGAACCAATAACCTCTCTGTCTCGAGGCCGGTGTCTTGCCTCTAGACCAACCAGTCCCCCTGACGCCATATTTTATCATTAAGTGACGATGGATTTAGGAAAAGCAGTGGAACAAAAAGAAGCCGTATTCTGCTTGAGGATATTAATAGAAAAGTACCCATAAGTAAACAATCCAATATATTCATAGACTACACCAAAGCTTTTGATAGAGTACACCACAAACAACTTATAGAATGCCTAAAAGAGATACATCTAGATGACATGGACATACGACTAATATGTAATCTATACTGGGAGCAAACAGAAATAATAAAATATAACAAGGAGAACTCTACACCCATGGATATAAAAAGAGGAGTAAGACAAGGATGCATCCTATCACCAAGCTTGTTCAATTTATACACTGAGCAAATCTTTAAAAACATAGAGATGCCAGGCCAAAACATTAATGGAAAGATAATCAATAACCTAAGATATGCTGACGATACTGTACTACTAGCAGAAAATCCTAAAGATCTACAACAATTACTTAATGAAAAAAACATTATAAGCACAAAATATGGATTAGATATGAATATCAAAAAGACTAAAACTATGACCATAAACAAGGAAAATACTCAAGACCCACAAGTGGATATCAAAATTAAAGGAATACACCAGGAGACAGTTCACAACTACAACTACCTGGGACACACTATAACCAGTGATGGAAAATGTACAACTGAAATAAACAAAAGAATAGGAATGGCGAAAAGTAATTTTAATGTCATTAAGAACATACTAACATCAAAACAAATAACACCAGGGCTAAAACTAAGAATAGCAAAATGTTACATCTTCTCAACATTCCTGTATGGTGCAGAAACATGGACATTAGACAAGAAAACAGAATAGAAAATTGAAGATTTTGAAATGTAGATCTATAGAAGAATAGAAAGTATTGGATGGAAAGAAAAGAAAACAAACGATGAAGTCCTAAAACAACTAAAAATGAAAGGAGAACTACTAAACACAATTTAAACAAGACAAATGCGATTTTTGGAGCGTGTTAAAAAACAAAGCAGCCTACCTAAAGTAATATTGGAAGGGAAAAAAAAATACAAGGTAAATGAGGCAGAGGAAGACCAAGACAAACATGGACGAGTAAGATAAAAAAAAGGACTAGTATGACAATCTGTGCTGTCAAAGCAAGAGACAGAGCAGAGTGGGGTTCCATGCTAGCCAAATTTCAATGTGGAGACGGTACTCAATGAATGAATGAACAAGACAATGAATTATTTATTTCAAAATTACCTTCATATTATTTTAGCTTAACTAACTGGAACTTTTTTTTTAAATAAAAAAAATAGATATTTAATAACATCATCATCAAGTACCGGGCCTACTTACGTAGATGATCATGTCTCTCTACAACTTTCGATCTCGACAGTTATTTATCATTTCTGTTGTTGACCTTCTGCCAAGCCATTCTTTTTAAGCTGTCTGGTATTTTTTCTCTTTGCTTCCCTCTATCTCTTCGTCCCTCAATTTTCCCAGTTGTTACAATATATTCCAGCTGTTCTCTTCTCATTACATGGCCAAAAAATGATGATTGTTTCTTCCTAATATTGGAAATTTAAATAAATATTTAATATAGTGGTTTCTATAGGCCCTTCAAGGGCCAAGAAAAATAGACTGGCGGGCCGCGTATGGCCCGCGGGCCACCATTTGGCCATCTCTACCATACACCTCTATCACGCAATAGATGTTCTACTATATAAATGAGGTTTTATTAAAATAAAACGTTAGCTATAGAGTATCTGTATAAATGTGCTTCTTTGATGTGTCTCTCTCCACCATGGAGGAGCATGTTGCTAGACAGACATTATAGCGCCCTAATTGTTAAATGTATGTATACAGAATACCGTCTGTTGTCTTTGTCTTTCCGTTAAATTATTCTAATATTGTTATTATTACGGCTCGGGTTTTTATGACATACATGTAATATTTTATCATTTGATCTTATATATATAATATGTTGCCATTTGTCATACATGCCATCCATGTCACATTTTATAATTTGTCATACATGTCACATTTTATCATATGTCATACAGGTCATATTTTATCATTTGTCACATATGACATATTTTACCATTTGTCGAACATATCATATTTGTCATACATATCACATTTTATCATTTATCATACATGTCACATTTTATCATATGTCATACAGGTCATATTTTATCATTTGTCACATATGACATATTTTACCATTTGTCGAACATATCATATTTGTCATACATATCACATTTTATCATTTATCATACATGTCACATTTTATCATTTATCATACATGTCACATTTTATCCCGAGTGGACTGGGTGGTCTAGACGTAAGACGTCGGCCTCTAGACAAAAAGGTCACGGAGTTCGATCCAACCAGAGGCGGTGGGAATTTAAAAAAAAAATTGAATCCGTTCGTTTTTCGTGGGTCTACCAACCCCACAGCAGCCTACTAAAAGTAATCTTGGAAGCGAAAATACGGCAGAGGGAGGCCAAGAATAACATGGACAAGTAACATCAAAAGATTGACGAGTCAACCTATGACAATCTGCACCATTAAAGCAAGAGACAGTGGAATGGCGCTCCATGGTAGCCAACCTTCGATGTGGAGACGGCACTCAATGATGATGACCCTCCCCTAGTCGATGGGTTGTGAGAACCGATGTCTAGCTAGCCCTCTCTGGGTAGTGAGATCCGATGTCTAGCCCTTTTTAGGTAGTGAGATCCGATTTCTAGCCCTTTTTAGGTAGTGAGATCCGATGTCTACCCCGCTCTGGGTAGTGAGAACCGATGTCTAGCCCTTTTTGGGTAGTGAAATTTGATGTCTAACCCTGTCTGGATAGTAATATCCGATGTCTAGCGCTCTCTGGGTAGTGAGATACGATGTCTAGCCCTCTTTGGGTAGTGAAATTTGATGTCTAACCCTCTCTGGGTAGTGAGATCCGATGTCTAACCCTCTCTGGGTAATGAGATCCGATGACTAGCCCTCTCTGGGTAGTGAGATCCGATGTCTAGCCCTCTCTGGGTAGTGAGATCCGATGTCTAGCCCTCTCTGGGTAGTGAGATCCGATGTCTAACCCTCTCTGGGTAGTGAGATCCGATGTCTAGCCCTCTCTGGGTAGTGAGATCCGATGTCTAACCCTCTCTGGGTAGTGAGATCCGATGTCTAACCCTCTCTGGGTAGTGAGATCCGATGTCTAGCCCTCTCTGGGTAGTGAGATCCGATGTCTAACCCTCTCTGGGTAGTGAGATCCGATGTCTAGCCCTTCTCGGAAAATATCGAAAATCAAGAGGCCCCGTGTGCGTTCGCGCACGTTAAAGAACCATTTATAAAAGTCGAAAAAAATAGGCCAAAGATGACCGCTGTTCGATGGAAAAAAATGTGTGAAGTAAATCTACTCATCCATGCTGAAGACGTGTCTCGCAGAAAGGCGCAGATATCGTAACTTTGGCGTAACCTAGCAACACAACGTATCCACGACCATTTAACGGGCAAACTCTAACAAGAAGAAGCTATTTTATCCGGACATGTATTTTTGAAATTCTAGTTAATTCCAACATGTTTCATGTCTTTCTGAACACTCTGACACTGTTTTTTTAAATTAGTTTTTATTCATCATCATTATCATCTTTTTTCTTTTTCTTCTTCCCTTCCTCATTTGCCTTTCAGCGTCGAGGGGAGATATAATTTGCGGTCTTTTGCTTTTCTGTTCGCCTCTGCTGCCTTTATGTTTACTAGTGCTTTTCTAACATTCCGTCAATCCATCTTTTTTCCGTGGTCGGCCCTTGGGTTTAGTGTTCTCGCAAAGTTTATTGAAGGCTCGTTGTGTTGTGTTTTGATTACTCTGCCTTGTCACGTGGTCAAACCATTATATATATATATATATTTTTGGTTTCTTTATATATTCTATTGCGGAGGATATTCCTAGCTTTTTTCCCCCTCGGTTCTTCATTTCTGATCTTATCTCTCAGGTTGTTTCCTGCCATTCGTCTAACACACATTTCATCTCTGTTGTGTCTATTTTATTGTTCTTGCATCTAGGGTCCAGGTCTGGCATTGGTAGCACATCGTTGAGATGAAGATTATATTGTAGAGTGCCCGTTTTGCCTCCAGATTTATTTCCTTCTTGGACAATAGTGGTGATTTTATTAGTTAAAAACATGCATATTTTGACTATAATTTCGGTTTCCATTTTATTTTGACCAATTTGGGGACTTAAAAACATATTTTATGTTTTATTTGGTTTTGTTTGTGGTTGTTTTAGGTACATTAACATTTTCATTTAGATGACCCGTTATTGGGCGGGGAAAAAAATTGGTTTGTAATTACGTTGGTCAGAAATACGTACATATGCTTGCATAACATAAATACGTGTCTATAACTCAGATAGTTGCTACTCTCAATTTATCGACTACTACTTTCAACTCATCGCCTTCTGCTCTCCATTCATCCACTGTTACTCTTAATTCATCGACTGCTACTCTCCACTCAGCGACTGCTACTCTCCACTCAGCGACTGCTACTCTCCACTCAGCGACTGTAACTCTCCACTCATCCACTGTTACTCTCAATTCATCGACTGCTACTCTCCATTCATCGACTGCTACTCTCCATTCATCGACTGCTACTCTCCCCTCTTCAACTGCTACTCTCTCAACGTCGTCTGCTACTACGCGCTCATCGACCGCTACTCTCAACTCATCGACTGCTACTCTCAACTCATTCATTGCTACTCTCTACTCATCGTTATACTACTATTCTCTTCTCATCTCATCGACTGTAGCTCAGTTTTACTTATTCCTAGTTTTAAAACAACTAAAAATGAAAATAGAGCTACTAAACACAATTGAAACAAAACAAATGAGATTGTTGTCGCATGTTAAAAGATACAGCAGCCTACTAAAGGTAATCCTGGAAGGGAAAATACAAGGTAAAAGAGTCAGAGGCAGACCAAGACTAACATTGACGAGCAACATCAAACGATGAACCAGTCAGGAACAGGCAAATAATTGCAATGCTGCGGTAAAGCTGGTAGCAAAGAGCCAGTGGTGGGGTGTGCTAAACACTCCAAAGTATGATGACAGCTTTACAAGGAAGGAAAACAACACAATACTGACGTTTCGGCCTGTGGCCTTCTTCCGATGAACCAGTCAGCCTATGTCAACCTGCACTATCAAAGCAAGAGAAGGAGCGGAATGACGCTCCATGGTAGCTAACTTTCGATGCGGAGACGGCACTGTATGACGATGAGTTTGCTACTCAGTTTTCAATAACTCATTTGCACCTTATCTATAATCATCATTCCACTTACTATTCATTTTCACTTATCGTCCGCTATGCCAACCTGATCCTTTTGCACTCATTACTGTATCACTCGCGTGATTAACTTGTCACAGCCTCGTCCTTCACCCTCAGTCACTCGTGACGTCTGTAGTCAAGCGGACGAGAGAACTTATCAGTCTAGCCACTAAGCCAACCCACTCGAGAGGAGGTTTATCCTGTGTCGAGTCATGTAGTCACGAGAAGGTTTGAGCAGGATATACCACGAGCTGTTGGTACGGTGTCCGATATGGCGAGTGACGTGGGAAGCTGGAGTCACGTAGGCACGCTTGGGCGTGAGACAGAACCATTTAAACGCCACATCATCCCCTCATCATCATCATCATCGTCATCATCGTTTGTCTTCAGCATCACTGTAGTCACCACTGCTATCACATTTTGCGAAATACCTCCTGACAGTTTCGCGTGATCCGCACGCTGTCACTGATACTTTAGTTGGTCATTTATGCATTCTCATCAACATAATCATGTGCCATGCCGGTTGGCGTAGGCGACCATGTTCTTCCAGAATATTCTATCTACTGTGCATCGTTACAATTCTGATGTTGACTGCTTTCCATGCCATGACACCAAGCTATCTAGTATTTTCTCTCTTTGTCGTCCGCAATTTCTCTTTCCCTGTATTTTGCCAGTTGTAACCAAGTATTCCAACTTTCCTCTTCTCATGATGAGCCCGAAAAAATGTTGTTTGTTTCTTTCTGATGTTTTTTAAGAGATCCGTTTTTGTGTTGGCCTCTTTGAGAACTTCCTCGTTAGTCTTTTTAGCTGTCCAGGGAACTTTCAACATTCTTCTGTGAAATCTGTGGCCTCTAATCGTCTTTTCATTTGTTTGTCTACTGTCCATGATTCGCTTCCATAGGTCAGAATTGGTTTTAAATAGCACCGATGAACTCTCTTTCTCATTTCAATTGACATAGATTTGTTGCATAAGATATTTTTCATTTTCTGAAATGCTATTTTGGTCCTTTTTTATTTCTGTGGTGCACCTTCCATCTGATGTTATTATTGTGCCCAAGTATTTGACGCATTGCACTTGTTTCAGATT
Source organism: Megaustenia siamemsis (assembly GCA_032433765.1). Classification (NCBI taxonomy): domain Eukaryota; kingdom Metazoa; phylum Mollusca; class Gastropoda; order Stylommatophora; family Ariophantidae; genus Megaustenia; species Megaustenia siamemsis. Next base: position 16,740,333 of record JAVIAB010000104.1, read on the forward strand.
TGTCCTGTTTATTTTTATGTTGTATGCCGGTGATGATTGTTTCTTCGATATGACCATTACTGCTGTTTTCTTACTGTTCAGACTAAGACATTTCTTGTTGCTTTCTTTTACTATTATGTCTATCATTTCTTGTAGTCCATTCCCTATCTCTGCTATTAAAACAGTGTCATCCGCATATTGCAAATTATTTATGTTGCGACCGTTGACTCCAATTTCTCTTATATCTACTATTGATCTCATAATATTTTTTATCTACAAGATGGCGGATCTAGTCCACGTCCTCTCGATCGCTGCAGAAAATGCACCCAGGGTCTGATTAATTTCGGATCTTCTTTGCACTTTTCTGCGTTAAAGTCAAAATGATGATATGCTTGATACATCTGTGTCGCTAAAGCGAGGTCGTAGGTCGACAACTGTCCGTTTTTGACGACTCAAGTGTTGTGAGTGAGACCTTCCACCGTCTAAACTTGATCTGCGCTTTACGTCACACATTGGTGCTGTTCATGACCGTTGATGGTATTCTTTGACGCAAGTTATTTCCATGTTACACATTAATGTAAAATACTTCGTCAGCCGCAGTTTTTGTCTCTTTGGTGAATTTACTTCGTATTTTGTTTGTCGTAGACTGCTTACACTAGAGTAATCACACAGAAATCTGAATGGAACGAGATTAAGTGTTGGGCGGCTTTTTTGTGTGCTACGTCATCGTAATGGTTCCCTAAACCGGCCGTGCGCAAATCTTACGGTCTGCTGTTTGATGTGCGACGGGGATAATTTGACGACTGACTGTGTGTCAATATGATCGGAATTGGAGTCACCATCGATGGCCTAACATCATCTAGTGCTACGACGATCATCATTTTCAAGAGGACGTGACTTACCAGTATATGGGGATAGGCGGCAGGAACAATTGAAAGCTATGCATGAAAAGCTTTCCTTGTTGCAGTTTCCTCACATTACAAGTCGCATGGCTGTGTTAGTCACCTCTAGTGACTCGGGCAGATGGTGCTCGTAAACCTGGGAAGGCCGACCGTCTAAGGGCATAATCTCCATACAGAAAAGATCATCTGCTGCCTTGCAGGAAGATTGGGGACAATAAAAGGCTAAGGAAAGCAAACCTGAATAAAATGCTGGCTGAAATCGGATGCACTGGGCCACTGGCGCAGAACACAGTGCAACGTTTTAACGGGTGTTCAGTCGGAGTGGATATGGTAGACTCTAACTGTGATGTTCTGCCTGTGGGGGCGATCAACACACTTGGCCTGACAGCAGACTTCATGTGAGAGTCTGGGATCCTACTCTGAGTCCTGATCGCAGACAGACATAATATTTTTGCTGTAAAGTGAAAACAAATCCGGCGATAGAACACAGTCTTGTCTGTCTATGCATTCACAGAAACATAAAATACACATACATCTCTTACATACCATCAGAAGAAACACATAACCAAATCAATCAGAAGAAACACATAACCAAATCAATCAGAAGAAACACATAACCAAATCAATCAGAAGAAACACATAACCAAATCAATCAGAAGAAACACATAACCAAATCAATCAGAAGAAACACATAACCAAATCAATCAGAAGACCACAAGCCCAAAATCAAGACGTCTTTCATAATATGAATAGATGTGAACAAGTTATCATTCATCATCATCATCATAAAAGTAAAAAAAGTAAAGTACACCAGTCACGTCAAGTGGCGTATAGGGAATATGGTGTTAGTGACCATAAATTTTACAGACCCTCGGCACATGATTTTTGGGGCAATGTGGTCGGTATTACGCCCGTGCCACTTTACTTACCCAGAAAAAAAATCCGGTACCCATTAAAGGATGGGTGAACCGGAAGCCGTCGGTTTTGATCTACCCTACTTCTTGTCCTTTGTAGTCCAGTTCACTAACCACTGAGCTATCGCGGCTCCCCATCATCATCTATCTATCTATTGTCCTTTTGAGCCGAAGACGGCACATTGGGCCGAACCACAATCTCAAAAACATAAACCCTGCGTGCCAAAATGGCACATATTGCAGAGATCACCGCTATCATCATCATACTATATATATATATACACGAATAACATAAGAATATCATCATCATCAAGTACAGTGCCTGCTGGCGTGGGTGATCATGTCTCGCCACAACTTTCGATCTCGACAGTTATTTAGCATTTCTGTTGTTGACCTTCTGCCAAGCCATTCTCTTAAGCTGTCTTGTATCTTTTTCTCTTTACTACCCTATATATCTTCGTCCCTCAATTTTCCCGGCTGTCACAATATATTTCAGTTGTTCCCTTCTCATTACATGACCAAAAAATGATGATTGTTTCTTCCTAATATTGGAAATTAGCTCTCTTTTTGCTTTGACCTCTCTCAGAACATCTTCATTACTCTTCTTAGCTGTCCATGGGATTATCAACATTCTTCGACAAAACTTCATTTCTACAGCCTCCAGTGATTTTCATGTCTGTTATTCTATTGTCCATGATTCACATCCATATGTTAAGACTGGCTCTACATAACATTTAAGAACTATTTTTCTTGTTTCTATTGTCAAAAATGGATTGCACAGTATCTTCTTCATTTTTTGGAAGGCTGCTTTTGCCTGAGACATTCTGCCTCTCACCTCTGTTATCATTACACGCATCAGAACAGGACACAATCGACTCCACATTCACATGCCTACAAAGTTAAAGATCGGGACCTCAACTACTTGTACATGTCGACAGACAGCCCAGACTTCTTTTCTCTTTCTCACTGATACCGAAAAGGTGTCGTGGTTATATCATTTGTCATTCTTGAGCTGGTTTATATCATTTGTCGTTCTTGAGCTGCTCGAACTGTCTGAATTAGTGATTTCCCTTTGTTGTTACATGTCTCTGTCACTGCATCTATCCATCTTCTTCTAGGTCTTCCTCTTGGTCCTTTTCCATGCATTCTCGAGAAGAACGCCGTTGATGGTAATTGGTGAGGATTCATTCTGACCAGGTGGTCAAACCATTTAAATTGTTGTTGTTCTATATATTCTTGGCAGGGTTTAGTTCCTACCATTTTTCTTATGGCTTCATTTGGTATTCTATCTCTTCTTGTGTTGTTTGTTACTTTTCTCAAGCATCGCATCTCACATGTATTGATCTTTCTCAAATGTGATTTAGAAAGGCTCCCTGTTTGACTTTCATAGCACAAAGTTGGTATGAAAATCCTATTTATCACTTGTTATTTATCTGATATAGAAATGTTTGGATGTCTTAACAATGCGGCCTGGACTACTGAACACATATCTCAAGGTTGTACCTACTATAGTAGACTGGAAACCCCGCTGAGTAATAGATACAGGACTACAGTTAAAACTATATAGGCTTTCTTCCTCTTCTATCCTTCCTCTATTGCCGTTTGCGTCGAGGGGAGATACAATCTGCGATTCTTTGCTCTTCTGTTGGCCTCTTCTGGTGTTATCCCTCCTAGTGACTCTAGTATTCCCTTTATCCATCTCTTTCTCGGTCTTCCTCTTAATCTGGCGTTTTCGTAGCGTTTGTCTATGGCTCTTTAAGCCATTCTTAGTTCTTTTTGTCTTGTTATGTGGCCGAACCAATTTATCTGTTGTTTCTTTATGTATTCGATGGCTAGTTCAATTTCGAGTTTCTTCCTCAGGTCAGTGTTTCTTACTCTGTCCCTTAAGCTGTTTCCTGCCATTCTTCTGACACACTTCATTTCGGTGGTCGTTATCTTTCTTATTTTGTATGGACTGCTGGAAGAATTACACAAAAGCAGTAACAATTATACAGGAAACGACATTGCAGATAAAAAAAGACAATACTTCAGGCGAACGAAAGATAAATAGACATACCTCTTCTACTATACATTCAAAGTGATTAAAAGAAGCTGTATTTTAAAATTAAAACAAAAACAAAAACATTTGTGGTTAAAAATTGAATATTGCATCTCCCGAAACTCGATTTTTGATTTAGTTGCTCGCGTTCGCCCGATGACTAAAGGAATACACCTTCTCATCATCCGCCCTTAAAAGGATGTTAAGTGGGCGTGTCTGCGCTGTGCTGTGGTTTGCAATAAAACTGTGATATTTGCACCTTTCGGCCCAACACATCCGAATTCAGCATGTTATTTTTGAGTACCGGGTTGTCTTCCCTCTTTGATCCCCACTCGCTTGGCCAGACTAGACAGGTTAGTCTGTTACTGGAGGCACCGCAGAGAGGTGGAACAGGGTCTGGATGTTTCTGGTTCACCGATCCTGTCACAAGCCATTAGCTGTGGAGCATTGTGACAACTTCCAGCGGTGCTGCAGGGGAGGCGCTTTTGCCTCCCTTTGATTTATTTGTTACAAGCATTAGCTATAATTATCAATCATTCTCTCTCTCTCTCTCTCTCTCTCTCTCTCTCTCTCTCTCTCTCTCACACGCACACGCACACACACGCACACACACACATATATAAATATCAATCATTCACACATAAATATACACTTTAGCTAAAAAAATCTTAATTTTTGTGTCTGGTGTCACAAATTGAAACCACTCCCGTAAAATATCAATTTTAAGAATAAGTAGAATGTATTAGGTTCAAAACATCTTCACTCATAAATGCTGCACAATTTTCAAGGTTAGAACTAAAATGTCACTTTGAGATTAAAATAAACAGCTGTAGACTACACTGATGTTCCACTGAACAGTATTCCGGTCTAAAAAAAATGCGACACAGTCGTAGGTTCGGTTTAACCAATTTCAAGTCAAACTAGGTTCCATCATCATCATCGAGTGCCATCTCCGCAACGAAAGGTTATCTACCATGGAGCGCTATTCTGCTCTGTCTCTTGCTTTGATGGTGCAGGTTGTCATAGGCTGACTTGTCCATCTTTTGATGTTACTCATCCATGTTAGTCTTGGTTTTGCCTCTGCCTCTTTTACCTTAGGTTCAAAAGTAGTAAAACTGTGATATTTGCGCCATTCGGCCCAACACATCCGAATTCAGCATGTTATTTTTGAGTACCGGGTTGTACTAGGTTAAGTCGGAAGAATGCTCTGATACTGGTCCGAACCTATATCCGGCTCAGAATATATTTATTTCAATAGAGACACCAGACTCAACTAATCTTCCACTCAACATATGTTGCATTCAATATATGAATTATCATACAAGACGCAACTGATCTTTGACTCAACGCAGATTTTCTTTTTTTCGCATCATATGTTATATTCAATATACACACGATGTAGGTCTAGACATTGAATCTCACTACCCAGAGAATGCTAGATATTGGATCTCACTACCCAGAGAAGGCTAGATATTGGATCTCACTACCCAGAGAAGTCTAGATATTGGATCTCACTACCCAGAGAAGTCTTTATATTGGATCTCACTACCCAGAGAAGATTAGACATCGGATCTCACTACCCAGAGAAGATTAGACATCGGATCTCACTACCCAGAGAAGATGAGACATCGGATCTCACTACCCAGAGAAGATTAGACATCGGATCTCACTACCCAGAGAAGATTAGACATCGGATCTCACTACCCAGAGAAGATTAGACATCGGATCTCACTACCCAGAGAATATTAGACATCGGATCTCACTACCCAGAGAAGATTAGACATCGGATCTCACTACCCAGAGAAGACTAGACATCGGATCTCACTACCCAGAGAAGATTAGACATCGGATCTCACTACCCAGAGAAGACTAGACATCGGATCTCACTACCCAGAGAAGACTAGACATCGGATCTCACTACCCAGAGAAGACTAGACATCGGATCTCACTACCCAGAGAAGACTAGACATCGGATCTCACTTCCCAGAGAAGACTAGACATCGGATCTCACTACCCAGAGAAGACTAGACATCGGATCTCACTACCCAGAGAAGACTAGACATCGGATCTCACTACCCAGAGAAGACTAGACATCGGATCTCACTACCCAGAGAAGACTAGACATCGGATCTCACTACCCAGAGAAGACTAGACATCGGATCTCACTACCCAGAGAAGACTAGACATCGGATCTCACTACCCAGAGAAGACTAGACATCGGATCTCACTACCCAGAGAAGACTAGACATCGGATCTCACTACCCAGAGAAGACTAGACATCGGATCTCACTACCCAGAGAAGACTAGACATCGGATCTCACTACCCAGAGAAGACTAGACATCGGATCTCACTACCCAGAGAAGACTAGACATCGGATCTCACTACCCAGAGAAGACTAGACATCGGATCTCACTACCCAGAGAAGACTAGACATCGGATCTCACTACCCAGAGAAGGCTAGACATCGGATCTCACTACCCAGAGAAGACTAGACATCGGATCTCACTACCCAGAGAAGACTAGACATCGGATCTCACTACCCAGAGAAGACTAGACATCGGATCTCACTACCCAGAGAAGACTAGACATCGGAACTCACTACCCAGAGAAGATTAGACATCGGATCTCACTACCCAGAGAAGACTAGACATCGGATCTCACTACCCAGAGAAGACTAGACATCGGATCTCACTACCCAGAGAAGACTAGACATCGGATCTCACTACTCAGAGAAGATTAGACATAGGATCTCACTACCCAGAGAAGATTAGACATCGGATCTCACTACCCAGAGAAGATTAGACATCGGATCTCACTACCCAGAGAAGATTAGACATCGGATCTCACTACCCAGAGAAGATTAGACATTGGATCTCACTACCCAGAGAAGACTAGACATCGGATCTCACTACCCAGAGAAGACTAGACATCGGATCTCACTACCCAGAGAAGATTAGACATCGGATCTCACTTCCCAGAGAAGACTAGACATCGGATCTCACTTCCCAGAGAAGACTAGACATGGGATCTCACTACCCAGAGAAGATTAGACATCGGATCTCACTACCCAGAGAAGACTAGACATCGGATCTCACTACACAGAGAAGACTAGACATCGGATCTCACTACCCAGAGAAGACTAGACATCGGATCTCACTTCCCAGAGAAGATTAGACATCGGATCTCACTACCCAGAGAAGACTAGACATCGGATCTCACTACCCAGAGAAGACTAGACATCGGATCTCACTACCCAGAGAAGACTAGACATCGGATCTCACTACCCAGAGAAGACTAGACATCGGATCTCACTACCCAGAGAAGACTAGACATCGGATCTCACTACCCAGAGAAGACTAGACATCGGATCTCACTACCCAGAGAAGACTAGACATCGGATCTCACTACCCAGAGAAGACTAGACATCGGATCTCACTACCCAGAGAAGACTAGACATCGGATCTCACTACCCAGAGAAGACTAGACATCGGATCTCACTACCCAGAGAAGACTAGACATCGGATCTCACTACCCAGAGAAGACTAGACATCGGATCTCACTACCCAGAGAAGGCTGGACATCGGATCTCACTACCCAGAGAAGACTAGACATCGGATCTCACTACGCAGAGAAGACTAGACATCGGATCTCACTACCCAGAGAAGGCTAGACATCGGATCTCACTACCCAGAGAAGACTAGACATCGGATCTCACTACCCAGAGAAGGCTAGACATCGGATCTCACTACCCAGAGAAGATTAGACATCGGATCTCACTACCCAGAGAAGACTAGACATCGGATCTCACTACCCAGAGAAGACTAGACATCGGATCTCACTTCCCAGAGAAGACTAGACATCGGATCTCACTACCCAGAGAAGGCTAGACATCGGATCTCACTACCCAGAGAAGACTAGACATCGGATCTCACTACCCAGAGAAGGCCAGACATCGGATCTCACTACCCAGAGAAGACTAGACATCGGATCTCACTACCCAGAGAAGATTAGACATCGGATCTCACTACCCAGAGAAGGCCAGACATCGGATCTCACTACCCAGAGAAGATTAGACATCGGATCTCACTACCCAGAGAAGATTAGACATCGGATCTCACTACCCAGAGAAGATTAGACATCGGATCTCACTACCCAGAGACCAAGGGTAAAGTAACGAAAAAATCATGAATTCAATTTTGATAAAATTCTCACAGTTTGTAGTGGGATTTGAACCTGGTGCTTTCCTGTCCAGAGGCTGACGTCTTATCCCTAGACCATCCAGCCCTCTGATTTGTCATAAATATTCATTGATGTATTATTGCTATCTTATGTCTCTAGCATTGGAGCTCCTCTATAATAAATAAAAGTTATATAAAGGACTCAGCCTTAATAGAAAAAAGACATAAGTAATGGTAGCAACAAAGAAAAAGACACCCCTGCAATGCACAATAAAGACAAGTGGAAGAATGTTAAAATAGGTAAATGAATTTAAATATGTGGGAATATTGTTAACCTCAGATGGTAGATGTACAACACAGATGAGATGCAGAATGGCTCAGGCAAAAGCAGCTTTCCAAAAAAAAAAAAAAAGAGGGGGGGGGGAGATACGGTCCATTTTTGACAATAAATACAAGAAAAAGAGTTCTTAAATGTTATGTAGAGCCAGTCTTAACATATAGATGTGAATCATGGACAATAAGACAGGAGACAAGAAACTCACTGGAGGCTGTAGAAATGTGGTCTTACAGAAGAATGTTGAGAATACCATGGGCAGCTAAAAAGAGTAATGAAAACGTTGTGAAGGAGGCCAAAGCAAAAATAGAGCTATATGTGTGTCGTGACCAACTCAGTAGTTGGGTTTTGTGGCATGCCAGCATGGCAAAGAAGTGGATAGGAAGTGTGACAATTGTAGAATTGCGGTGTCCAACATAAGGATGTAAATAAAAGCAGCAGCGGAAGAGATTTCATGGTTATAGATACAGTTAGTCGAAGGCTCCGGTATCACTGCAACTGAATGAAAATCCATAATTGCTCAACCGCCCGTGTCAGTGGAATGATCCGAATTAACATCTCATCGAATATGACAGGAAACAGTCTGAGAGATAAGATCAGAAATGAAGAACTGAGAAGAAAGCTAGGAATAGCCCCCGCCATAGAATATATAAGGAAACAACAGATACTATGGTTTGGCCACGTGACAAGGCAGAAAGAACAAAACACAACACAACGAGCCTTCAACAAACGTTGTGAGAACACCAGACCAAAGTGTCGACCACGAAAAAGATGGGTCGATGGAATATTAGAAGCACTAGGAAACATAACAGCAGCAGAGGCGAACATAAGAGCAAAAGACCGCGAATTATATCTCCCCTCGACGCTGAAAGGCAGATGAGGAATGAAAGAAGAAGAAGAAGATCGAATATGCAAACAAAGATAGACAGCTGCAGTCATCATCATAGCTGCTACAGCACATGCCAAACATGACCAAGCGCCACCAAAAGTGAACACAGCTGAACTGTCCTTCGTCATCATCAATCATCGTAAGCAATCTGAATATAGAAACGCCATCCGGATTAAAAGCACAGTTCAAGGTGTGCAGAGTACAATAAACTCAGTAGCCCCTGCAGCATATTCCGGACTTGGAATATAAGGAAACTGCAACAAGGAACACTTTTCAGACAGTGCTTCAACGGTTCCTGTCGCCTATTCGCCGTATTGACCGGAAGTCTATTTCACGGCTATTTACACAGAACGCTAATCACGGTATGTATGTGTTGGTGACGGATTCGCCAAATGCTTTAGAGAAGTTAAATAGAAACACCTTGCGGCGGGTGTCGGTGCACATCCTCGATGGCTCACCAGTGAACGCGTTGACATGTGTGTAATGTCTATAGCATACTGGGGTCCACACAAGTAATCTCGCGGATAGACTAGCTGATTGTGCTAACACCGAGTGTAGCTTGGCTTTGAAGATCGTAATGTTTGTTATTAATTCCTTACAGTGTAACAGTATTACAACGTCGCTGTTGCTTACCATTTGTTAAAAGCTTCGCCTAAAACTTGGTGTGACTCGGGAAACGTTTATGTCTGTCAAATAATGTCCGATAAGAGGATGCCTGCTTGCGTTTGTCCAATGACTAAAGGAGCACACCTCTTCGTCATCCACCCTTAAAAGGACGTTAAGTGGGCGTGTCTACGTTGTGTTGTGGTTTAACTGTGATGTTTGCGCCTTTCGTCCCAACACATCCGATTTCATCATCGAGTGCCGTCTCCGCAACGAAGGTTGGCTACCATGGAGCGTCATTCTGCTCTGTCTCTTGCTTTGATGGTGCAGGTTGTCATAGGCTGATTTGTCCATCTTTTGATGTTACTTGTCCATGTTAGTCTTGGTTTGACTCTGCCTCTTTTACCTTGTATTTTCCCCTCCAGGATTACTTTTAGTAGGCTGTTGTGTCTTTTAACATGCCCCAAAACATTCGACTTCAGCATTACATTTTTTTTTAGTACCAGCTTGTCTTCCCTCTTCGATCCCTGCTCGCTTGGCCAGACTAGACAGGTTAGTGTGTTACTGAAGGTACCACGGAGAGATGGAGCAGAGTCTGGATGGTTCTGATTGACCGTCTGCTGGCGCAAGCCGTCTGCTATAGGTCGCTGACTACTTCCAGTTCTGCTGCTGTGAGGCGTGCCTTCGCCTCCCGATAAGAATATTAAGACCGCCGTAACCAACAACTATGACGTAATACTATTACAAAAGGAGGCTTAGTGGAACTGATGGGTTTAAGAATGAAAGTGGAATCAGATTGTAAACTTAGTGGAGGATGCAGATGTCTGTTCAAACTACATTGAACACGCTTAACACGATTAATGTTGCTGAAGCGGATATGGGGGATGCACAGCCTGCAGTGAGATGAATCTAATTACTAGACAGGTAGATTCCAACAGTAGAGAAGACTGGCTGAATGGATAGACCATAGGACAAAAAACAAAACAGGGAGAGATCTTTTTAAATACACGACAAGGCCAAACCCCCACGACAACGTTTCTTCTTTTCTTATTCTATCCTTCCTCTGTTGCCGTTGGCGTCGAGGGGAGAAACAACACGATAACGTTAGCAACATATAAAGGAAGTGACCAAACCCCCACGACAACGTTAGCAACATATAAAGAAAGCGACCATACCCCCACGACAACGTTAGCAACATATAAAGAAAGCGACCATACCCCCACGACAACGTTAGCAACATATAAAGAAAGCGACCATACCCCCACGACAACGTTAGCAACATATAAAGGAAGCGACCAAACCCCCACGACAACGTTAGCAACATATAAAGAAAGCGACCATACCCCCACGACAACGTTAGCAACATATAAAGGAAGCGACCAAACCCCCACGATAACGTTAGCAACATATAAAGGAAGCGACCATACCCCCACGACAACGTTAGCAACATATAAAGGAAGCGACCAAACCCCCACGATAACGTTAGCAACATATAAAGGAAGCGACCAAACCCCCACGATAACGTTAGCAACATATAAAGGAAGTGACCAAACCCCCACGACAACGTTAGCAACATATAAAGGAAGTGACCAAACCCCCACGATAGCGTTAGCAACATATAAAGGAAGCGACCAAACCCCCACGATAACGTTAGCAACATATAAAGAAAGCGACCAAACCCCCACGATAACGTTAGCAACATATAAAGGAAGTGACCAAACCCCCACGATAACGTTAGCAACATATAAAGAAAGCGACCATACCCCCACGACAACGTTAGCAACATATAAAGGAAGCGACCAAACCCCCACGATAACGTTAGCAACATATAAAGGAAGTGACCAAACCCCCACGACAACGTTAGCAACATATAAAGGAAGCGACCAAACCCCCACGATAACGTTAGCAACATATAAAGGAAGCGACCAAACCGCCATGTTGAAAATGAGGACTGGTCATGTACCATTGAAGAACCACATGAACCAAACTCCAGCATGTCCACTCTGTTAAACACCCACATGAAACAGTGGAACATCGTCTATTTGACTGTGCAAAGTTCACCGACATCTGAGCAACTCTACTTCCTCAAAGACTTGATAAATGGAACACCTTGTACGGAACTACAAGGTGATTCAGAAATACCCGCGGATATCATTATATGGAGGTGAAAACAGATCTATACCTATGTTTCATAGATGACACCAAGGCATTTGACAAAGTAAAGCACCAAGAAATAATCAACATTTTAGAAAGCATAAACGTAGACAGCAAAGATCTAAGAATAATAAAGAATATGTACTGGCAACAAACAGCGGCCATAAGAACTGGAAACCAATTGGGAATGTTTCAACAAATAAAACAGGGTGTTAGACAAGGTTGTGTGCTGTCACCAGATTTGTTTCATATTTATAGTTAGATTATTTTAAGATTCATAAGGGGCATGCCTGAAATAACAATTGGAGATCATAATGTAAATAATCTAAGGTATGCTGATGATACAGGTATGCTGTGACTCAAACAAATGAGTTACAAGGAATGTTTGACATTATAGTGAAAGAAAGCAAAAATAAAGGACTCAGTCTTAATAACAAAATGACAGAGGTAATGGTAACAATAAAGAAAAAGACATCACCTCAGTGCAAAATAAAGACAAGTGGAACAATATTAAAACAGGTAAATGAATTTAAATATTTGGGAACTTTGTTAACCTCAGGCGGAAGATGTACAAAAGAGGTGAGATGCAGAATGGCTTCCAAAAAATGAGGAAGATACTATGCAATCCAATTTTGACAATAGAAACAAGAAAAAGAGTTCTTAAATGTTATGTAGAGCCAGTCTTAACATATGGATGTGAATCATGGACAATGGGACAACAGACAAGAAAATCATTGGACTCTGTAGAAATGTGGTTTTACATGAGAATATTGAGAATACCATAGACAGCTAAGAAGAGTAAACTATAAATGTTCTAAGAGAAGTCAAAATAAAAAGAGAGCTAATTTCCAATATTAGGAAGAAACAATCATCATTTTTTGGCCATGTAATGAGAAGAGAACAACTGCAATATATAGTAATAACTGGGAAAATTGAGGGACGAAGAGATAGAGGAAAGTAAAGAGAAAAAATAACTGACAGCTTAAGAGAATGGCTTGACAGAAGGTCAACAACAGAAATGATAAATAACTGCCGAGATCGAAAGTTGTGGAGAGACATGATCACCTACGCCAGCAGGTCCGGTACTTGATGATGATGATCCAAGGCATTGGGCCGAAGGGTGTCAGCTCACAACCCGCTGAATCTATTACAACAACAACAACAGTAGACATTGTTGATTAGAAGTTTTTGAGACCCAGTAACAAGTGTGTGAAGTGAGCCTCACAGTTTGAGAATCTCTGTACTACAGGAAGCAAGCAAGTGCATTCCACTTGTCTGTCACACGTCACGTCATGCGCAGAATGTCAATTGCTGTTCAGCCAGTTGTCACTTCGACTTGTCAGTCTATGGTTAAGTTTCCATGTTGCCATCTTGTTTGTGGCCAAGGGAATAATCGGTGAATTGTTGTTGTTGCTTTATTTATTGCGTTTCTCTCTCACTAGATTTGGCCTCTGTATTGAGATGTAATTTTTGTGTCCCGATAGTTAAAGAGTTCTTTATTTAATTGTGAGAGTTATTCGTTTTTCTGTAGCGAGTACAATCCTTGCTTGCTTGTGTTCCCCCGATGACTAAAGGAATGCACCTCTTCATCATCCGCCCTTAAAAGGACGTTAAGTGGGCGTCTCTTCGTTGTGTTGTTGTTTGCACTGTAACTCAGATATTTCTGCTTTTCGGACCAATACATCCGACTTCAGCACGACATTTTTGAGTACCTGGTTGTCGTCCCTCTTCGATCCCTACTCGCTTGGCCAGACTAGGCAAGTTAGTCTATTACTAGAGGCACCGCGGAGAGGTGGAGCAGGAACTGGATGATTCTGGTTCACCGATCCTGGCGCAAGCCATCAGCTGTCGGTCGCTGACAACTTCCAAGGAAGCCTCCCTGCTGGGAGACGCCTTTGCCCCCATGAGTATAATATAGCGGGTTCATTCATCGTATAAGGCACTAATGCATGGACAAATAGAAGACCTACATGAACAGTTAAATAGACTCAGCAGCACAGGCACAAAATACAACATCAACATAAACAAAACAGAAGTCATGAATGTCGCACACGAGAAACATAACATCACCACAACGATAGACAGCAGACAACTACAACAAATTGAGGGATTTAAATACCTAGGAAGTCTAGTGATAAACGACAATTCACAAACAGCAGAGATAGACTTAAGATGCAACAAAGCTTGTCAAATCATTGGACAGTTATCACCACTATTGTCCAACAAGGGAAATAACTTTAGAGGCAAAACGAGCACTCTACAATACAATCTTCATCCCAACGTTGTGCTACCAATGCCAGACCTGGACCCTAGATGCAAGAACAATAAGAAAAATTACCTCTACAGAGATGAAATGTGTTAGACAAATGACAGGGAATAACCTGCAAGACTAGATCAGAAATAAAAAACAGAAAAAAGTTAGTAATGATACCCGTCACAGAACACATAATGAAACAACAGATAAAATGGTTTGGCCACGTGATAAGGCAGAAAGTTCAAAAGACACAGCGAACCTTTAATAAACGCTGCGAGAACACCAGACCTAAGGGCCGGCCACGAAAAAGATAGATCGATGGAATATTAGAATCACTAGGAAACATAACAGCAGCAGAGGCGAACAGAAGAGAAAACAGTCACACATTATATCTCCTCTCGACGCTGAAAGGCAAATGAGGAAGGAAAGATGAAGACTATTCATCATCATTTTAGTGCCGTTAATGCCACACTGAACTCGTTGTGTAAAAAGTAAAGTACCCCCCCCCCCGTCACGCCAAGTGGCGTATAGGGAAATATGGTGTTAGTGACCCTATATTTTACAGACCTTCAGCACATGATTTTTGGGGTAATGTGGTCGGTATTACGCCCGTGCTGCTTTTACTTTCCCAGAAAAAATCCGGTACCCATTTAAGGCTGGGTGAACCGGAGCCGTCGGTTGGGATCGAACCCTACCCCTTGTCCGTAGTAGTCCAGTTCACTAACCACTGAGCTATCGCGGCTCCTACTAATTTTTAGGGAATTAGTAAAACCCAGGTGTCCTCGCCAGGATTACGAACCCCGGCTGTTGCCGTGGTAAGCCAACCGCCTATCGATTGCGCTAACCGGACACCCGAACTCGTTGTGTACCTCACGCTAAGTCGCTGTTAGAAGCAAAACTTCTCAGTCACAGTAAGTGGTGAAGTCAATGCCTGTAGTCTTTGTCATTCTTATCAATGTTGTTCTAAATGTCTTATGAGGAAATCTCTATATCTTTGTTTTAGTTTTTTTTTTCCCTGTTGGTTCTAGTTTGAGGAGCTGTTTTTGATCAACTTATTCTCATTATGCGACCAACATATGCACGCGCGCATGTATATAAATAAAAAAGTAGTAAGTAAAGAGCCCCTGTCACAGCAAGTTGCGTACAGGGAATATGGTGTTAGTGACCACAAATTTTACAGACCTTCTACACATGATTTTTGGGGTAATGTGGTAGGTATTACGCCCGTGCCGCTTTACTTTCCCAGAAAAAATCCGTACCAATTAAAGGCGGGGTGAACCGGAAGCCGTCGGTTGGGATCGAACCCTACCTCTTGTCCTTTGTAGTCCAGTTCACTAACCACTGAGCTAGAGCGGCTCCCGCGCATGTGTATGGTTTCTGATACTTATGTCGACGCCGTTTATTTGGAGAATTGGCATTTTTATTGAAAGAGGTGATATTCTTCTTCTTCTTCTTCCTCTTCCTCTTCTTCCTCTTCCTCCTCCTCCTCCTCTTCCTCCTCTTCCTCTGCTTCTTCCTCTTCTTCTTCCTCTTCCTCTTCTTCTTCCTCTTCCTCTTCTTCTTCTTCTTCCTCTTCCTCTTCCTCCTCTTCTTCCTCTTCTTCTTCTTCTTCTTCTCCTTCTATTGCCCTTGGCGTCGAAAGAATATACAATCTGCGATTCTTTGCTCTTGTGTTGGCCTCTTCTGGTGTTATTCCTCCTAGTGACTCTAGTATTCGCTTAATCCATCTCTTCCTCGGTCTTCCATTTATTCTGGCGTTTTCGTAGCGTTTGTTTATGGCTCCTTGAGTCATTGTTAGTTCTTTTTGTCTTGTTATGTGGCCGAACCAATTTAAAAGAGGTGATAAAAGATGTTGATAAACGATAACTGTGGATTCTGGACAAATGAAATTAATTGTCATCGATCGCCGAACTGGTACAGCTAGTCGCTGCGTGCCGATAAAGGAGAAGATCGGAGCACCTATGGGTGTGCCTGAAGTGCAGGATGATCATAACATATAATATCATAATGTAATAACTTATTGTTTATAATTTTATTTCACGATGGCAGTTCTACTGCTGTTTCTACTCATACCGCGTTCACAAGTCTTGTAATCACGCGACCTTGACTATATGTCCTGTATGTACCGTTTTGGAGGGGTAAGAGCAACAGACAGGAAAACAAAACAGAAAATTGAAGTCTTTGAAATGTGGATATATAGAAGAATAGACAGAATTGGGTGGAAGGAAAAGAAAACAAACGATGAAGTCTTAAAACAATTAAACATGAAAAGAAAACTACTAAACACAATTCAAACAAGGCAAATACGATTTTTGGGCTATGTTAAAAGACACAACAGCCTACTAAAAGTATTCTTGGAGCGGAAAATACAAGGTAAAAGAGGCAGAGGCAGACCAAGACTAACATGGACGAGTAACATCAAAAGATGGACAAGTCAACCTATGACAACCTGCACCATCAAAGCTACAGACAAAGCGGAATGGCGCTCCATGGTAGCCCACCTTCATTGCGGTTTCTGTCTGGGTGTTCTCCCGTAGCCTTTTCTGCTCCCGATGGTAACTGCTGGGCAGCAGTGGTTTGTTTTCTGGAGCGTCCCTTCCCTGTAGATAGAGCTTTAAATCACAGTTGGAAAAGAGCAGGAAAAGAGCCGTAAAAGAGCTGTAAAAGAGCTGGATTTGGCAGTCGCAACACGTTGAGGGGGTAATAATGAAAACATGACCCGAGCACGTAATGTACTTCTCCGATCTGTGTTGAGGATGATCTGTTGACTGATTAACTCTCAGTGAAGAATCATCATTATGTGTCATGCAGGTTGGCGTAGGCGATCATGTCCTTCCACAATCTTCTATCAACAGTGTATCGTATCAATTCTGTTGACTGTTTCCCATGCCATGATACCAAGCTATCCAGTCATATCTCTCTTTGTTGCTCGTGATCTATTTTCCCCTGTATTTTGCCAGTTGTAACCAAGTATTCCAACTTTCCTCTTCTCATGATGTGCCAGAAAAAAATGTTGATTATTTCTTTCTGATGTTTCTTAGGAGCTCTCCTTTTGCGTTGGTTTCTTTGAGAATTTCCTGGTTGGTCTTTTTAGCTGTTCAGGGAACTTTCAACATTCTTCTGAGAAATCCTATCTCTGTGACCTCTAATCGTCTTTTCATTTGTTTGTTTACTGTCCATGATTCACTTCCATAGGTTAGAATTGGCTCTATATAGCACATATGAACTCTTTTTTTTCATTTCTATTGACATAGACTTGTTGCATGAGATATTTTTCATTTTCTGAGATGTTATCTTGACCTGAGCTATTCTGCTTTTTATTTCTGTGGTGCATCTTCCATCTGATGTTATTATTGTGCCCAAATATTTGATACGTTGCACTTGTTTCAGATGTGTCCTGTTTATTTTTATGATGGTGATAATTGTTTCTTCGATATAACCTTTACTTCTATTTTCTTATTATTCCGACTGAGACCTTTCTTGTTGCTTTCTTTTTACTATTACGTCCATCATTTCTTGTAGTTCAGTTTCATATAAAAAAACATAACCATAGTAGGCAAAAAACAAAACATCTTATGCAACAAAAATATCAATTGTAGTAAGAAAGAGTGTTCATCATAATCATCAAGTACCGGGCCTGCTGGCGTAGGTGATCATGTCTCTCCACAACTTTCGATCTCGACAGTTTTTTTTTTATAATTTCTGTTGTTGACCTTCTGCCAAGCCACTCTCTTAAGCTGTCTGGTATTTTTTTCTCTTCGCTTCCATTTATCTCTGCATCCCTCAATTTTCCCAGTTGTTACAATATATTCCAGTTGTTCTCTTCTCATTACATGGCCAAAAAATGATGATTGTTTCTTCCTACTATTGGAAATTAGCTCTCTTTTTGCTTTCATATCTTTCAGAACATTTTTCATTACTCTTCTACAGTAGGCCACAGAGATGAAGTTTCTTAGAAGAATTTTGACTATTCATTGGACAGCCAGAAAAACCAACGAGGACATTCTTAAAGAAGCCAACACAAAAAGGGAGCTCCTAAGAAACACAGAAAAGAAGCAAGTGACATTATTCTGGCACATCATGAGAATAGGAAAGTTGGAATACTTGCTTCTTCTTCTATCTTTTTAGCTCCCAGTGGAGCATAGGTCTTCAACAAACACTTTCCTAGTCATTCTATTTTTTTGCCATTCTTTCAAGATCATTCCATGTCTTCCCCATCATCTTCATCTCTGCTCCTATCTGTCTTCTCTAAGAATTCCTTGGTCTTCCTCTTTGTCTTTTCCCCCTCGGGATTCCAAAAAGGGCCTGTTGTGTAATACTCTCAGTTGGCTTCCGCAGTGTGTGTCCTATTCAGCGCCATCGTCTTTTCTGGAATACGTGGTTACAATTGGCAAAATACATGGAAAGAGAGATCGCGAACGACAAAGAGAAAAGATACTAGATAGCTTGGTGTCATGGCATGGAAAACAGTCAAAAACAGAACTGATACGATGTACTGTAGATAGAAGATTGTGGAAGTACATGATTGCCTACACCAACTGGTATATCACATGATGATGAAGATGATTAGTTGTATACACTGACCACTCAACTCTTGTTGATAATTTGTTATTATCATTTTATTATGATCAAAACAAAATCATATTATCTGGAACATTAATGTTGAACTGAACAGCGATCTCTTATAATGCTGCCAACTGGCAACAGAAGGAAGGCTAAAATAAAATAATGAGGCGAGGGGGAACGTAAGGAGTTAATAACAGATCAGGTACCAATTTACATATGCCCTACGTAAATTTAATTGCTATAAAGTAGACTGTGGATATATGGTGTGAAAGGAAGACATAACAAACCATAAAGGGGAAGTAAGTCTGAAAGATTCCTCCTCTCCAGCCAGATCTACCATTGTCATGTTTAAAGTCTCTTTGATATCTTGAAACCACCTTCTTCTTGGTCTGCCCTTGATATGCCTTCCAGAAAAATAAAATGCCTTCCCCTATTACCACCTGCATGTCTCCCAACATGGCCATAGTATATTAATTTCCCCTGAAGAAAGGTGTTTAAAAAGCCAGTTGCTTTTTTTTTAAAAATTTAAATCGTGGAATGTCTCCTCATCGCATGCAGCTATAGGGGCTGCAACATAAAGGCCAGCTGCGGGCAGTTATTGAGGCAGGTTAAAGGGAGATACTGGACACCCCCAACCATGGGGGGGGGGGGGGGGGGGGAGGGGGGCGGGGAGAGAGAGAGACTTGCTTTCTGATCCCAGTAATTTGAACCCCACGTCCACCCGATTGTTTGTCAAAATTTGTGGACAAGATGATGGTATGACAAGATGGCAGTTATAACAAGATTGCAGTTATGACAAGATGGTGGTAGTTATGACAAGATGGTGGTGATTATGACAAGATGGCAGTTGTGACAAGACGGTGGTGATTATGACAAGATGGTGGTGATTATGACAAGATGGTGGTGATTATGACAAGATGGCAGTTGTGACAAGACGGTGGTGATTATGACAAGATGGTGGTGATTATGACAAGATGGCAGTTGTGACAAGACGGTGGTGATTATGACAAGATGGCAGTTATGACAAGACGGTGGTGATTATGACAAGATGGTGGTGATTATGACAAGATGGCAGTTGTGACAAGACGGTGGTGATTATGACAAGACGGTGGTGATTATGACAAGATGGCAGTTGTGACAAGACGGTGGTGATTATGACAAGATGGTGGTGATTATGACAAGACGGTGGTGATTATGACAAGATGGCAGTTGTGACAAGATGGTGGTGATTATGACAAGATGGCAGTTATGACAAGACGGTGGTGATTATGACAAGATGGTGGTGATTATGACAAGACGGTGGTGATTATGACAAGATGGCAGTTGTGACAAGACGGTGGTGATTATGACAAGATGGCAGTTATGACAAGATGGCAGTTATAACAAGATGGCAGTTATGACAAGACGGTGGTGATTATGACAAGATGGTGGTGATTATGACAAGACGGTGGTGATTATGACAAGACGGTGGTGATTATGACAAGACGGTGGTGATTATGACAAGATGGCAGTTGTGACAAGACGGTGGTGATTATGACAAGATGGTGGTGATTATGACAAGACGGTGGTGATTATGACAAGATGGCAGTTGTGACAAGACGGTGGTGATTATGACAAGATGGCAGTTATGACAAGACGGTGGTGATTATGACAAGACGGTGGTGATTATGACAAGATGGTGGTGATTATGACAAGATGGCAGTTATGACAAGATGGTGGTGATTATGACAAGATGGCAGTTGTGACAAGACGGTGGTGATTATGACAAGATGGCAGTTGTGACAAGACGGTGGTGATTATGACAAGACGGTGGTGATTATGACAAGATGGCAGTTGTGACAAGACGGTGGTGATTATGACAAGATGGTGGTGATTATGACAAGATGGTGGTGATTATGACAAGATGGTGGTGATTATGACAAGATGGTGGTGATTATGACAAGATGGTGGAGATTATGACAAGATGGTGGTGATTATGACAAGACGGTGGTGATTATGACAAGACGGTGGTGATTATGACAAGATGGTGGTGATTATGACAAGACGGTGGTGATTATGACAAGACGGTGGTGATTATGACAAGATGGTGGTGATTATGACAAGATGGCAGTTGTGACAAGACGGTGGTGATTATGACAAGATGGTGGTGATTATGACAAGACGGTGGTGATTATGACAAGACGGTGGTGATTATGACAAGATGGTGGTGATTATGACAAGATGGTGGTGATTATGACAAGATGGTGGTGATTATGACAAGATGGTGGTGATTATGACAAGATGGTGGTGATTATGACAAGATGGTGGTGATTATGACAAGACGGTGGTGATTATGACAAGACGGTGGTGATTATGACAAGATGGTGGTGATTATGACAAGACGGTGGTGATTATGACAAGACGGTGGTGATTATGACAAGATGGTGGTGATTATGACAAGATGGCAGTTGTGACAAGACGGTGGTGATTATGACAAGATGGTGGTGTTTATGACAAGATGGCAGTTGTGACAAGACGGTGGTGATTATGACAAGATGGTGGTGATTATGACAAGACGGTGGTGATTATGACAAGATGGCAGTTGTGACAAGACGGTGGTGATTATGACAAGACGGTGGTGATTATGACAAGATGGCAGTTGTGACAAGACGGTGGTGATTATGACAAGACGGTGGTGATTATGACAAGATGGCAGTTGTGACAAGACGGTGGTGATTATGACAAGATGACAGTTGTGACAAGACGGTGGTGATTATGACAAGATGGTGGTGATTATGACAAGATGGTGGTGATTATGACAAGATGGCAGTTGTGACAAGACGGTGGTGATTATGACAAGATGGCAGTTATGACAAGACGGTGGTGATTATGACAAGATGGTGGTGATTATGACAAGATGGCAGTTGTGACAAGACGGTGGTGATTATGACAAGATGGCAGTTGTGACAAGACGGTGGTGATTATGACAAGATGGCAGTTGTGACAAGACGGTGGTGATTATGACAAGATGGTGGTGATTATGACAAGATGGTGGTGATTATGACAAGATGGTGGTGATTATGACAAGACGGTGGTGATTATGACAAGATGGTGGTGATTATGACAAGATGGTGGTGATTATGACAAGACGGTGGTGATTATGACAAGACGGTGGTGATTATGACAAGATGGTGGTGATTATGACAAGATGGCAGTTGTGACAAGACGGTGGTGTTTATGACAAGATGGCAGTTGTGACAAGACGGTGGTGATTATGACAAGATGGTGGTGATTATGACAAGACGGTGGTGATTATGACAAGATGGCAGTTGTGACAAGACGGTGGTGATTATGACAAGACGGTGGTGATTATGACAAGATGGCAGTTGTGACAAGACGGTGGTGATTATGACAAGACGGTGGTGATTATGACAAGATGGCAGTTGTGACAAGACGGTGGTGATTATGACAAGATGGCAGTTGTGACAAGACGGTGGTGATTATGACAAGATGGTGGTGATTATGACAAGATGGTGGTGATTATGACAAGATGGCAGTTGTGACAAGACGGTGGTGATTATGACAAGATGGCAGTTATGACAAGACGGTGGTGATTATGACAAGATGGTGGTGATTATGACAAGATGGCAGTTGTGACAAGACGGTGGTGATTATGACAAGATGGCAGTTGTGACAAGACGGTGGTGATTATGACAAGATGGCAGTTGTGACAAGACGGTGGTGATTATGACAAGATGGCAGTTGTGACAAGACGGTGGTGATTATGACAAGATGGCGGTTGTGACAAGATGGTGGTTATGACAAGATGGTGGTTATGACAAGATGGTGGTTGTGACAAGACGGTGGTGATTATGACAAGATGGCAGTTGTGACAAGACGGTGGTGATTATGACAAGATGGTGGTGATTATGACAAGATGGCAGTTGTGACAAGACGGTGGTGATTATGACAAGATGGCAGTTGTGACAAGACGGTGGTGATTATGACAAGATGGCAGTTGTGACAAGACGGTGGTGATTATGACAAGATGGCAGTTGTGACAAGACGGTGGTGATTATGACAAGATGGCAGTTGTGACAAGACGGTGGGCCTCACTTGCCCACAGTAGGCAGGTTTGTCTGTTATTATAGGCACCATGGAGAGGTGGAGCAGGTTCACCGATCCTGGCACAAGCTGTGGGTCGCTGCCAACTTCCAGCTCTGCTGCTATGAGGCGGACCTTCACCTCCATCAATAACTTGAATAATCATTTTGTGAATGCTGGAAGAAGGAGAATGAAGAAAACACCTATGACATAACATACTGGAAACAATGCGGCAGGAAAAGTTGAAGAACAAGAAAATAGTCACACACAAAATATTCATACACTTGAGTAGTGTAGTAACAATAGAAAGGGTAACCTCATGGATATCAACAAAATGATGAAATCAGCAGTGATATATTCCTTATATTATATAAGACAAAGAGGAAGACCAAGGAATTCTTGGAGAAGACAGATAAAAGCAGAGATGAAGATGATGGGAAAGACATGGAATGATCTTAAAAGAATGGCAAAAAACAAAACGACTTGGAAAGTGTTTGCTGAAGACCTATGCTCCACTGGGAGCTAAAAAGGTAGAAGAAGAAGAAGATATTCTTTCAAATACTTCAGTAATACAGCAGTAAAGGAACAGGCAACTAATTGCAGTGCTACAGTAAAGCTGGTAGCATTGAGCCAGTAGTGGGGTGTGGTATACATGCCAAGGTACGGTGGCAGCTTTACAAAAAAGGAACACAACAAAATACTGACATTTCGGTCGCTGGCCTTCTTCAGGAGACGAGGACAACGGCAACAAACGGTGAGGTTCAGATATCTATAGCTACATGTCGGATGATGCAGTTATGGAGAGGTGGACAGAGGGATGAGAGATGGGATGATGAGACGAGAAGAGATGTGTCACATGTTAGAGGATAGGTGAAGTGTAGAGGTATGAAATCGTAAGTAAAGAGAAATAATGTGGAACTAAAAGCTACAAAATGAAGAATGAAATGTATAAAGTATATTATATATTTAAATATATATATATATAAAGGAAATATATGACTTAGCTGGAGTGACTATGGTTAATTAATACAGCAGTAAGTTGGATTGGAAGATATGGTGGCAGCACTTGCTCCTGACCAGAGTGCCCACTACCCAGATATGTTGTGAATTATTTTTCCGGACTAACATGATTTCAAAGCGGTAATTTAAAAAATGACCTCCGCATAATTTTTGGGGGAAAATGGGGCAATCTGGTGTGAATGCTGACTGCATGACCTATAAAACATGCAGTTAAAATGTGTGCACTAACCCCTTCTGTACCACGAGCTGCAAAATGTATCTCTAGCAGCCAATCAGAGAGACTTGGGAGCAGCGGCTATTAATTTATTCAAGTCTGCATAATTATTTCCAACTAAAACCTTGTAATTCTCTTATTTAATCTCTTATTTGACTTTCTGATCAAATAATTCAAACAAACCGTGTGTTTTATATCTATTTTCATTTACTTACTTCCTGTTATTTCACATTTAAAAAAAATTATTTGACAAACACTGTGGCCACAGTCTGTTAAACCGTTAGTAGCAAATGTGCAAACAAAACTTAGACTGTTCAAATCAAACATACTATCAACCCTAATGTATGCATGCCAGAGCTGGAAAACAACAAAAGACACAAAAACAAAGTTGAACGCATTTGAAAATAAATGTCTAAGGAAAATAATTGGTATAGCATGGAACAAATTCAAAACAGACGATGAAATTATAGAAATTGCCGATCAGCCACTAATATCTTCAGTAATCAAGAAAAGATTTTGGACATGTGATGAGAAGAGATAATAACCGAATAGCAAAGCATGCCCTCATGTGGGAAACAATAGGTAAGAGGAAAAGAGGCCGACCCAGAGAAACACTGAGAAGAACATTGATCAGGCAGTAGGAATCAATGAGATTGAGATGCTTGCACAGAACAGAGACAAATGGTGAGATTTGATAAAAGATCTTTGCAAGGATTGAGACTGCTAGAAAGAAAATTTTGAAACAATGAAAGAGTATCTGAGTCTATGCCCTATGGGTCGACTACAGTTCAAAAGGTCAATAAGAAGATTAGATAAGGATAGATAGATAGATAGATAGATTAGACAGACAAACAGACGGACGGACGGGACGGGACAGACAGACAAGACAAGACAAGACAGGACAAGACAAGACAAGACAAGACAAGACAGGACAGGACAGGACAAGACAAGACAAGACAAGACAAGACAGGACAGGACAGGACAGGACAGGACAGGACAGGACAGGACAAGACAAGACAAGACAAGACAGGACAGATAACAAATGTATTAAGGCATGGAGGGAGCACTTACATGACAACAGTTTTTACAACCGGAAAGGGAAATAGTAGCAGAGTTATGGGAGGAACAACAATAATGAAAGACAATTACTGGGATATTTTAGATTTGAGAAGAAAAGAAGACTAAACAATGAACCAACATTTCAACCAAAAGTTCTATCTACAACTAGGATGAAAACAACAAAAAAAGCAGCTATGCTCAAATTTGACATTTTTGGGCCAAAAGACGCAAATGTCACAGGTCTACTGCAAACTACAACACAACACACCAATGACCACAACACGAGACATCAATGACCACAGCACGAGACATCAATGACCACAACACGAGACATCAATGACCACAGCACGAGACATCAATGACCACAACACGAGACATCAATGACCACAACACGAGACATCAATGACCACAACACGAGACATCAATGACCACAGCACGAGACATCAATGACCACAACACGAGACATCAATGACCACAACACGAGACATCAATGACCACAACACGAGACATTAATGACCACAACACGAGACATAATGACCACAACACGAGACATCAATGACCACAACACGAGACATCAATGACCACAACACGAGACATCAATGACCACAGCACGAGACATCAATGACCACAACACGAGACATCAATAAAACTAAACAATTCACAGCACTATCAACAAACACTATGAAAGCTACAGACCACAAGGTTAACCCTGAAAAAGATGGATATAAGACACAGCTGTTTGTTTTCATCCCAAAATGGCATTTTAGTTTCAACTTTTGACTGCATTCATGGATAAGGATGTCCTAAATTTAGTACATTCCACTCTTTCTTAAAATTGATATTTTATAGAAGTGGTTTCAGTTTGTGACACCAGACACACAAAATGTACAATTTATAGCTGAAGTCAATATTTATGTCATCATCATGAGGTCACATGCCCTTTGCAGAACGTTGCATTCACCACAGCCTGTCCGAAAGAATCTCTGTTTTTAGCAGATCTCCCACAGAATGTTGCATTCACCACAGCTTGTCCGAAAGAATCTCTGTTTTTAGCCAGATCTCCCACAGAATGTTGCATTCACCACAACCTGTCCGAAAGAATCTCTGTCTCTAGCCAGATCTCCCACAGAATGTTGCATTCACAACAGCCTGTCCGAAAGAATCTCTGTCTCTAGCCAGATCTCCCACAGAACGTTACATCCACCACAGCCTGTCCGAAAGAATCTCTGTCTCTAGCCAGATCTCCCACAGAACGTTACATTCACCACAGCCTGTCCGAAAGAATCTCTGTCTTTAGCCAGATTTTCCACAGAACGTTACATTCACCACAGTCTGTCTGAAAGAATCTCTGCCTCTAGCCAGATCTCCCACAGAACGTTACATTCACCACAGTCTGTCTGAAAGAATCTCTGCCTCTAGCCAGATCTCCCACAGAACGTTACATTCACCACAGTCTGTCTGAAAGAATCTCTGCCTCTAGCCAGATCTCCCACAGAACGTTACATTCACCACAGTCTGTCTGAAAGAATCTCTGTCTCTAGCCAGATCTCCCACAGAATGTTACATTCACCACAGTCTGTCTGAAAGAATCTGTCTCTAGCCAGATCTTCCACAGAACGTTACATTCACCACAGTCTGTCTGAAAGAATCTCTGCCTCTAGCCAGATCTTCAACAGAACGTTGCTGTCTGTCTGAAAAAATCTGTCTCTAACCAGATCTCCCACAGAACGTTGCATTCACCAGAACCCGTCTGAAAGAATCTCTGTCTCTAGTCAGATCTCCCACTTCTGTTGTCATATTCAAGATCTCCTTGATGTCCCCAAACCACCCTCTTCTTGGTCTGCCCCTGATGCATCACCCAGGAACCCTGCCTTCCATTATTGTTCTTTCCAGTGGCTGTGTCTCTTGAGGCGACCATAGTATTTTAATTTCCTCTTTATTCCAAAGATTTATATCTGAACAATATATTAGTAGTTAATGCTCATGAAAAAGAGTTCAAAGATTGGCAAATCTAAGTTTCCACTGGCACGGGCTGTTGAGTAATTATGGATTTTAATTCATTTGCAGTGATACCGGGGCCTACCATAACCATCTGAGAGTTTAAGGAAATGCAATATTCAATTTTTAACTACAAAAATGTGTTTATTGTATGTACAACCAGTCTCATTTATTCACTTATAATGTGTATTTAATCTTCCTGGAAATACACTCATGAGGGAATCAACTAAAATGTCAATAACAAAAACTGACGGAATACTAGAATTATTAGAAAACATGGCAGCAAGGTGAGACCAACTAAATAGCAAAAGACAGCATAGTTTGTCTGTCCTCGTTGCTAAAAAGGAAATGAGGAAGGAAGGACAGAAACCATTAGAAAGGCACCAGCTGACATTGATAAATAGTCATCCAAATGCAACAACACAAACCAAATATTGGGACTTTATTCCCTATACTTTGACACAAACCAAATATTGGGACTTTATCCCCTATACTTTGACACAAACCAAATATTTGTACTTTATACCCTATACTTTGACACAAACCAAATATTGGGACTTTATTCCCTATACTGTGACACAAACAAAATATTGGGACTTTATTCCCTATACTTCGACACAAACCAAATATTGGGACTTTATACCCTATACTTTGACACAAACCAAATATTGGGACTTTATTCCCTATACTGTGACACAAATCAAATATTGGGACTTTATTCCCTATACTTCGACACAAACAAAATATTGGGATTTTATTCCCTATACTTCGAAACAAACCAAATATTGGGACTTTATTCCCTATAACTCAACACAAACCAAATATTGGGACTTTATTCCCTATACTGTGACACAAACCAAATATTGGGACTTTATTCCCTATACTTTGACACAAACCAAATATTGGGACGTTATCCCCTATACTTTGACACAAAGCAATACTTAACAACCCCAAGAAACTCATACAGTGTATATTCATTCCAATATTGTGCTATCAATACCAAACATGGTCACTTACGACAAAGCATAGAAAGAAAGTTTGTCACCACAGAGATGAGATGTCAGAGAAAAGTGATTGGAGTGACCAGAAAAGATAGAATCAGAAATGATGTAATAAAAGAAAGCAC
The DNA here is from genome assembly GCA_032433765.1 of Megaustenia siamemsis. Lineage (NCBI taxonomy): Eukaryota > Metazoa > Mollusca > Gastropoda > Stylommatophora > Ariophantidae > Megaustenia > Megaustenia siamemsis. The sequence goes on from JAVIAB010000104.1 coordinate 16,768,645, forward strand.
TTGCATTGAACCAATACTAAGCAACATGTAGAAACAGCAAATAAAATGATTTGCCCATCTAGAAAGAATGCAGTGGGATTTCTTACCAAACAAAGCATATATTAAATGAGGAGAACAAGAGGCAGACCAAGATTATGATGGACAGACAATATCAAATGGCAATTATTAAAACTGCCAGAACATCAAAAATCAAAACTTTATATCACCCCTGACACCCGATTGGGTATAAGGGGAAGTAAAGAAAGCGGACAGTGAGTTAAATTATTGAACATATCACATTAAAAAAAAAAAAAAAAAAAAAAAAGACCAAATCAAGTAATGGCACGCCTGCAGCAGGAATGTAAATTATACTGATAAATTATATAAGTATCACAAAGTGAAATTGTAAACAGTTTCTCACTAAAAGATACAGTGTAAGCACTTTCTTACAATACATTACGTTGTAAACGTTTTCTAACAATACATTACGTTGTAAACGTTTTCTAACAATATATTATGTTTGTAAACGTTTTCTCACATTAACTAAAGTCCAGCTACAAATATGCCACAAAAGCTGCAGTGACAATAAACTCCTTGTCACAAAGCTGTGCTAGCTATAAATTTCCTGTCACAATTGCATGAGCTATAAATCTCTGTCACAGAATCATTATTGTAAATACATCATTACAAAATTACATTATTGTAAAATTATTGTTACAAAATTGCACTGCAAATCACCTGTCACAAAATCATTAATGTAAAATATTGTTACAGTTATAAAAAAAAATGTTTTCTCTCACACAGTTAAAGTTATAAATACCTCAAGATCACAACTAAATTGTCCTGCAAAATTAGGTGAGCAATTTGTTAAACATTAAACTTATAACATTCATCATCATCATCATGCATCATACCGGTTGGCATAGGTGATCATGTCCTTTCACAATTCTCTACCCACAGTACATCATATAAATTATGTTGTTTGCAGTTTTTCCTTGCCATGACACCAAGCTATCCAGCATAATCTCTCTCTTTGTCCTCCGTGATCTCTTTCCCTGTATTTTGCCTGTTATAACCAAGTATTCCAAATTTTCTTTTCTCATGATGTACCCAAAAAATGTTCATTGTTTCTTTCCGATGTTTCTTAGGAGCTCAGTTTTTGTGTTGGCCTCTTTGAGAATTTCCCTCATTCTTTTTAGCTATTCAGGGAGCTCTCAACATTCTTCTGAGAAATCCCATCTCTGTGGCCTCTAATCGTCTTTTCATTTGTTTGTCTACTGTCCATGATTCACTTCCATAGGTCAATACATAAAATTATATAACTAATTTAAAGTCCATATACAGACATACCCAAACTTATGATCATTCAAGTTACGATGGGGTAATTTAATATATCCAGCCATGTTTGTTTCATTAAATCTAGCAGAGAAAGAAATATTTCACAAATTGGTTATAAATTGTATTGTATTCCGAAAGAAAGTAAATTACCCCCGTCACGCCAAGTGCCGTACAGGGAATATGGTGTTAGTGACCCTATATTTTACAGACCTTCAGTAGGTGTCCGGTTAGCGCAATCGATAGGCGGTTGGCTTACCACGGCAACAGCCGGGGTTCGCACCCTGGCGAGGACACCTGGGTTTTACTAATTCCCTAAAAATTAGTACCTCTGAAGTCGGAGTAAATCTGCCTGCATGGCGAGGGGCATCCTGTAATGGGATAAAAACAGACTTTACACGCAAAATTCAGTCCCACAAAATTGAGTGGGTGGGACTTCGTCAGAGGTCAAAGCTGACGAAAGCGAACGAACGAACGAACAGACCTTCAGCACATGAGTTTTGGGGTAATTACCCCCGTCACGCCAAGTGCCGTATAGGGAATATGGTGTTAGTGACCCTATATTTTACAGACCTTCAGCACATGAGTTTTGGGGTAATTACCCCCGTCACGCCAAGTGCCGTATAGGGAATATGGTGTTAGTGACCCTATATTTTACAGACCTTCAGCACGTGAGTTTGGGGTAATGTGGTCAGTATTACGCCCGTGCTGCTTTACTTTCCTAGAAAAAAATCCGGTACCCATTTAAGGCTGGGTGAACCCGGAAGCCGTTGGTTGGGATCGAACCCTACCCCTTGTCCTTTGTAGTCCAGTTCACTAACCACTGAGCTTTCGCGGCTCCCTATTATTCCGAAAGTCTGATCTAACATTGGCCAGGATAACGTAGCCATGGAAATGGATTGAAACATGGCATCCTTGGTCATTATTTCAAAGATAATATAAGTTATCACATGCTACTTTCGACATTTCTGATTTATGATAAGATTTTTGGAGCGTAACCCCATTGTACGTAAGTTGAGGAATGACTGTAATTTATAATAATAATGATCACATGTACATACAGTTTATGAAATAGTTAAAGTGGAATGAATGACATATATATTCTAAAATGTTACTAATTTATTATTACAAATATGTACACAGCTTGAAGCAAATACCAATATTAATCACAATTTTATGTCGTATATAGAACATTCAAAATAAAAATATGTCATAGTTTCTTTGTTGTCACAAATTCATGATAACCCAACCAATATTGGTTATATTATGATAGACTTATGTCATCTACAAATGTGATCACAAAATTGTGCCATCAAAATCAACATTTATTACAGGTCAAAACTTGTGCCATCTTATCTAAATTTTATACTAAACATGTTATTTTAGTCAATATTGAATATAAACTTATGCTATCTGAGCCAACATTGATTATAAACTTATGCTATCTTAGCCAAATCTGAACAAATTGAATTATAAACTTATGCTATCCGAATCAACATTGATTATAAACTTATGCTATCTGATCCAATATTGATTATAAACTTATGCTATCTGATCCAATATTGATTATAAACTTATGCTATCCGAATCAACATTGAATATAAACTTATGCTATCTGAATCAACATTGAATATAAACTTATGCTATCTTAGTCAAATCTGAACAAATTTAATTATAAACTTGAGGCGAAGGTGCGTCTCACAGCAGCAGAGCTGGAAGTTGTCAGCAACCCATAGCTGATGGCTTGCGCCAGGATCGGTGAACCAGAACTGTCTAGACCATGCTCCACAACTCCGTGGTGCCTCTAGTAACAAACTAACCTGTCTAGTCTGGCCAAGCGAGAAGGGATCAAAGTGGGAAGACAGCCTAGTACTAAAAAATGTCACGCTGAAGTCGGATGTGTTGGGCGGAAAGGCGCAAATATCACAGTTATACTGCAAATTACAACACAAACGCAGACATGCCCACTTAACGTCCTTTTAAGGGCAGATGACGAAAAGGTGTACTCCTTTAGACATTGGGTGAACGCAAGTAAGCATTATAAACTAATGCTATTTTAGGCAACACCGTTTATAAACTTATGCTGTTTTAGGCAACACCGTTTATAAACTTACGCTGTTTTAGGCAACACCGTTTATAAACTAATGCTATTTTAGCCAAATCTGAAAAAATTTAATTATAAACTTATCTTAGCCAATACTGATTATAAATTTAAGCTATCTGAACCAACATTGATTATAAACTTATGCTAACTTAGCCAAATTTGATTATAAACTTATCTTAGCCAATAGTGATTATAAATTTATGCTATCTGAACCAACATTGATTATAAACTTATGCTATCTTGGCCAAATTTGATTATAAACATGCTATCTTAGCCAAAACTTATGGATCATAAACCAGTATCAATTTTTTAAAAATCAAACACACTCTAACTTTACCAAAACTGGACAACATTTGATCAAATAAAAAAATAATTGATCATAAACTTCTGCCATATCAATCAACATTGATTATAATCAATCACAATCATGCAGCATCCTTACAATCATTACAAATAAACTTCTCTTGTCATCTAAATCAACTTCAAATACAAACTTAAGTTATTCAAACCAGTATACGTATACGAAATAACAATTTTCTAACGAATTAACTAAAACATACAACAATTATGCTAACACTATGCTATTCTTGTTTAACAATTACAACTTGCCACCAGTATGAAGTATAACTTTGAAATTTAAATACAAAATGCATGCATAAACATGAAAATCACATCTAAAGTAGAAAGGTATTTTAAAAAAATGATGAATTATTGCAGAAAACAAATTAACAACGGCAAACAAAACTATCATCAAAATGCATATTAACCATTGATTGAAAAATGTGATTTGAAATGGAAAAACACAACAAATTATGCTACAAAACAAATCTTGAGCATAGCATATTCAATACTGAATTGAGACAAAGTTATTGTTGATTTCATTGTTGTACTTGCTTCCATTCTGAAAGTCAATTACTTTGCTTAACTCTTTCCGTACGTTTCGCCTCACAGTGCGTCACTCTCAATTTGATTAGTATAAACTGCCATCAAACCATATTCTTTTTATGTCTTATAATATCTTTTTTTTGATGAAAATTATTCTGTGTTCAATTATCTAAAAATTCATATATAATATGTCAAGTGTTAGGTAATATTAACATATATATTAATACTTGAAAACATGAACAATATTGTCTCTGAAATCTCTACCACTAAATTGATAAAAACCTTCCGCACTGAAAGAGTTAACTCTTTCTGGACCACTAACCAACACGTCAGTTCCACTTTTAAGGGTACTACAAAAACCGGCACATTGGTTCAGACCGAGTATGATTGAATATTTTAGAGTAAAGTAACGATTCTGCATAAATGTTCACCAATATTTGTATTCGATATCTAAAAGAAGCTTCATAACTACTTCCTTTGATTACCACATGGTATTTTATTTGTTATGTAGATCTATCTATCTATTGACCTTCCGAGCCGTAGCCGGCCCATAGGGCATAGACCAAGATACTCCTTCTCTTATCTAAATTTTTATTCTAGCAGTTTTCAATTCTTTTAAAGATATTTAATCAAATCTCGCCATTTGTCTCTGTTCTGTGCAAGCAGCTCTATCTCATTGAGGGAGCCGACTCCTGCTGCTCTTGCCTCTCTCATCAGTGTTCTTCTCAGTGTCTCTCTCTGGGTCTTCCTCTTACCTGTTGTTTCCCACATGATGGCTTGCTTTGCTATTTGGTTATTATCTCTTTATTATGTAGATACAGTAGCTGAATTTTCAATGTACATTGTTTTTCCTCACAAATAGAGGTCCCACCATTTCTTGTGCCTAATTTCATTATTTGTGGACATAAATGCATGGAGTGAAGTGTATTTTGAAGAACTTTGGATTAGTTTGTATATCATTTTGAGAAGAATGGATAGTTTCATGCTTCTAAGCAGGGAAACGAAGAGATAGAGGGAAAGAAAGAGAAAAAAATAACAGACAGCTTAAGAGAATGGCTTGGCAGAAGGTCAACACCAGAAATGATAAATAGCTGTCGAGATCGAAAGTTGTGGAGAGACATGATCAACTACGCCAGAAAGCCCGGTACTTAATGATGATGATCAATTAATGAAGGTCTATATCGTCATGATTGTAAGGTCAAAGCAAAAAGAGAGCTAATTTCCAATATTAGGAAGTAACAATCAACATTTTTTGGCCATGTAATGAGAAGAGAGCAACTGGAATATATTGTAACAACTGGAAAAATTGAGGGACGAAGCGATAGCGGGAAGCAAAGAGAGAAATACCAGACAGCTTAAGAGAATGGCTTGGCAGAAGGTCAACAACAGAAATGATAAAGAACTGTCAAGGTTGAAAGTTGCGGAGAGACATGATCACCTACGCCAGAAGGCCCGGTACTTGATGATGATGAAGAATCAGGGAAAAATATAGGTACATGACATATTGAAAATTATCTGTCTTTGAATATTTTTATGCTATTTATATGTTCGGAGTGCAATGATGATGACCCGCTGATAACTCTATATATTTTTTAATTCAGATATCATCAATAGATTTCTATTTTCATTTTCTTCAACCACTTTCCTTTCCGGTGATGTACAACATGCACCACATTTAATTATATTATTGTGCAAAATTGTAAAATGAAAAAGACATGGTGAATTTTTTCTAAATTGAAAAATGATCCGGTCCAAAACTAAAGTGCACCAAAGTATGGAAAGAGTTAATTTGGAAAAACAAAAAAAGTCATTTAAAACATATGTCATGATGGTAATATTGATAATGATGAAAAAGTGTTATTACTGCACGCCTGGCAAACTTATTGGTACTCTGTTCTCTTTATAGGGAACAAAGAAATGTTTGCATACTAATAACTGGAAGTCGCGGTAAAGCAGTGGTTAGTAATGAAGTAGACAGCTGGTCTGATGCAGGTCGGTGGTTTCTAGATTCACACAGCCGTAAACGGGTACTGGATTTGTTTTGCCCCTTGAGATAGAAAGTTACCACTGGCAAAATGCATAAAGTCACCCAATAATGAGTTGATATGAAAAACAATAACAGACACAACCACCATAACCCTACACAACATATGTGCGATAAGGACAAGAAGGAGAACAATGGTACTCCCACGGTAGATCTCCTTCTAAGTTGAAATAAAAAAGAGCACTTCTTAAATTTGGCCGCTGTCTGGGCAAAAACCTGCCAACACTGGATCTCAGGCCGTGCTATGGAGTTTGTGCACATGGATAGGGTTCTCCTTGGATTTTCTCTAGTGGGATCTACCAGCACCCATGGGTTCACTCGGCGTGCAGTACGATGATACTAACCAACATCTGCTTCTAACTTCCTCTCATGAATATTCTAAAAAAATTATTTTTGTGTTACAAACTAAACCCAATAGATGTTTTACTATAAAATTAGTTTTTATGCATTAAAACTTTTCCAGTAGATCATCTGTACAGATTTGCTCCTCTAGCATCTCCACCACAATGTGGTAGAGGAGCCTGTGTTCCCATATCCCAAAGAGCTGTTCTAGTGGTAGCCTGTGTTCCCATATCCCAAAGAGCTGTTCTAGTGGTAGAGGAGCCTGTGTTCCCATATCCCAAAGAGCTGTTCTAGTGGTAGAGGAGCCTGTGTTCCCATATCCCCAAGAGCTGTTCTAGTGGTAGAGGAGCCTGTGTTCCCATATCCCCAAGAGCTGTTCTAGTGGTAGAGGAACCTGTGTTCCTATATCCCAAAGAGCTGTTCTAGTGGTAGAGGAACCTGTGTTCCCATATCCCAAAGAGCTGTTCTAGTGGTAGAGGAACCTGTGTTCCCATATCCCCAAGAGCTGTTCTAGTGGTAGAGGAGCCTGTGTTCCCATATCCCCAAGAGCTGTTCTAGTGGTAGAGGAACCTGTGTTCCTATATCCCAAAGAGCTGTTCTAGTGGTAGAGGAACCTGTGTTCCCATATCCCAAAGAGCTGTTCTAGTGGTAGAGGAGCCTGTGTTCCCATATCCCAAAGAGCTGTTCTAGTGGTAGAGGAGCCTGTGTTCCCATATCCCCAAGAGCTGTTCTAGTGGTAGAGGAGCCTGTGTTCCCATATCCCCAAGAGCTGTTCTAGTGGTAGAGGAACCTGTGTTCCTATATCCCAAAGAGCTGTTCTAGTGGTAGAGGAACCTGTGTTCCCATATCCCAAAGAGCTGTTCTAGTGGTAGAGGAGCCTGTGTTCCCATATCCCCAAGAGCTGTTCTAGTGGTAGAGGAACCTGTGTTCCTATATCCCAAAGAGCTGTTCTAGTGGTAGAGGAGCTTATGTTCCCATATCCCCAAGAGCTGTTCTAGTGGTTGCATGGTAGCATTGCTATCAAGGGATCACCCAAGCTAAACAGGGCAAAACATTGAGACTGCCTACTCCATCTCTTTGCGGTGCCTCTAGTAACAAAGTAACCTGTACAAGAGAGTAGGAATCAAAGAAGGAAGACAACCCATTACCTAAAATAAATAAAATGGTTTGGCCACGTAATAATGCGGAGCCGCAACAGCTCAGTGGTTAGTGAACTGGACTACAAAGGACAAGAGGTAGGGTTTGATCCCAACTGACGACTTCTGGTTCACCCAGCCTTTAATGGGTACCGGATTTTTTTCTGGGAAAGTAAAGCGGCAAGGGCATAATACTGACCACATGAGCCCCAAAAATCATGTGCCGAATATCTGTAAAATTTATGGTCAATAACACCTTATTCCCTATACGCCACTTGGCGTGACGGGGGTCCTATACTTTTTTTAAATACGTAATAAGGCAGAAAGATCAAAACACAACATGAACCTTAATTAAACATTACGAAAATGAGATTCAAGGGTCGATCACGAAAAAGATGGATTGATGGAATATTAGAAACACTAGGAAACATAACAGCAGCAGAGGTCAACAGAGGAGCAGATTGCAGATATCTCCCCTAGTAGACTGAAGAAAATCCATTGGCTCGTAGATACAACAGTACAGACATTGGGCCACTGTAAGAATTCACATCACTTCTTCGGATGAAAGAGATGGGAGTTAAAATGGGCACAGCCAGAAACGAGAAACTTAGTGGCCGTGTAAGAAGTCTAATCAACCAACACATAACTGGAGTCATCAGTCGCTGGACACTGCGAGACTTAATGAGAAGGGGATCTGAGCACCGATGGACATGTTCAGAGTGCAATGATGATGACCTGCAAATAACTCAATAAAAGAATTACAAAAGACAGTAAAATTTATACAGGAAACGACATTGCAGGTATAGACAATACTTCAGGCGAACGAAAGATAGATATCTCCCCTTGATGCTGAAAGGCAGGTGAAAAAGGAAAGAAAGATCTCAGCTACCATAAGTTCTTACCTTGTATAAACTCTATATGCCTAATCTTCTTCTTTTCTCTTTCTCACTGATACCTAAAAGGTGTCGTGGTTTATATCATTTGTTGTTCTTGAGCTGCTCAAACTGTCTGAATTAGTGATTTTTCTTTGTTGTTACATGTCTCTATCACTGCATCTATCCATCTTCTTCTTTTCTCTTTTCACTGATACCTAAAAGGTGTCGTGGTTTATATCATTTGTCGTTCTTGAGCTGCTCGAACTGTCTGAATTACTAATTTTTCTTTGTTGTTACATGTCTCTGTCACTGCATCTATCCATCTTCTTCTTTTCTCTTTCTCACTGATACCTAAAAGGTGTCGTGGTTTATATCATTTGTCGTTCTTGAGCTGCTCGAACTGTCTGAATTAGTGATTTTCCTTTGTTGTTACATGTCTCTGTCACTGCATCTATCCATCTTCTTCTTTTCTATTTTCATTGAAACCTAAAAGGTGTCGTGGTTTATATCATTTGTCGTTCTTGAGCTGCTCGAACTGTCTGAATTAGTGATTTTCCTTTGTTGTTACATGTCTCTGTCACTGCATCTATCCATCTTCTTCTGGGTCTTCCTCTTGGTCTTTTTCCATGCATTCTCGAGAAGAACGCCCTTGATGGTGATTGATAAGGATTCATTCTGACCAGGTGGCCCAACCATTTAAGTTGTTGTTCTATATATTCTTGGCCGGTTTTGTTCCTACTATTTTTCTTATGGTTATGGTATTCTATCTCTTCTTGTGTTGTTTGTTACTTTTCTCAAGCATCGCATCTCACATGTATTGATCTTTCTTAAATGTGATTAAGCAAGGGTCCATGTTTGACTTTCATAGCACAAAGTTGGTATGAAAATGCTATTTATCATTTGTTGTTTAGCTGGCATAGAAATGTTTGGATGTCTTAGCAATGGTGAAAGCTGATATGTGACAGCATTTGCTTTTTTGTATTCTCATGTCAATTTCTCTGTCTAGTTTTCCATCTTCTGTGAACATTGTGCCTAAATACTTGAATTCCTCTACTTGTTTTATTTCTTTATCTTTGATCTTAATGTTTAATGGGTGTCTTAATTTGCTTATTCTTATAGCCTATGTTTTTGCTGTGTTAATTTTCATATTGTAGTTATATTATATGCCTAATAACTGACATAAATTCTATCTATCTATCTATTGACCTTTCGAGCCATAGCTGGCCCATAGGGCATTGACCAAGATAATCTTTCTCTTATCTAAATTTTTGTTCTAGCAGTTTTCAATTCTTTTAAAGATATTTTATCAAATCTTGCCATTTGTCTCTGTTCTGTGCAAGGAGCTCTATAGTAAAAAAAAGTAAAGTACCCCCGTCACGCCAAGTGGCGTATAGGGAAATATGGTGTTAGTGACCCTATATTTTACAGACCTTCAGCACATGATTTTTGGGGTAATGTGGTCGGTATTACGCCCGTGCTGCTTTACTTTCCCAGAAAAAAAATCTGGTACCCATTTAAGGCTGGGTGAACCCGGAAGCCGTCGGTTGGGATCGAACCCTACCCCTTGTAGTCCAGTTCACTAACCACAGAGCTATCGCGGGCTCCCAAACAGCTCTATCTCTGACATAAATTAGCACAGGGAAAAAACATTTATAGGTGCAGATTGTCTGCCCCTTGATGCCATTCTGTGACTGTTGCTACATTTAACTGCTGCGTTCCAGAAATAAACCAAACCAAACATGTAAATCCGACTGCCGGTGTAAAGTCTTTCCAGAAATAAACCAAACCAAACATGTAAATCTGACTGCCGGTGTAAAGTCTTTCCAGAAATAAACCAAACCAAACATGTAAATCCGACTGCCGGTGTAAAGTCTTTCCAGAAATAAACCAAACCAAACATGTAAATCCGACTACCGGTGTAAAGTCTTTCCAGAAAATTCCTAGAGCAGAGGTTTAAAACAAGGATATTATTTATTTTAAACCTAGAGCAGAGGTTTAAAACAAGGATATTATTTATTTTTTTAAAAATTAATTATTGCTGCTTGCAGTTTGTCTTCCCATCAGCCTCTGCTAAATTATGTTTCTGTGATTTGCTGCGAGAAGTGGGGTCTCTTCGTCGCTGACCTTGGACTGGTTGCCATGATGACAAGACCTGGTGCCCACCTGCAGTATCTCGATCCAATGAAGAGCTTGTGGAGCTACCTGTGTAGTAAAAAAAAAAAATATCATGATACTGTATCTTAATGATACAATGTTATCATAGTAATGCACAATTGGAATAGAAAATGTAAAGTAGTGCAGTACTTCAATCAATAATTAGAAGAATCAAGCTAGCACAAAGAGCATATATTTGATATACCTTCTCAATAGATATTCTCTTAGTTCAATATTTCTTTAGTAATAGTAATGTATACCTGTCTCTTTAGTAATATTAATGCATACCTGTCTCTTTAGTAATAGTAATGTATACCTGTCTCTTTAGTAATAGTAATGTATACCTGTCTCTTTAGTAATATTAATGTATACCTGTCTCTTTAGTAATAGTGATGTATACCTGTCTCTTTAGTAATAGTGATGTATACCTGTCTCTTTAGTAATAGTGATGTATACATGTCTCTTTAGTAATAGTGATGTATACCTGTCTCTTTAGTAATAGTGATGTATACCTGTCTCTTTAGTAATAGTGATGTATACATGTCTATTTAAAGAGGTAGGGTTCGATCCCAACCGATGGCTTCCGGTTCATCCAGCCTTTAATGGGTACCAGATTTTTTTTCCCAGGAAAGCAAAGTGGCACGGGCGTAATACTGACCACATTACCCCAAAAAATCACGCGCCGAAGGTCTGTAAAATTTATGGTCACTAGCACCATATTCCCTATATGCCACTTGGCGTGACGGGGGTACTTTACTTTTACTTTTTTTTTTTACATGTCTATTTAGTAATTTAGTAGTAGTAGATTGTAACAACTGGAGAGGTGTGACACTTTTGTCAGTTGCCTCAAAGTTATTCTGCAAAATCATCCTAAATAGAATAAAGGATTCAATAGATACAGTAATGCGTGAAGAACAGGCTGGGTTTAGAAAAGGGAGAAGCTGCCTTGACCACATTTTTACTCTATGACTTATATTGGAGGAACACATTGAAAAGCAAAAACCTTTTGTACTTAACTTCAACGACTTCAAAAAAGCATTTGACAGTATTCATCGAGGTTCTTTGTGGAAAATTCTGAAGCAATATGGCTTACCATCAAAAATCATAAATATTATTAAAGTGTATGATGGTTACACAAGTGCAGTTGGAATAGAGGAAGGACTGAGCGAATGGTTCCCAATAGAAACTGGGGTTAAACAGGGATGTATTTTATCGCCCTTGTTATTTGGAGTTGTTATGGACTTCATAATGAAGAAATGCTGCACTGGTAATAAAGGCATCGAATGGATACAAGGAGACCATTTGGAGGACCTCAACTTTGCTGATGACATAGTCCTCATCAGCAGTCAGATAAAAACGATGCAGGAAAACACAAATGAACTATCATCAATAGCCAGCAAAATTGGGCTTGAGATCAATCATGAAAAGACTAAAGTCATGAAAAGCTTAATTCCAACAGATGACAGAATATACATGGAAAACAAACCAGTGGAAGAGATCGATCACTTTATCTATCTTGGAAGTCACATTGATCGAGAAGGGGATACAAGCAAAGAAATTAGAATCAGAATAGCTAAAGCAGCAATGTCTTTCAGAAGCCTTGAAAAGTTGTGGAAATCAAAACTCATCAGCACAAACACAAAACTTAGACTATTTAAATAAAATGTACTATCAACCCTTACGTATGCGTGTGAAAGCTGGAAAATAACAAGAGATATAGAAACAAAGTTGAACGCATTCGAAAATAAATGTCTAAGGAAAATACTTGGTATAGCGTGGAACGAATTCAAAACAAACGAGGAAATTAGAGAAATCGCCAATCAACCACTAATATCTTCAGTAATAAAGAAAAGACGATGGTCATATGTTGGACATGTGATGAGAAGAGACAATAACTGAATAGCAAAGCAAGCCCTCATGTGGGAAACAACAGGTAAGAGAAAAAGAGGAAGACCCAGGGAGACACTGAGAAGAACATTGATGAGAGAGGCAAGAGCAGCAGGATTCGGCTCCCTCAATGAGATAGAGCTGCTTGCACAGAACAGAGACAAATGGCGAGATTTGATAAAATATCTTTACAAGAATTGAAAACTGCTAGAACAAAAATTCAGATAAGAGAAGGAGTATCTTGGTCTACGCCCTATGGGCCGGCTACGGCTCGAAAGGCCAATAGATAGATAAGATAGATAGATAGATTTAGTAATGGTAAAGTATACCTGTTAATAATAGTAATGTTTACCTGTCTCTTTAGTAATAACAGTAATTATATACAAAATACATCTATTTCTAAATATATTTCTGTATTTTCTGTCTTTCTGGAATTCAAGTGACCTCTAAAGGAATAGATAGTCCACTTCATTATCAATCATTTCAAGGACATTAAGTGGACGTAGATGCCTTGTGTTGTGGTTTATCTATGCCCTTTAGCCCAACATATCCGACTACAGCATGACAATTTTGAGTACTGAGTTTGCCTTCCCTCTTTGATCTCTACTCTTGGCCAGACTAGACTGGTTAGTCTGTTACTGGAGGCACCATGAAGAGGTGTAGCGGGTTCTGGTTCACCAAATCCTTGCTCTCAGCTATAATTGTTTGTGGTTAGGATCACCATCACTGCACACCGGAGGAACCCATCGGTGCTCAGATATCCCACTCGAGAAAATCCTAGCCCATACCCATGAACTCTGTAGTCATCATCATCTAGTGCCGTCTCCGCATCGAAGGTTGGCTACCTTGTAACGCCATTCTACTCTGTCTCTTGCTTTGATGGTGCAGATTGTCATAGGTTGACTTGTCCATCTTTTGATGTTACTCGTCCATGTTAGTCTTGGTCTGCCTCTGCCTCTTTTACCTTGTATTTTCCCTTCCAATATTACTTTTATTAGGCTGTTGTGTCTTTTAACATGCCCAAAAATTGTGTTTGTCTTGTTCTAATTGTGTTTAGTAGTTCTCTTTTCATTTTTAGCTCTTTTAAAACTTCATCGTTTGTTTTGTTTTCTTTTCATCCAATTCTATCTATTCTTCTATAAATCCACATTTCAAAGGCTTCAATTTTCTGTTCTGTTTTCTTGTCTAATGTCCATGTTTCCGCACCATACAAGAATATTGAGAAGATGTAACATTTTGCTATTCTTAGTTTTAGCCCTGGTGTTATTTGTTTTGATGCTAGTATATTTTTCATGGCATTGAAATTACTTTTTGGCATACCTATTCTTTTGTTTATTTCAGTTATACATTTTCCATCACTGGTTATAGTATGTCCCAGGCAGTTGTAGCTCTGAACCGTCTCCAAATGTTTTCCTTCAACTCTGATATTTAATTGTAGGTCTTGAGTATTTTCTTTGCTTATGATCATAGTTTTAGTCTTTTTGATATTCATATCTAATCTTCTTGATATTCATATCTAATCCATACTTTTTGTTAGTCATGTTTATTTCATTAAGCAATTGTAGATCTTTATGATTTTCTGCTAGTAGTACAGTATCATCAACATATCTTAGGTTACATCTGTAGTACAGCCTGGAAGGTTTTTGCTGATACATTTGTCCAGGCAGCCGCCATATTTATGGCCTACTCTTTTAATTTGTAACTGTCAGGGGTTCTTTAACGTGTGCAAGTGCACACGGGCCCTACTGTTTATTATCCTAAAGGGATGTCACTGCCCTTGAGATCAGGGGAGGTAATGTTATCAAGAGTTAAGTAAAGGTTACCTTCCCTGCCTTGCTAGTCGTACGGGGAATATGGTGTTAGTGACCATATTTTTCTATAGCCACGGCACATTTTTGGGTGACGTGGTCAGTATCACGCCAGGCCTGCCTTTACTTCCCAGAAAAATCTCTGGTACCCATTTTTAGAGGCTGAGTGAACCTTGGAGCCTTGTCAGTCCGGAAATAAAATCCGCCACTGCAGGGGATCGAACCCGGACCCTTCTGGTCAGGAAGCGAGCACACTAACCACTCAGCCACCGAGGCAAATGTTATAAAGAAACCACAGATTAATTTTTTTCTTATTTTTGAAAGATCACCGCCACTTCTGGTGGGTTTTGAACCGGGGTCCTTCCAGTCCTGAGACCAACGTTTTACCTCTAGACTACCTCCCTCCCCCCCCAAAAAAATGAGTCACTGGCAGCTTTCAGCTCTGCTGCTGTCAGGTGTCCAGTCTCCAAATTTTAGATATAAACTTACTCTGGTAACCATGGATGGGAGTTTTAGTCTTTCGCAAGCTGCCACGGAGATTTGGATCCCACTCTAGAGCTCCATCTGTTTGAGAGAATAAACAAAGAAAACAGTCAACACAAATATTTATCTCAACTGCAGGTTTTTCCCTCCATCTAGTTGAGAGAATAAACAAAGAAAACAGTCAACACAAATATTTATCTCAACTGCAGGTTTTTCCCCCTCTATCTAGTTGAGAGAATAACCAAAAAAAACAGTCAACACAAATATTTATCTTAACCATTTTTTTCCCTCCATCTAGTTGAGAGAATAACCAAAGAAAACAGTCAACACAATTATTTATCTCAACCATTTTTTCCCCTCCATCTAGTTGAGAGAATAACCAAAGAAAACAGTCAACACACATATTTATCTCAACTGCCGGTTTTTTTCCCCTCCATCTAGTTGAGAGAATAACCAAAGAAAACAGTCAACACAAATATTTATCTCAACTGCCGGTTTTTTTCCCCTCCATCTGTTTGAGAGAATAAACAAAGAAAACAGTGAACATAAATATTTATCTCAACCGCTATTTTTTCCCCCATCTAGTTGAGAGATGTTTCAAAACAAAGGAAAAAAATTAGAGAAATCACCAATCAACCACTAATATCTTCAGTAATAAAGAAAAGATGATGGTCATATTTTGGACATGTGATGAGGAGAGATAATAACTGAATAACAAAGCAAGCCCTCATGTGGGAAACAACAGGTAAGAGGAAAAGAGGCCGACCCAGAGAGACACTGAGAAAACATTGATCAGAGAGGCAAGAGCAGCAGAAATGAGCTCCCTCAAGGAGATAGAGTTGCTTGCACAGAACAGAGACAAATGGCGAGATTTGATAAAATATCTTTAAAGGATTGAAAATATGGTGCAGAAACATGGACATTAGACAAGAAAACAGAGCAGAGAATTAAAGTTTTGAAATGTGGATATATAGAAGAATAGGTAGAATTGGATGGAAGGAAAAGAAAGCAAACAATGAAGTCTTAAAACAACTAAAAATTATAAGAGAACTACTAAACACAATTCAAACAAGACAAATGCAATTTTTGGGCTATGTTAAAAGACATAACAGTCTACTAAAAGTAATCCTGGAGGGGAAATACAAGGTAAAAGAGGCAGAGACAGACCAAGACTAACATGAATGAGTAACATCAAAAGATGGACAAACCAGCCTATGACAACCCGCACCATCAAAGCAAGAGACAGAGCAGAATGGCGCTCTATGGTAGCCAACCTTCGATGCGGAGATGGCACTCGATGATGATGATGAAAGGATTGAAAACTACTAGAATACAAATTTAGATAAGAGAAAAAGTATCTGGGTCTATGTCCTAAGGGCCGGCTACAGCTCAAAAGGTCAATAAACAGACGAGAGAATAAACAAAGGAGACAGTCGACACAAATATTTATCTCAACAGATGTTTTTTTCCTGCACGTAAAAGTGGTATTTTAATTTTAGTCTTGGAAATTTTTCACATTATTTATAGGGGGAAGATGTCCTGAGTCTAGAACATTCTTAAAATTGATATTTCTATGGGAAGTGGTTTCATTTTGTGACACCAAAAACAAAAATGGCAATGGGTGAAAACTCATGTGATAAGACGCAGATTCAAGTCTCGTACTTTACCTTTACCTTACAAAGTTCTAGCTCTTGTCCTTCTGGCAGCCTCCACTATTGTCATTTGATGTTGCAGAGTTTCCTGAATATCGTCAGTCCATTTTACTCTGGGCCTTCCACAGGCTCTTCTTCCTTGTCCTCGTTTATTATATATTTTGTATAAAATATTTTAACATTCTTTCCAGATGAGCACAACCATTTCATTGTCGTTTCAGCTCATTCGACTGCTCACGATTCTGTCTCTGAAACAAGAAGACCATATCAAAGCTGCAGGTGTCCATGGACAGATACTTCATCATCATCACATGCAAGTGACGTGCCTGATAGCAGAGATGTTGGTTGGTTAAATCTCAAAATGTTTTCTCTTCACAGTTTCTTTTAATCACATCTGTTGTTTAACTATTACCAAACAATTCTCTTAATCCCTAGATTGCGATCCATGTTCTCCCCATCATCTTCATCTCTGCTTCCGTCTTCTCCAAGAATATTTTGGTCTTCTTTTTGTCTTTTTCCTTGGGGATTCCAATTTTGTGAAGATTCGCTACTTTTTCTTTTTTATAGTACAGAATAGCCAGTCCCACGCCCAACCCTCCTTAGTAGTTTAGAACATCCCAGTTGCTCTTGAGGGTGTGAAATAAAAATCCTGAGTCTCACACGTCGTCGTGGCGACTGCTTTGACGAAGCGGCCTTTATCCCTCTGGTTCTGTCGTGAGCCCCCCGACTTACACCGGCAATGGTAATATGTGTTGTAAAGATAGTTTTTTTTTTAATTTAAGAAGCAAACATTTAAAATCAAAGCGAACACCTCACCAGCTTGTGGCAATGAGCAAGGAATATGTGACGTTGGCTGTGCCTCATGAACGAAACTGGCCTCGGGGTGTCTCCGTTGATATGTTGGGTCTATAGCCGTGGCAATGTTAAAGGCTGCCGTGTCTCGTGGATGTGGGTCATAGTTGTGGCTGAGGGGTTTGGGAGATGGGTAGTTCACAAGTCTGGGTTATTTGTGTTATACAAGTGAGAAAAGGATTGCAAGTTAATTAAGTAAGGTGAGCACAAAAACACTCCATGATTCCCAACAGATATAGAATGTAAAATTAGTGGCTGCAGTTGCATCAACTTATAACATCTCACGTATTCTATTCTATCCACAGAACCAGTTTCAGTCAGGAATCCCCCATATCCACTCAACCACTTGTAAATGCATTTCCAAAAACACTTAGGTAAATTAAGCTCTGAGGATGTTCGTCTGTGCACACCCTACTCAGCTGCTCACGCAAAGACTCCAAACCTCCAATACAACAAGTGTGTAAGTGACAGCGGCTCCATTCTTTTCTTCCTTCACTGTGATCAGGGCCCTCCCTGGTAACCACACGGGGGCAGGAGTGGTTCCATTTAGTGTCAATGCACAATAACGTCATACCCGAGTTTAAGTTTTTGTTTAAAATTTATGATTTAAATTAAAAAGTTTCACGTTGTATTGGTTAGGAACACAATATGTGCCCCAACCATTACTCGGAAAAATTTGATGCGATAATCTAGGTCAGACCAGACTGTAGGGGGAATTGGTTGTCTCTAGGCAAGACACTGGTTTTGAGACAAAGGTCATGAGTTCAAATCCCGGCTGCACCAGTGTGGATTTTTATTTATGATTTCTCTCTGCGGCAACCAACCCTGGGTCTCAGTGGTAAGGCCCAGCTTGAAACGTCAATTACTCACCGACGGAAAAAAATATGAGTACCCCTGAAGACGGAGTTGCCTGCCTGTGTGTGAGTGACGAGGGATCCCTGTGTACACGGCCGTCAGGGGAAAATGGAGTAACATGCAACATCAAATTTACAGCTTCAGAGAGGTTTCCTGTAAATCATCCAGGCTTGCGGATAGTGTAGGTAAATACACTCTGTCCTTCACGTACTCCGAAATCAACAAGTCAGAAACAGTTATGGTGATCTCGGGGGACCACTTACAGAACACCTGGTCATTTTGTCCAGTGCGACTAATCCATCAGTTTGGCAGTTGCTCATTGAGAAATTTGTGAACAGTGAGATGCCAGTGTGGTGGTGTCCTGCTGAATAAGGTAGACACCACCTTCAGCTGCTAGCTCTGGGGTTAAACAGTTGGTTCGCATTTTCAGGTAAATCAAGAAATGTTTTTGTGCTTACTTCATACAGGTGGAAAGCGTAAGTAGTTATTTGTTAATGGTAAAATGTTGCAGTTAAAATGGTTGAGGGATGTTATGTTATATATATATATGGAAGAAAGTGGTTTAGAAGAAATGAGTGGAAGAGAAGAGATTAGAAGAAATGCTAAACATGAAAAAGAGTTTAGAAGATAGGAAGAGAGGAGATTGGATGATATAAGTGGAAGAGAGAAGATTAGAAGATATACGTGGAAGAGAGGAGATTAGAAGATATGCTATACATGAAAAAGAGTTTAGAAGATAGGAAGAGAGGAGATTGGATGATATAAGTGGAAGAGAGGAGATTAGAAGATATACGTGGAAGAAAGGAGATTAGAAGATATACATGGAACAGAGGAGATTAGAAGATATACATAGAAGAGAGGAGATTAGAAGATATAAGTGGAAAAGAGGAGATTAGAAGATATACGTGGAAGAAAGGAGATTAGAAGATATACATAGAAGAGATACCCAAATATCCTACAATGTTTGAACTGGATGTTGAGCCTAATATGAACGAACTTGCTGACGCTATAAATGCCCTCTCAAGAGGAAAAGCTGCAGGAAATGACAACATTCCCACAGATGTACTAAAGGACAACCTCATCGTACTACTTCCACACCTATACAAACTGTTAATTAAATGCTGGAGAAACGGAGAAATACCTCATGATATGAGAAATGCCAAGATTATAATGCTGTACAAGAATAAAGGAGACAGGGGCGACTGCAATAATTACAGAGGCATTTCTCTCCTTAGCACAACAGGCAAAGCTTTTGCTAGAGTTGTACCTAATCGCCTGCATAGACTTGCAGAACGGGTGCTTCCCGAGTCCCAATGCGGTTTCAGACTCGGGAGATCAACCATAGATATGATCTTCACTCTTAGACAACTGCAGGAAAAATGTCGGGAACAAAATATGCCGCTCTATATTGCCTTTGTGGATCTCACAAAGGCATTCGACACAGTAAACAGAGATGGTCTCTACAAGGTGTTAGAAGGCATAGGCTGCCCTCCTAAATTACCTAGGCTGATAATTTCCTTCCATGAAGACATGAATGGCAAAGTCCATTTTGATGGGAGTCCATCAGAGAATTTCAAAGTCAACAAAGGAGTGAAACAGGGATGTGTCCTCGCCCCCACCCTTTTTGCTATATTTTTTGCTGCCCTCCTAAATTATGCCTTCGAAAACAGCTCAGGAGATGTTTACATTCGCACTAGACCAGATGGCTCACTGTTCAACCTAGCACGACTAAGAGCAAAAACCAAAACAAATGTTGCCCTACTTAAAGAATTTTTATTTGTTGACGATGCAGCCCTCGTCACTCATAGTGAGGTCACCCTACAGTCGCTGATCAACAACCTGGATAAAGCATGCGACCTTTTTTCACTGTCAATTAATGTTCAGAAGACAGTAATACTAAATCAAGGTGACTTCAAACCTCTATCTATTACTCTAAAAGACTGCCCACTAGAATCAGTACAGAAATTTACATATCTTGGATCCACAGTTACGCAAACCATCTCTCTTGATGAAGAAATAAACTGTCGAATTGGTAAGGCAGCTACGACCTTCGGCAAACTCACAAAAAGGGCATGAAACAACACGAAACTAACTCGAAAGACTAAACTCCTAATATATCAAACATGTGTGCTTAGCACACTACTATATGGATCCGAAACCTGGACAACATACTCAAACCAGGAAAAAAGACTAAATGTCTTCCACATGCGATGTCTCCGCAAAATAATGCACATCAAATGGCAAGACAAAATAACCAACTTAACTGTCCTGCAACGTGCTAAGACCCTAACAATCATGTCGATGATCAGAAGTCGAAGGCTAAGATGGCTGGGGCATGTCCAACGGATGGAAGAAAAACGCATTCATAGGCAAATACTATATGGTGAGCTAAAACACGGAAAAAGACAAATCGGCAGACCTAAACTACGATATAGAGATATCTGCAAATCATCTCTGAAAGACTTCTCCATCTGTGAAAACGACTGGCAACATCTGGCAAGTGATCGCACATCATGGAGAGCATGTATAAGGAACAGTATAACAACATTTGAGACTGTGCTAAGACAGGACTTAGAAGAGAAGAGACTCATGAAAAAGGATGGTAAACCCTGTGGATCAGCGTGCCTGACCTGTTCATTATGTGACCGCGTGTGTTTGTCAAACATTGGTAGAATTAGCCACGAGAGAAGCTGTTCGGCAAAAACAATACCTCAAAAAAATACGCAATAGCCTCCACTAGACCGTCTGACAAGACGAAAAGGGCCATATATATATATATATATATATATAGAAGAGAGGAGATTAGAAGATATACGTGGAAGAGAGGAGATTAGAAGATATACATAGACGAGAGGAGATAAGAAGATATACATGGAAGAAAGGGACTCAAGAATTTTGAGATAAAAGAAAGGGTTGAGGAAATTATTTTGTAAGTAAAAAAAGATAGTCAACATTATTATGTTAAAGTGGTAAGCTGGTGGTTGACAGTTTTGTATATGTTATGTTGTACAAAGGAGAAAGGCTGTCGATTAGTATGTTGGAGATGAGAGAAAAGTAGTTTATGGTGTCATGCTATTAGTAAGAGAATGGTGGCTTCTGAAAGAAAAGTTAATGATATGCTATAGTTAAAGGTGGTTTATGTTGTTATGTTAAAGAAAGGTAACCCATGATGTTATATTAAATGTAAAGGAAAAAATAGTTGATGTTATGTTATTGGTAAGGGAAAGATAGTTCATAGTGTTACTTAAACAGACAGCTGCCTTTGTGAGAGAGTCCGGAATCCTACCCTGAAAGAATCATGATCGCAGAAGAAGAGGAAGTTCATAGTGTTATAGATAGAGGGAAGGTACAGCCATGAGGAGATATCCAGTGACAACTGGAAGAAAATGGAGTTGAATAGGTCAAGTGAACAGAAGAGATTCAGAAACAATCACAAGAAATGTTGGGGAGTGAACTCTGAACAAGATTAAGTTCTGGAGGGCATGAGCATACCTGGAGATAAGTGCAGGTAATGAGCATCCATTGCACCACGAGCTCAACACAGTGAAAGGTGTCAGGCTAAAAAGAGGCAAATCATGGGTGGGCTGAGCAGAAGATGTCATATACACACCAACCAAATGACTAGCTCATCTTGTTTCATGATGTTGTTCTTACCCTTATATCATGAAACAAGACAAAGAGTCATCATAAGACTTGAACGCTGAAGATCTTGTGTCATGATGTTGTTCTTGCCCCTACATCATGAAACAAGACAAAGAGTCATCATATGACTTGAATGCTAAAGTTCTTGTGTCATGATGTTGTTCTTACCCCTACATCATGAAACAAGACAAAGAGTCATCATATGACTTGAATGCTAAAGTTCTTGTGTCATGATGTTGTTCTTACCCCTACATCATGAAACAAGACAAAGAGTCATCATATGACTTGAATGCTAAAGTTCTTGTGTCATGATGTTGTTCTTACCCCTACATCATGAAACAAGACAAAGAGTCATCATATGACTTGAATGCTAAAGTTCTTGTGTCATGATGTTGTTCTTACCCCTACATCATGAAACAAGACAAAGAGTCATCATATGACTTGAATGCTAAAGTTCTTGTGTCATGATGTTGTTCTTACCCCTACATCATGAAACAAGACAAAGAGTCATCATATGACTTGAACGCTGAAGAAGAAGCAGCAGAAGAAGTCTCCTAGGGAGATTGAGAAGGTACAATGCAAGTTCTGTGTGACGTATGACAACACTGGACAGACATAAGATGACATAAAGTTGGTTCATTCTGTTATGTATAAACACAAGTAGATAAATTTATACGGTTATGTTTAAGGGAGGACATAAACATGAAGACAACATAAAGTGTCAAGAAAAAAATACATACTCTTCTTCATCTCTGCCAGCATAAAATGCAGATCTTGGTGACTGATGATGGACATTATGTCTGTGTGTGGATCCTGTAGAACCAGCGCTACCATGACTATCCAGCGAACGTTGGCCCTCGATAGGTCTAGATTTAAACTCAGGACCTACATTATGTGGTTTATAAGGTTGGGAGTAAACTGCAGGTTCCACTTGAGAGTGTCCTCCTGTTCTGTGGTGATCTGAATGTTCCCTGGTAGGTCGTGACCGATTTCCTTGCTGTCCATGGGATATGTCTATATTTGGTGCATCATGGGGCGTATTTGCGTGCTCCTGAAGTGAGACAGACCTCCCTTTCTGACCACTAATGCCAGTTTTTTGGGACGCCTGCACTGCCAAAATTTCTTCGGCATTTCCGGCAGCAATTTGTCTTGCAGACTCTAGTGTGGACATTCCTCGACTAGAAACTACACATGTTGGCCTCCCTTGGGGAGATGTGGGTAGGTCTTCTGTCACTGGATGTTTTAAATACTGCTGACTTTTTTGGGCACCACCACGGACCGAGGATATACTCTGATCTGAGTATGCACGGAGCTGTCCCCGATTATCAGATAACAGATGCCCAGGAGGAGGGGTGCGTGGAGGTGATGGTGGGGAGTCACAAGCCTGGGTGTAGCTGTTGCTACGGTAACGATGATGTCCAATGTCATTTGCTGCCACAGCTGCTGTAACGCTGCTGGATGGAAGTGGTATCTGCTGTCTCAAGGAGTTGGCTGATGCTCCAAGTGGCATAGACTCCACCGACAACTGCCTCTGTTGAAATGGATAGAAAAATAAATAAATATTAAAATGATGAAGTGGTTAAAAGAGATATGTGATGAAAGCCAAGTAAATAAAATTAAAAAAAGAATAACTTGTAAAAAAAATGGAATTAGGTATATAATTGTCATTGCATTGGTCGCACACGTCTGTTCGAGGTACGTTCTTTAACTAAAGGTAAAGTACGAGACTTGAACCGACATCTTAGCACGCGAGTTTCCACCCATATGTGCTCGGCCGCTTATCCAGAAATGTTAGGAGATTTCTGTATAGTGTCGCCTCAAGCATCGAAACTCAGATGCGAGGCAACAGTCCTCACCTTCCCAGGGTAATACCCTGGTACCCATTTCTGCTAATGGCTGGGTCGACCGTGCGGGGTATTTTTTTTTTTTCCAACCATGAGTACAATTCACACTGCTCCCAGCGGGAATCGAGCATGGGTTGTCCGAACGTCGGTAGTCCAGTCGGGTGGTTTTCCCAACTAGGCTACCGAGGTCCCCTACGTTCTTTAACTGAAATGACCTACGCCATGATGACACAAATGAGCTCCATCTTCTGATAACAATGTCAGCATTTTTCCCACATTCCTGCTACAGTGTTTATATAATGCTACCAATGTTGCTGTGTCTAATGCTTCAGTTCATCTTGCAATTGCCGCCTAAAAGTCCAGTGTTTATGACTTTCAATTTTACCGATGCTGCAAGTACAAAAATATATCTCAACTTTTTTAATGCAAATTTAACAAAATTTAAACGATAAAAAAAAAAATTTATGACCTCCACTCACCAAAACCATTAAATTGTATAGTTGTATAAACAAATATAGATTCAGAATGTTAATACGAAAGATTAAATGTCTTCATAAATGAATTAACAGAGCAGATCATAAGATATTAATATCACTTATGAACACCAGCGCCGTGAGCACAAAAACATAGGCCTACTCCACACACAAATTTCACAAAACTGAAGTGCTGACAAAAATGATGGCTTTTCCTTTAACTCACAGAAGTTAGTAAACTGTACTGTTGTATAAACAAATCTAGATTCAAAATGTTAATATGAGAGATTAAATATGAATTAAGCGGATCATAATATAAATTACACAGTCCAGGTGTCATTTTTCCAGAAGTGTTATGCTAGACAAACTTTACAGTCAGATTTAGCGGGTGGAATTCCGTATTTGATGTTACAACTGCATGAAACTAGGGTAGAGATTTGAAAGAGCTGGTGTTCAGATGTGTGCAGATCTTTTTCTTCTTAGTGTTCAACTGACCAAAAAGGCGCAGACACGTTGTGTTGCTAGATTATGTCAAAGTTGCAAGATCTGTGCCGCTCGGCCTGACAGATCCATCTTCAGCCCTGGTACATTTGCTTACAAATTTTGCCCGGTACAAAGCTTCCAATGGGTACCATGTGGTCCTGAAAGAGATAATTGTGCTTGTTTCCTGATATGGTCCTGAAAGAGCTAAATGTGCTTGTTTCCTGATATGGTCCTGAAAGAGCTAAATGTGCTCGTTTCCTGATATGGTCCTGAAAGAGATAAATGTGCTCGTTTCCTGATATGGTCCTGAAAGAGCTAATTGTGCTCATATCCTGATATGGTCCTGAAAGAGCTAAATGTGCTCATATCCTGATATGGTCCTGAAAGAGCTAAATGTGCTCATTTCCTGATATGTTCCTGAAAGAGTTAAGTATGCTCATTTCCTGATATGCCCTGAAAGAGCTAAGAGTGCTCGTTCCCTGATCAGAAGGGTCTGGGGTTTGCTCCAAAGTCCACTCAGCCTCGAAAAATGGGGTTGAGTGTGACACTGATCCCATAACTGCGCCATTGTCTAGGAAAAATATAGTCAATAACACCATATTCCCCAAACACCTTGCAAGGCAGGGGAAGGAAGGAGCCAGTAGAGGGGTGTAATGTAAACTCCTACAAGATAAGGTGACAGCTTTACAAAAATGGAACACAACAAAATACTGAGGCTCAGTCTACATGAGGTCTTCTTCATAAAATGAGAACAACACAAACAATGAAATACAGATAAATTCTGCTACATCTAGGATGATCAGGGCGGGTAAGTCAAGGAGAAGTAAACAGAGGGATAAGAAATGAAATGATGAAACAAGAGAGAGATGTGCTACATTTAGAAGGATATATAATATGTGGAAATATAAAAGTTAAAATATATATTAAAAATGAGACTTAACTTATTGGCGGCAAGACCTGATAGCTCATAGCGAAAATGGCTGTCAAATGCAAATGGAAGGGCCTGCTGGGCAATCAGTCAAGTGATTGGACCAGAGGTCAGGCAACATACCAGGAAGTGGAAATAGTGGTGAAGCAGTCAAGCATGACACAGGTAATGACTAGAGATATATGAGGAGTGTGAAAGCCAACAAACCAACCAGACATTCCCCAGACACCCCAGTAATAATTGTGGTGTAATAGAGCACAGGTAATAGCTCGAGATATATGAGGAGTGTGAAAGCCAACAAACCAACCAGACATTCCCCAGACACCCTAATGATAAGTGAGGTGTAATAGAGGACAGGTAATAGCTCGAGATATATGAGGAGTGTAAAAGCCAACAAACCAACCAGACATGCCTCAGTAACTTGCGTCAAATTTTTCTATGTATTTTGCTGCCATGTCTGTTCTGGAGGTCAGTCAACCAACCTGACACGTCATTGAGAACAAATAAAACATCGAAGTAGTGGCACAAACTGACCATTGCTTCCTTCCGTGCTTGATGTTTCAGTTTAGCTTTCTTCAGTTTCAGCTTCTCCTGTTCCTGTATAATCCTTGCCAGCTGTTCATCCCGATGCTCAATTCTTCTGATCTTTTCTGGGTCCACCTTTGCCTTTGTTCTCTGTTTGTTAACAAAGATATAGAAAATTCAATTAATTTATTTTAATACAGGATATAAATAAAGTTATTGTGATTATGGTTAGTCGAAGGCCCTGTTATCACTGCAAATGAATCCATAACTGCCCAACCACCCATGCCAGTGGAATCATCTGAATTAAAACTCATTTCATTGAAGGATCCAAACAAAGAAAGACAGCTGCAGTTCCTATTATAGCATCTTTAGCACACGTCAAAAGACATAAGGCCAAGCGGCACCAAAAGTGAACGCAGCTGAACTGTCCTTCATCATATGATATCAGTCATTGTAAGCAATCGGAATATTGAAACATGATGTGGATGAAAAACACAGCTCATGGTGTGCACAGAGGACTAAACTCAGTAGCTCCAGCAGCAAGCCAGACTTGGAATATGAGAAAACTGCAACAAGGAACACTCTTCAGACTGAGCCTCAATGGTTCCTGCCACCTATCCGCCATATTGACTGGAAGTCCAAGGAGAATCCTGGCCCAAGTGATTGGCCTGGAATCCAGTGTGATGCGAGAGTGCCCACAGAATCTCCTGTTTATTGCCATTATCTGAGATGGCTAGACATCAGATCTTATTACCAAAGAGATCCGGGGAGGGTAATGGCATAAGGAAACCAAGGATTAATTTCTTCTATTTTTGAAAGTCACCACTCTTTCTCGTCTTGAGGCTGATGTCATACCTCTAGACTACCGCGTCCCAAAGTCTCTGGTTCAGTACTCTACGAAACACTTACTAATATTAAGACAGTATTTCAGTGCAACTGTTTATCATTTACTACAATAAACCCATTTTGGCAGGGTTTCCCAGTTGTTTTTGAACAAATTAATCACCAACCTTATGTTCCTGTTCTTGCAACAGCCTTGCCAATTCCTGGAAACAAACAAAAGAAATATAAGCAAATTGTTCAACCAATATCAGCAATGAAAAAAAAAAAAGAGAAGAAAGAAATAAGAGCTCCTCATGCGTCTTATTTAACCTTTGATAACGATAAGCAAGTTAAGTAAAGAGCCCCGTCACGCCAGGTGGCATATAGGGAATATGGTATTAGAGACCATAATTTTCACAGACCCTCAGCACATGATTTTTGGGGTAATGCGGTCGGTCTTGCGCCCATGCCGCTTTACTTTCCCAGAAACAAATCTGGTACCCATTTAAGACTGGGTGAACTTGGAAGCTGTTGATCAGGATCGAACCCAACCTCTTGTCCTTTGTAGTCCAGTTCACTAACCACTGAGCTATCACAGCTCCCCTGATTACGATACCATTGTAAAAAAATACAGCATCAAAACACAAATTCTTCAAAATTTGATAGTTTTCCTTGTTCAAAATCCCCCCCCCCCCCACCTTTCCCCGCATACCTTCCTAATTACTACTTACAGTGACTCTCATACCATCCTAATTACTACTTACAGTGACTCCCATACCATCCTAATTACTACTTACAGTGACTCCCATACCTTCCTAATTACTACTTACAGTGACTCCCATACATTCCTAATTACTACTTACAGTGACTCCCATACCTTCCTAATTACTACTTACAGTGACTCCCATACCTTCCTAATTACTACTTACAGTGACTCCCATACATTCCTAATTACTACTTACAGTGGTTGCTTGCGTTCGCCCGATGACTGAAGTATTCTAGAGTATTTGTAGACTGTAGAATTCCTCTTCGTCAACCGCCCTTAAAAGGACGTTAAGTGGGTGTGTCTGCGTTGTGTTGTGGTTAACTGTTATATTTGCGCCTTTCGGCCCAACACATCCAACTTCAGCACGACTACTTACAGTGACTCCCATACCTTCCTAATTACTACTTACAGTGACTCCCATACCTTCCTAATTACTACTTACAGTGACTCCCATACCTTCCTAATTACTACTTACAGTGACTCCCATACCTTCCTAATTACTACTTACAGTGACTCCCATACCTTCCTAATTACTACTTACAGTGACTCCCATACCTTCCTAATTACTACTTACAGTGACTCCCATACCTTCCTAATTACTACTTACAGTGACTCCCATACCTTCCTAATTACTACTTACAGTGACTCCCATACCTTCCTAATTACTACTTACAGTAACTCCCATACCTTCCTAATTACTACTTACAGTAACTCCTGAGCATTAGATTTGTTTCTATTGATATAGGCTTTATTTTGGGTCTTATTTTGTGAGGTACAATACCATAATGCAAACAAAATTTGCCAAATTTCAACAAAGTGGTTGTTTTTCTGTTTTTGTTTGTTTTGTTGCCATGACTAGGGAAAGTTCCTCACTCATCAAGATGTGACAGCAAACAGCTCTTTGTGACTCAGGAAACACAACGAATAACACTTATGAGGTAGCCGAACATACCGACAAACTTACAGCAGCTGTATCTATCTATCTACCTTTCGTTCGCCCGAAGTATTGTCTATATCTGCAATGTCGTTTCCTGTATAAATGTTGTTGTCTTTTGTAATTCTTGCAGTGGCCCATATAGTTTTGTCTGTAGTGTTGTATCTATGGGCCAATGGATTTTCCTCAGTCTGCTATATTCAGTGCAGTCTTGAAGTATGTGTTCAGCAGTCTGGGGCGCCTGTCAACATGTACAAGTATTTGATGTGCCGATCTTGAATTTTGTATACATGTGACTATGGAGTCGACTGTGTCCTGTTCTGAGGCATATAATGATAACTTGTTCATATCTATTCATATTATGAAAGGCATCCTGATTTGGGGCTTGTGATCCACTGATTGATTTGATTATCTGTTTCTTATGATGGTATGTAACTGGTGTATCTAGTTGTGTGCCTGTTGAACCTTCCTTTGCCAACTGATCTGCTTTCTCATTTCCTGGTATTCCCCAGTGAGACGGGATCCACTGCAGGGCAACCCTGTGGTGCTTGCAGAGTTCATTCAATAAGGTCTGCAGATGTGGTAATTTTCTGGATTGTAGTGCCTGGAGTACTGATCTTGCATCTGTCAAAAACACTACAGGCTGTGGGCTAAGATTGTAGTGCCTGGAGTACTGATCTTGCATCTGTCAAAAACACTACAGGCTGTGGGCTAAGATTGTAGCGCCTGGAGTACTGATCTTGCATCTGTCAAAAACACTACAGGCTGTGGGCTAAGATTGTAGTTCCTGGGGTACTGATCTTGCATCTGTCAAAAACACTACAGGCTGTGGGCTAAGATTACTGTTCAGCAGCTTTACTACTGCAGCAGCTGTATGAATAGACAAAGTAACACGCCTCGTCTGGGCGGTCAATCTCAGGTCATAAATCAACCTGAGCCAGGAGATCTGGCTTCCAGTGTGTCTACTTTGGTAAACACACAGCTGTGTGTCAAAAGTTTAAAAAAAATAATACTATTTTTAGTTTTTAGTGCTCCTGGTGTTACAATTCTTCTTCTACCTTTCAGCTCCCTGTGGAGCGTAGGTCTTCAACATATACTTTCAGCTCCCTGAGGAGCATAGGTCTTCAACAAACACTTTCAGCTCACTGTGGAGCATAGGTCTTCAACAAACACTTTCAGCTCCCTGTCTGAACAGCATAGGTCTTCAACAAACACTTTCAGCTCCCTGTGGAGCGTAGGTCTTCAACAAACACTTTCAGCTCCCTGTGGAGCATAGGTCTTCAACAAACACTTTCCAAGTCGTTCTGTTTCTTGCCATTCTTTTAAGAACATTCCATGTTACAATTAAGTGGTAGTAATATGTACTATGGAATGTAACAATATGCTCATAGGTAGGTTTCATAATCTAGGGTTAAAGTATATGGGGGACATAGAGTTATTGCCCACAGGTTTCAATAATCAACAACACATTCTGGTAAGTATGCTCATTTTTTTTAATCCTCTGAACTCCGATCAGAGCATAGGGCACTCACAAGAGAACCCACCCAATCTGGCCTGAAGCAAGCATGGACAACTCTCACCAGGACCTGCCAGCCTCTATCATTTCATCATGTATGATTAATCACCACATCTCCAAAGGTTTACTTCTCTTTCATTTGCCAGATGGTGTCCATGTTAATGCTACTGAAGGGAGGTCAAAAAGTAATGCACACCAATTTTTTTCTCGGAAACTATTCGGGCAAAATGTGTGAAATTTTCACAGATTGTAGCTGAACATCCCCTTTACACTACCTATTTTTCAACATAATCTCCGTCCAAGCGTATTGCCTTATGCCAACGCGAAACTAGGTCATGAATGCCTCGTTTGTACCAAGTTTTGTCCTGCTCGCGTAGCCATTTTTTAACTGCACGGATCACATCCTCATCATTGTCAAAGTGTTTCCCACGCAGGAATTTTTTGAGTGGTCCAAACAGATGGAAATCTGAGGGAGCCAGATCAGGGCTGTAAGGAGGATGGGGCAGTACAGTCCAACCAAATTTGTTGATTGCTTCCCGTGTTACCAGACTTGTGTGAGGGCATGCATTGTCATGTTGAAGCAACAAATCTGCAGATGGCTTATTAGGCCGAACTCTGTGGAACCGATTTTTGAGTTTTGTCAGTGTATTGATGTAAGCTGTCGAGTTGATTGTCTCACCTCTTGTCATTACATCAACAAGAATCACACCATCAATGTCCCAGAAGACAGTGATCATCACCTTTCCGGCTGATGAAGATGCTTTGAATTTTTTTCTTTTTGGTGATTGCAGATGATGCCATTCCATTGACTGCATTTTTGTTTCAGGCTCATAATAATGTGCCCACGTTTCGTCACCGGTAACAATTTTTGACAAAAACATTTCTCCTTCAACACCGAAACGCTCCAACAATTCAGAACAGAATGTTTTCCTTTGAACTCTGTGATCATTTGTTAGGCACCGAGGAACCCATCGAGCGCAAATCTTTGAATATCCGAGAGTTTTAAAAATTGCGATTGCACTTCCCTTGCTGACTGTAAGCTGCAATGCCAATTGCTGACTAGTGATACGCCTATCCTTACGAATAATGGCATCAGCCCGGTTTAACATGTCTGTGCTGGTAGCCGAGGCAACACGTCCAGAACGCAGTAAATCATGCAGCTCCACTCGTACACTTTCTGCAGCTTTAATTCTCTGAACCCAGCGACTAACTGTGCTCCTATCGACTGCAGAACATTTGTACACTGCACACAGTCGTTTATGAATGTTTGCCACAGTTTCTTTTTCCGCAACCAGAAATTCTATGACAATTCGCTGTTTGTAACGGACATTGTTGACAAGCTCCATTTTAACGGTTCATAGATTGCGTAATATTTTGCAGAATGCTGTGCAATTAGGTGCACATAATTGGAACATGTCATTTTCCAAGTGTGCAAAATTTCATATTCCTATCTTTATTATTAGCCGAGAAAAAAATTGGTGTGCATTACTTTTTGACCTCCCTACGTAGGTGCGGCTGACTGGTCCGTTCCATTCGTAAAACAAGACTTAGCTATTTACAACTTCTTCTATTCACTTCTTGAATAATGTTGTTAATACCTGATCTTCTGACGTCTTCTTTGTTCGTAAGATGTTGATCCCAACAGATGTATAATATATCTGGGCAGTAATATAGATAAAGAGGGAGGAACAGAAATGATACCAAAATAAGGAAATCAAAAGCAAGAGGAGCTTTTGTTGCACTGGGAAACATGGAAGTCCAAAGAAATTAGGTTAAATACAAAAATAAAAATTTTGAACTTCAATGTTAAGTCCAATGTAAGGATCCAAACAAAGAAAGGCAGCTGCAGTCTCCATCAGAGCAGCTACAGCACACGCCAAAAGACATAAGGCAAAGTGGCACCAAAAGTGAACTGTCATTCATCATACGATATCATCATTCATTATAAGCAATCAAAACACAATCGGGATGAAAAACACAGCTCACGGTGTGCAAAGAGCACTAACTCAGTAGCTCTGGCAGCAAGCTGGACTTAGAATATGAGGAAACTGCAACAAGGAACACTTTTCAGATTGAGCTTCAATGGTTCTTGCCGCCTAACCGCCATATTGACCGGTATTTTAATGATGACGTATATTGCAATCAGCACAGAACACACTATTGTGCACACTGTAGAGGATTTCAGATCATATTCTGCTGTATTGGCGAAAATCCCAACAGTGGAACTTCTGATCCTTACACTTATCGGCATTTGAAAGATAGAACTAACCATCTTTCCGGCAAAAAAATGTAACAGTGAGCATTGATGCAAACATGACTGTGCCATCTTAAAACTGGAAGCCCATATATATATATTTATTTAAGAGTATTGATTGCACATTTGACTTGTAAATTCTAGATTCGGTGCTGAGATGGAATTGATCACCACATGTTTCTTGGTTTATTGAATACCTGGGCTGACATGCCTATTCTAGTAGATATCTCTTTTTCTATGTCGCTATTTGATGAAATATATACTAACATCAAAACAAATAACACCATGGCGAAAACTAAGAATAGCAACATTTTTCATCTTCTCAATATTCTTGTATGGTGCAGAAACATGGACATTAGATTAGAAAACAGAACAGAAAATTGAACCTTTTGAAATGTGGATTTATAGAAGAATATGTAGAATTGGATGGAAAGAAAAGAAAACAAACGAAGTTTTAAAACTGAAAATAAAAAGAGAAATACTAAACACAATTAGAAAAGACAAATGAAATTTGTGGGGCATGTTACTAGACATAACAGCCTAATAAAAGTAAAATTGGAAGGGAAAATACAAGGTAAAAGAGGCAGAAGCTGACCAAGACTAACATGGACGAGTAACATCAAAAGATAGACAAGTCAGCCTATGACAATCTGCACCATCAAAGCAAGAAATAGAGTGGAATGACGCTCCATGGTAGCCAACCTTCAATGTGGAGACGGCACTCAATGAGGATGATGATATTTGATGAAATATATCTTCCCAAGTATTTAAAGTGTGTTACCAGGGCCTCATTATGAGGGAGGTAAAGAATAGTGACACTGTGACTGTCCAGGCATGTCGTAAGAGGCGACTAAGGAGGTTGATCGATGGCTTGACAAGCTGTCATTGTAAAAAGTATTGTTATGGAAACAAGCCATAGATTTTAGAAGCAGTGATCTCTGCAATATGTGCCATTTTGGCACGCAAGGTTTCTGTTTTTGAGATTGTGGTTCTGCCCTACGTGCCGTCTTCGGCTCTAAAGGACAATAGATAGATTTAACGTGAGCCACTTCTGTTAGTCCAATTCCTCTGAATGTAACTTCTTTGTACATTTGGCACTTACTCTCATAATGATTCTATGTTAATATATGTTAGAGATTATAACAAGCAGCAGAGATTACAAGTACTCACCTCATCCTGAGCCGCCTGGATCTCCAAACGAGTGTACTCATCCATTTCATCTGGCAAGTTGTAGAAATCGCTGAAGTCACCATCATCTTCAATACGGCCAGAGGGAGTGACTCTGTAGTGACAGAAAAATGAATTTTTAAAAGTGCATTGGGTACATAAAGACAGGCAATAACCTATGGAGGATCTGACATTTTTTTACAGCCTGGATACAAGCAGGGAGCCGCGATAGCTCAGTAGTTAGTGAACTGGACTACAAAGGACAAGGGGTAGGGTTCGATCCCAACCGACGGCTTCCAGGTTCACCCAGCCTCAAATGGGTACCGGTCTCCTTTTTTTTGTTTTGACCTCTTTCAGAACGTTTTCATTACT
The DNA here is from genome assembly GCA_032433765.1 of Megaustenia siamemsis. Classification (NCBI taxonomy): domain Eukaryota; kingdom Metazoa; phylum Mollusca; class Gastropoda; order Stylommatophora; family Ariophantidae; genus Megaustenia; species Megaustenia siamemsis. Next base: position 16,802,762 of record JAVIAB010000104.1, read on the forward strand.
CTTCTTAGCTGTCCATGGTATTCTCAACATTCTTCTGTAAAACCACATTTTTACAGCCTCCAGTGATTTTCTTGTCTGTTGTTCTATTGTTCATAATTCGCATCCATATGTTAAGACTGGCTCTACATAACATTTAAGAACTCTTTTTCTTGTTTCTATTGTCAAAAATGGATTGCTCAGTATCTACCTCATTTTTTGGAAAGCTGCTTTTGCCTGAGCCATTCTGCATCCACCCATTAAAAAATGTAAATAACTGCATTTTTGTGCATGGGTTACACAGTCACACATCCAAGTTACCCTGGCGTTTCTGAGTAGTAAATTTTAGGACAGTTTCATAAAAACATGATTTAAAATCAAGTATCATGATGGCAACAGCAGCAGGAATCGGCTCCCTCAATGACACTGAGATACTTGCACAGAACAGATACAAATGGCGAGATTTGATAAAACATCTTTGCAAGGATTGAGACTGCTAGAAAGACAATTTAGAAACAGGGAAAGAGTATCTGAGTCTATGCCCTAGTCTAGGCTGATTACGGCTCGAAAGGTTGATAAATAGATAGAGATCTTAGTAAAACGTAAAGTAAAGAGCCCCGTCATGCCAAGTGGCGTATAGGGAATATGGTGTTAGTGACCATAAATTTTACAGACCTTCAGCACATGATTTTTGGGGTAATGTGGTCGGTATTACGCCCGTGCCGCTTTACTTTCCCCAGAAAAAATCCAGTACCCATTTTAAGGCTGGGTGAACCCGGAAGCCATTGATCAGGATCGAACCTGACCTATTGTTCTTTGTAGTCCAGTTCGCTAACCACTGAGCTATGGCAGCTCCCAATAGAGATCATAATGTAGGGTTAAAAATAGTTGTTACCTTGAAAGTCTTAGTGTGAGTGATTACCACGTATTGTTACTTTGAAAGTCTTAGTGTGAGTGATTACCACGTATTGTTACTTTGAAAGTCTTTGTGTGAGTGATTACCATGTATTGTTACTTTGAAAGTCTTTGTGTGAGTGATTACCACGTATTGTTACTTTGAAAGTCTTTGTGTGAGTGATTACCACATATTGTTACTTTGAAAGTCTTTGTGTGAGTGATTACCACATATTGTTACTTTGAAAGTCTTTGTGTGAGTGATTACCACGTATTGTTACTTTGAAAGTCTTTGTGTGAGTGATTACCACATGTCATGTGGAACTGAACATCGCTGTATAACAAATTATTTTTTAATTCTCCATGATCTTCTGAGGAATTCCACAGGCCTTGAGCATTCTCCAGAGAGATTCTCTATGAATTCTATCAAATATTTTTATAGCAAAATGTTGTGTCTTTTCAACATTCCTATATGGTTCAGAAACATGGACATTAGACAAGAAAACAGAACAGAGAATTGAAGCCATTGAGATGTGGATATATAGAAGAATAGGTAGAACTGGATGGAAGGAAATGAGAACAAATGATGAAGTCTTAAAACAAATAAAAATTAAAAGAGAACTACTAAACACAATTCAAACAAGACAAATACGATTTTTGGGCCATGTTAAAAGAAACAACAGCCTACTAAAAGAAATCTTGGAGGGAAAAATACAAAGTAAAAGAGGCAGACCAAGACTAAAATGGACAAGTTGTATCAAAAGATGGGCAAATCAGCCTATGACAACCTGCACCATCAAAGCAAGAGACAGAGCAGAATGGCATTCCATGGTAGCCAACCTTCGTTGCGGGGAAGGCACTTGATGATGATGATTTTTAATCAAATTAACAAAATTCACACAAAAACACGTATTCCACTCATTAATCTGTTCTAAAATCTCAATGTGAATTAGGAAGATAAAAGTGGAAGTGAAGATTTATATAGACAGTCGTGGACTAGATCCACTGTAGAAAATATATATAAATGACAAATTTTGTGGTTTAGTACACTGACAAGAGGGGCAAGGATATCATGTATCAACTTCCATACATAGCTTGGAAAGCTTGCCTAGAATAAGGACCTAATGTGTGGTAAACTGTGAATCCTGTAAGATGCCTGACAGCACTGGAAAATGGGATGTGTAAGATAATAGCAAATACCATAAATATAACAGTCGGCAACACTCCTGAGTGTTTACCTGGTAGCACTGACTCCCTGTAGATTGAGTGACTCCATGCTAGCAGATACATGATCGGTGCCGTTTTCTGGAAGGAAATGTCAAGCAGTTAACAATAATCATGTATGATGATCAATGACATGTTATAGAAGGAAAAGTCACTCAGTAAACAATAATCATGTATAATGATCAGTGGCATGTTGTATAAGGAAAGGTCACTCAGTTAACAATAATCATGTATGATGATCAATGACATGTTATAGAAAGAAAGGTCACTCAGTTAACAATAATCATGTAAGATAATCAATGACATGTTATAGAAGGAAATATCACTCAGTTAACAATAATCATGTATGATGATCAATGACATGTTGTAGAAGGAAAGGTCACTCAGTTAACAATAATACCATATGATGATCAATGACATGTTGTAGAAAGAAAGGTCACTCAGTTAACAATAACCATGTATGATGATCAATGAGATGTTACAGAAGGAAAGGTCACTCAGTTAACAATAATCATGTATGATGAGTTCTTTAACATGTGCCGAGTGCACACGAGATCTCGTTTTTTCACCATTTTCTGAGAGAGCTTGACATCAGACCTCACTACTCTGAGACTAGAGGAGGGTAAAGCCACAAAGAAACCACGGTTCTAGAAGTGAAAATTTCCCACCTTCCATGGTGGGATTTGAATCCAGGACCTTCTATTAAAGATGATGATGTCTGACCTTTAGACCAGCCATCCCCCGGCCAATGATTTGAATACTGAGATCATTTCACAAAAGGTTTTAGGTTTGGGCTCGTTTCCAAAATGGTATACTTCACAGTTGTTTGTTTTTTTAATCTTAGTAGCCTCTGTCAGTCATAGTTGACTATAGTAGCCTCAGTCAGTCATAGTTGACTATAGTAGCCTCAGTCAGTCATAGTTGACTATAGTAGCCTCCGTCAGTCACAGTTGACTATAGTAGCCTCCGTCAGTCATAGTTGACTATGTTTTTCAGCACCTCTAGAAATGTTATTTTGTCTTTTCTTTCACTGTGTATTCTCTTTTTCTATGAATCTGTCTGCTCCTAGTATGAGTTGTAGCTGTAGAGTGTGTCTCCAAAGATTGCGGTCTGCAGCTATTTCTTCCCAGGCTGCAGGGTTTATGTTCAGTCTTCATATCACATTTATACACGTCTACAAAACAAAGTTTTGAGCGCCCCCTTAGTTCTTTTGTCATCTGCTAGTTGTCCATAAAGTATATCTTTTAGTGTGCAGCCATCTTCCATTTGGGGTGCATGGCCAAGCCAGCGTAACCTATGTTGTTTGAGCAGTGTGTGGATATTCGGGAGGCCTGTGCGAGTCGTGACCTTCTTGTTTGTTACTTTATCTTCCAGGTAATAGCAAGAACACAACGCAAATATCACATAAAGAATGCATTTAGCCTTCTCTCCTGCTTTGCATAAGTTGTCCATGATTCGCTGCCATACAGGAGGATACAAATGATGCAGACACTGTATACTGGAGCCTTTGTTTTAATTGTCAGTTCGCTGTTTTGCCAAACATGCCTAGAAATTAAAATTGTTTTAATCTCAAAGTGACATTTTAGTTCTGATCTTGGAAATGTTGCAATGGGTGTAGATGTTGATCTAGTACATTGCACTCATCCTTAACATTGATATTTCGTGGAAGTGGTTCCAATTTCTGACAACACACACAAAATATTCAATTCTTTAGTTTAAAAAATCTAGTGGAAGAATGCTTGTAACAAACAAACAAAAAAATGAAAGATTCACAAACTGGAAATTTGTTTGTTTTTAAATTATTGGTGTGTGTGTGTGCTTGCATGTGAAATAATCAATTTTTAATACCGAAAGTTTTTACATTTTAAGATAAAGCTCTTTCTAATCAACTTAAATGTATAATAAAAGATTAACATGCATTTTATATTTCTGGACAGACACACTCCTTCTGTACGGAAGCTTTTTATCATCATAACGGATGAGATTTCAGAGACAAAATTTTTCATGGTTTTAACTCTTTCCTTACGGAAGCTTTATATCGACGCAACGGAAAAGATTTCCAAGAGACAAAATTTTTCATGGTTTTAAGAATCAATCTACATATTTATATCTATCTAACATATAAAATATAATATATGAAATTTTAGATAATTGAACAAGGTATTAGATTTCACCAATACCAAGATGATACAAGACATGTAAAAAGAATATGGTTTGATGGCGTTCACACTAATCAAACTGAGCGTGGCGCACTATGCGGCGAAACGTACGCTGCCTAAATCGGCATGGCGCACAGTGTGGTGAAACATACGGAAAGAGTTAAGAATAAATCTACATATTTATATTTAACATATAATATATGAATGTTTAGATAATTGAACAAGGTATTAGATTTCACCAATATCAAGATGATACAAGACATGTAAAATATGGTTTGATGGCGTTTACACTAATCAAATTGAGCGTGGAGCACTATACGTACGGAATGAGTTAAGATGGGTACAGCAAGAAATGAAAAACTTAGTGGGCGTGTAAAAGACCTGGGATCTGAGCACCTATGGACATGTTTAGAGTGCAATGATGATGACTCACAAATAACTCACACATAGACAAAACAACAAAGGAGCAGTGACAACGGGCATGACCTAAAACAATCCACTTATGAAAACAGATAACTGAGTCCAAAAAGAAACAGGCAGAAAAATAAATAGGAAATTTGACAATATCAAACCAGATGTTTTATATTTCTGAAACAGTATGCAAGTCCGTGTGTTTCCGTGTGTTACCGGGGCCTCATTATGAGGGAAGTGAAGAATAGTGACACTGTGACCTTCCAGGCATGTCGTAAAAGGCAACTAAGGAGGTTGATTGATGGCTTGACAGAGCTGTCATTGTAAAAAGTATTGTTATGGAAACAGAGCCATAGATTTTAGAAGCAGTGATCTCTGCAATATGTGCCATTTTGGCACTCAAGATTTCTGTTTTTGAGATTGTGGTTCTGCTCTACGTGCCATCTTCGGCTCGAAAGGACAATAGATAGATAGATGCAAATCTGGCTTTCCAAAATTAAAAAAATACCTGTATTGTGAGACAATCTTGCTTCCTCCAAGTCTTTTGCCAGAGCCTCTTCCAGAAGTTGTCTTTCCTTCTTCAGCTTTCTCTCTTTCTTCCGTTCTAAATGTCTCTCATATTTTTTCTTCTCTTTCTCTTGCAGTTGACGAGCAAGCTCCTACAGATACAGGTTATATATTGAAGAGAAAACAGTCAATGAACCAAATGTTTTCATACATCTTACAATAACATTAAAAAAAGAGATGTAGAGCTAGTCTTAACATATGGATGTGAATCATGGACAACGGAACATATAGTAGTAATAGCCTCCGTCTGTCATAGTTGACTATGGATTTTTCAGCGCCCCATGAAATGTTATTTTTTCTTTTCTTTCACAGTGTATTCTCTTTTTCTATGAATCTATCTGTCTGCTTCTCTCTCTCTCTCTCTGCGATCAAGACTCAATCAGAGTAGGATTCCAGACTCTCACATAAAGACAGCTGTCTGCTTAAGCAAATTGATCGACCCCACGGACAGAACATCATAATTAGAGTCTGTTAGATCCAGCCTGATTGAATACCTGTTAAAACGTTGCACTGTGTTCTGCGTTAGTGGCCCAGTGCATCCGATTTCAGCCAGCATTTTATTCAGGTTTGCTTTCCTTAGCCTTTGAATGTCCCCAATCTTCCTGCAAGGCAGCAGATTGTCTTTTCTGTAGGGGGATTCTGCCCTTAGATGGTCAGCCCTCCCAGGTTTACGAGCACCATCTGCCCGAGTCACTAGAGGTGACTAACACAGACATGCACACACAAAGATATGAGATGTGACTAACACTGACAAGCACACAATGATAGATATGACTAAACACAAACACACAAATATATGAGACATGACTAACACAGACATACATGCACAAAGATATGACACATGACTAACACAGATACACACACAAAGATATGAGACATGATTAATATGGACACACACCAAGATATCAGCCATGTCTATCACAGACTCCCACTGAGATATGAGCTACGACTAGCACAGATATACACTAAGAATTAAGCCATGGCTATCACAGACACCCACCAAGATAGGAACCATGGCTATCACATACACACACAATGATATGAGCCATGGTTATCACAGACAACCACCAAGATATAAGCCACGACTAATATATACACTTGGTAACGTCCACTAAGGTTTGTCTGAGGTTCTTGGTAAAGTTTCTACTGACGACCACGAAGATCCAAAACTTGCAGGCATGGTGGGCGTGGCTGAGGTGCTGGAAGATCAGCCGGATAAGACCTTCAGAGAATGTCAATTTCATGTCCCCTGAATCTTGAGTCCGCTTCTGATAGTACAGTCTGGCCACGTGGCTGGGTGCGTTCATGATGATGTAAAAACAGAGACAAGACAAAGAACATTCGTATCCACACGAACCTGGGCTCTAGCTCGCACTGAGCTCCACCTAGAATCGTTGATCGGTTTCAGCTCGGAAACTTCCAGCATCGGCAGGCCATTGAGCTCCTTTCACCGGGACTTGTGTATGATGGACAGAACGAATGTGGAGAGCATGACAGTAATGGCAATCAGCGGTAGTAGCAACGTTACTACTGAGTCAATGTAGGTTATTATGTGCAAGAACATCAGCCTTGGACTTGGCAAGCATTTCTCCGGACCTATCTCGTTTGGCGTTATCTCAGCAGCAACAGCAGCGGCCATATACAGAGATATATACGAATATATGATGAAACGTGTAATTTACTATTTGGATAGTTTGTCAAAGAAGGTGTTGATCTCCTCCTGCGTTAGTGGACGCATGGTTATTTACTAATTTGGTTCATTTAGACAACGTCCACAAGAGTCAGAGTGAAATGAATCTCCATTGTCGCCAACCTTCGATGCAGGGAGAAAGCACGACAAGATTGTGTTTTGAGCTTATACTCCAGGCATTGTGCCAGTAAAAGCTAAACTATAACGGCCGCCGTTGAGAATGAACAAAATTCTGCAAAGTCAGATCTTGGCCGTTGGGCTTTGTTCAAACGCAAACAAGCGTCCATCTTGGTCCATCTCTGCCTGCTTCTTATTTGAGTTGGAGCATTAGAGTGTGTCCAAAGATTGCGGTCTGCAACTGCTTCTTCCCATGCTGCAGGGTTTATTTTCAGAGACTTCATGTCATGCTTACACACACCTACAAATTGAAGTTTGGGGCAACCCCTAGTCTTTTGCTATCTGTTAGCTATCCATAGAGTGTATCTTTTGGTATGTGGCCGGTGGGACAACAGACAAGAAAATCACTGGAGGCTGTAGAAATGTGGTTTTATAGAAGAATGTTGAGAATACCATGGACAGATATTAAGAGTAATAAAAACGTTCTGGAAGAGGCCAAAGCAAAAAGAGCTGGAGTGTGTCAAGCTGTATTTGAACCCACACCAACCCCAACTCTTTATCCCTACATCACGGGCGCTCTAACCAGGTCAAAATATTCAGGGTTAGGGGAGACAAGAATAAAGTCACCGTCACCTGCCGTAAGACAAGACTAAAGAGGTATGGGCTCAAGGTATTCACCGATGCTACATAGTTCATGTATCTGAACTGAAGCCATCTTCAGTGCCTTCTCTGGTGTGGGTGTATCAGGCATGCTGATGGAGGAATCTATGCACTATAGAGTTGTCCATTGTGCAATGAAGATGATCTGTGTACTAAACTAATCTAGCACTTTCCACTATTTCATACAGGAAAAAATATCATAGCTCTCTTTCTGCTTTGGCCTCTTTCAGAACGCTTTCATTACTCTACTAAGCTGTCCATGGTATTCTCAACATTCTTCTGTAAAACCACATTTCTACAGCCTCCAGTGACTTTCTTGTCTGTTGTCCTATTGTCCATGATTCACTATATATATGAGAAACCACAAAATACATTAAATGTAGCAGCGTACAGAAATAATTGCTTTAAAGGTACACATAATAAGAGAAGAGTGGAGCACAGCATTGGCAGAACCAGAGCAAGACAGAATTACAACATCACCAAGGAAAGTCTACAACAACATCAAGGAAAGTCTACAACAACATCAAGGAAAGTTTACAACAACATCAAGGACAGTCTACAACAACATCAAAGTCTACAACATCATCAAGGAAAGTCTACAACAACATCAAAGTCTACAACAACATCAAGTAAAGTCTACAACATCACATGATAATGGTTGAGGCTACCCAAAGAGCGAGAACCACAACTTTGCATATGGAATCAGTTTCACTGCAACTAGGGTATCCCCATACTTGCTCCACTTCCTGTTACAGCATTTCTCAAAGCACATGCTGTCTGATGACTGTACCTGTTGATTGTAGATACATCTTTTCCCACCAATCACTCTGGATCGACCAAACCCCTTTTCCACCTGTACCTGTTGATTGTAGATACATCTTTTCCCACCAATCACTCAGGATCGATCAAACCCCTTTTCCACCTGTACCTGTTGATTGTAGATACACCTGCTTGTCCCATCAATCACTCTGGATCGACCAAACCCCTCTTCCACCTTTAGACTCCTCAGTCTCTTATCATTGTCCCACCCGTTCTCCTCCTCTTCTCTTAAAATAACAAACATGAATAAAAAACAAATATGACAATGTCCTCTTTGTCCTCTGTTTTAGTAACATCCAGAGGTTTACACAGCAGAACTGACTGGTGGGGGAGATCTATATGGCATCTCCCTCCACACCTGAAAGATATACGAGGATGTGTGGGAAAACGTAAAAGAAGAGGAAAGGCATCACTATTTACCTCATCATCCACACCCAGGCATTGATCATGGTGTATAACTTCAGTCCTCTTCGCCTTTATCTGCCTGCTCATCTTGTTTGCTATTCTAGCATCTTCTTCGGCCCTACAAATCAAAATAACAACATTAATAATAAACATAATAATTCTTCTTCTTCTACTTTCCCTGTGGAGCATAGGTCTTCAATAAACACTTTCAGCTCCCTGTGGAGCATAGGTCTTCAATAAACACTTTCCAAGCTGCTCTATTTCTTGCCACTCTTTTTTTCTTTTCGTTCGCCAGCTTTTACCTCTGACGAAGTCCCTAGAGACTAGGAACTTAATTTTGCGTGTTAATCCATTTTTCCCTTGACAGCCGTGTGCACAGGGGTCCCTTGCCGCACAGGCAGATAACTCCGACTTCGGAGGTACTCATATTTTTTCCGTCAATGAGTAATTGACGTTTTAAGCCGAGCCTCACTGCTGAGACCAGGGGTGGTTGCTGCAGAAGAGAGAAATCATAAATAAAAATCCCAACTGGTGTAGCCGAGATTTGAACCCACAACCTCTCTGTCTCGAGGCCGACGTCTTGCCTCGATCGAGACCAACCAGTCCCCCTACCACTCTTTTAAGATCATTCTGCGTCTTCCCAATCATCTTCATCTCCGTCTACAACAGACTATGCCTACTGGTGTAGGTAATTATGTTTCTCCACAGCTTTTGATCTCAACAGTTATTTACCATTTGTGTTGTTGACCTGCCAAACCATTCTCTTAAGCTGTCTGGTATCTTTTCTCTTTGCTTCTCTCTACCTCTTCATCCCTCAATTTTCCCAGTTATTACAGTATATTCCAGCTGTTCCCTTCTCATTACGTGGCCCAAAAATGATGATTGTTTCTTCCTAATATTGGAAATTAGCTATCTTTTTGCTTTGGCCTCTTTCAGAACATTTTCATTACTCTTCTTAACTGTCTATGGCATTCTCAACATTTTCTGTAAAACCACATTTCTACAACTTCCAGCAATTTTCTTGTCTATTGTCCCATTGTCCATGATTCACATCCATATGTTAAGACTGGCTCTACATAAAATTTAAGAACTCTTTTTCTTGTTTCTAATGTCAAAAATGGATTGCACAATATCTTCCTCACTTTTTGGAAAGCTGCTTTTGCCTGAGCCATTCTGCATCTCACCTCTGTTGTCCATCTACCATCTGAGGTTAACATTGTTTCCAGATATTTAAATTCATTTACCTGTTCTAATATTGTTCCATTTGTCTTTATTGTGCACTGTGATGAAGTCTTTTCTTTGTTGTTACCATTACTTCTGTCTTTGTGTAAATATATTCTTATCAACTTTACTCAAGAAACAGCTATTTTTGGCCTACTATTATCAATTTAAAATTGCCAAGGGGTTCTTTAATGTACATAGAGTGACCACTGGACCTCCTGGGTATTTTTTGGGTGTTTTCTGAGAGGGCTAAACATGGGTTTACGGTACCCAGAGACCTGGGGAGGATAAACCACAAATCTGAAGTTAAAAATTATTATAAGTGCCTGTAGTGGGATTTAAACCCAGGACCTCCTTGTCTAGAAGCAGACATCTAACCTCTACACCATGTAGCACCATAATGACATGATTCTGGCTGTGCCCAGTTTAAATTAGTGGGTGTGTAAGAAGACTAATTAACCAACACAGAACTGGAGTCGTCAGTCGCTGGACACCGCGGGACTTGCTGAGGAGGGGATCTGAGCACCTATGGGCATGTTCGGAGTGCAATGATTTTGACCCACAAATAACAGAATACATGATTTTACGTCCATTAAACATCATTCAAGGGTGGAAAATGGAAGGTAGTATTAACTTCACCTTAAACAAACATCAGTAACGACTTACTGGGCTTTAAGAACTTCAAGATGCTGCAGTCTCTCCTCTTGCAGCTGTAACTCTTCCTCACTTTGAACATATTTAGCAACAGGAATATCTTCCCTCACCATCTGGCGGTGGTATCGGTTCAGGCCATAGTGCTCACTTACTGCAACAGACGCAAGAGTCGTTGGCTTAAAAAAGAAAATAGGTTGCCCAAAACAAAAGAATACATATATCCTTTATGAAACAGGACCACTTTTAGTTGAGCCTTTACGGTGATGGCTGCTTCCCTGGAGGCCAGGTAAATGGAACACTCTATACTGAGCAAGTCAACAACTCACAAACACTTACAGACACCACTATATGATATAGTGGATATACAGAACCTGGTAGGGTCAAAGGTATTTTTCCATCGGGAGTGAAATAAAAACTCAGACCCAAACACCTTGAGTGGCAAATGCACTAGACATGCTATCTTTATTCTCCAGTCCTACAATCCCCCCACCAAAGAGAATATGCCATAAAGATAGTTTTTTTTTTTTTAAATATGATATGGAGTAAAAAAAAAAAAAAAAAAAAAAAGCAAGATGCCTAAATGCTGCAGAGCTAATAACACGTTGAAATAAGATGGAATAGTACACAGTCCTATAATCTGTATTTCTTACAGCAAAACTTGTACCACTCAACTCTAAATAAAAAAATAATAATAACAAAAAAAATGGGAAGAGGAAGAAATACCTAAAGACTGGAAAGAAGGTTATATGATCAAACTACCAAAGAAAGGAAGTTTACAGGAGTGCACAAATTATAGGGGAATTATGCTACTATCAGTGCCAGGAAAAATATTAAGCAGAATCATTCTGGAGACACTAAAAGAGGCCATAGAGAAACATTTGAGAGATGAACAAGCAGGTTTTAGGAAGAACAGATCATGTGCTGATCAAATAACTACTCATCGTATAATAGTTGAACAAAGTTTAGAAATAAAATCCCCACTTTATATTGGATTCATAGATTATGAAAAGGCATTTGATAGTTTAGACAGAAGAATGCTTTGGAAGTTGCTGATTCATTATGGAATCCCCATAAAGTTTATTAACCTGATAAAAACAATGTATGAAGGAACAAAATGTAGTGTGGTGCATGAAGGACAGATTACAGAAGCATTTGAATTAAGAACGGGAGTAAGGCAAGGATGCCTTCTGTCTCCATTTCTCTTTCTACTGGCCATAGATTGGATTATGAAAATAACTCAAAACAACAGAAATGGAATCCAGTGGTCACTGACCAAACAACTTGATGATTTAGACTTTGCTGATGACATAGCTCTCCTATCACACAGCCATCAACAGATGCAGGATAAAATGAGCATACTTGATGAGAGATCACAACATCTAGGACTGAAGATTAATAGAGATAAGACTAACATTATGAGAATTAATACAGTTGGCAATAACCAAAAAAAACTAGGAAAATTACCTCTATTAGATGTACAATCTTACATATATCTGGGTAATAATATAGATAAAGAGGGAGGAACAGAAAATGATACCAAAATAAGGATATCAAAAGCAAGAGGAGCTTTCATTGCACTGGGAAACATATGGAAATCCAAAGAAATTAGGTTAAATACAAAAGTAAAAATTTTCAACTCAAATGTTAAGGCGGTCCTATTATATGGCTGTGAAACATGGATAACAACAAAATTGACAACCACGAAGATACAGACTTTCATTAATGGATGTTTACGCAGGATAAAAGGATGGAAATGGCAGGACAAAATCACTAACATAGAATTATGGAAATGTACAAGTCAAATACCAGTGGATAAAGAGATACAGCGAAGACGATGGCGCTGGATAGGACACACACTATGGAAGCCAACTGAGAGTATTACACAACAGGCCCTTTTTTGGAATCCCCAGGGGAAAAAACAAAGAGGAAGACCAAGGAATTCTTGGAGAAGACAGATAGAAGCAGAGATGAAGATGATGGGGAAGACATGGAATGATCTTAAAAGAATGGCAAAAAACAGAATGACTTGGAAAGTGTTTGTTGAAGACCTATGCTCCACTGGGAGCTAAAAGGTAGAAGAAGAGACGTACAATCTTACATATATCTGGGCAGTAATATAGATAAAGAGGGAGGAACAAAAAATGATACAAAATTAAGGAAATCAAAAGCAAGAGGAGCTTTTGTTGCACTGGGAAACATATGGAAGTCCAAAGAAATTAGGTTGAATACAAAAATAAAAATCTTCAACTCTAATTTTAAGTCAATTCTATTATACGACTGTGAAACATGGAGAACAACAAAATTGACAATCATGAAGATACAGAACTTCATTAATGGATGCTTACGCAGAATAAAAGTATGGAAATGGCAGGACAAAATCACTAACATAGAATTATGGAAATGTACCAGTCAAATACCAGAGGATAAAGAGATACAGTGAAGACGATGGCGCTGGATAGGAGACACACTACGGAAGCCAACTCAGAGTATTAGACGACAGGCCCTTTTTTGGAATCCCCAAAGAAAAAGACAAAGTGGAAGATCAAAATATTCTTGAAAAAGACAGATGGAAGCAGAGATGAAGATGATGGGGAAGACATGGAATGATCTTAAAAGAATGGCAAGAAACAGAACGGCTTGGAAAGTGTTTGTTGAAGACCTATGCTCCACAGGGAGCTGAAAGGTAGAAGAAGAAGACAATATTTTGATAGTTAATCCTGTGTTACTTTTTCTATCTTTGACTTGTCCATGTTTGTGAAGTTTTTTCGGCTTATTTTTTTACAGTATGGGATAGCCAATCCTATGCACATGAGAGTATTACACAACAGGCCCTTTTTTGGAATCCCCAGGGGAAAAGACAAAGAGGAAGACCAAGGAATTCTTGGAGAAGACAGATCGAAGCAGAGATGAAGATGATGTGGAAGACATGGAATGATCTTAAAAGAATGGCAAAAAAAAAAAAAAACCACTTGGAAAGTGTTTGTCGAAGACCTATGCCGCACTGGGCGCTAAAAAGGTAGAAGAAGAAGAATCCTGTATTACGATTCAATCATAAAAATTATGCCTCAAAATACAAAATATTGAGATTTAACAGTCTGCTGAGAACTCGTTCGCTCGCTCACTCACACACACATACATCCCTGTTAATTACTACTTCTGGTGATGCCGACTGAGTGTTGGATTTGTGTCATTTAACGTTGGATTTCTGTTCTTTTTTTTTTCCTTCTAAGTGCATCATAACAATTACAACGGTATCGTAGCGAGGGGACTGTATTTTTTAAAATAAATTCTGCAAATTTTGAAGAGATTCCTTATTTTTCTCTTCTTTTTTTTTTATTATCATGATGGGCGAAAGCTCCTCAGCCACCAGCAAGACATCAAACAAATACCCATTGGTAACATGGGATATACAGTGAATAACGCTTTGAGGGAGCCGAACACACGGCTGGATTAACAGACTTACAGCGGCCGTGAGAATAGACAATGTTACACCTCCAGTAGCCATGGTGTGATGCGTTCAAATTTCAGGCCATAAATCTAAAGTAAACCAGGAAATTATGACAGTACCTCATTCTCATGTGTTTGCTTGAGTAAACACACAGCTGTGTAGCAAAAGTAAAAAAAAATACTATTTTTGGAACCCGAATGTAACATTTAAGTGGTAGTAAATTTTATGATCTACCTATCTATTTATTGACCTTTTGAGCCGCAGTTGGCCCATAGACAAAGCTACTCCTTTTCTTATCTAAATTTTTGTTCTAGCAGTTTTCAATTCTTTTAAAGATATTTTAACAAATCTCGCCATTTATCTCTGTTCTGTGCAAGCAGCTCTATCTCATTGAGGGAGCTGATTCCTGCTGTTCTTGCATCTCTCATCAATGTTCTTCTCAGTGTCTCTAGGTCTTCCTCTTTTCCTCTTACCTGTTGTTTCCCACATGAGGGCTTGCTTTGCTATTCGGTTATTATCTCTTCTCATCACATGCCCAACATATGACCATCGTCTTTTCTTGATTACTGAAGATATTAGTGGTTGATTGGTGATTTCTCTAATTTCCTCATTTGTTTTTAATTCGTTCCACGCTATACCAACTATTTTCCTTAGACATTTATTTTCGAATGCGCTCAACTTTGTTTTTTAAACATTGTACGATGGTATCGCGAAAATGTCACCCAAAAGAAAGGGATCGTAATCTAAGGCTAATGTCCACTACATGAAGATTAAAGACTGGTAAATCTGAGAGATCAAAGACTGGTAAATCTGAGAGATCAAAGACTGACAAATCTGAGAGATCAAAGACTGACAAATCTGAGAGATCAAAGACTGACAAATCTGAGAGATCAAAGACTGACAAATCTGAGAGATCAAAGACTGACAAATCTGAGAGATCAAAGACTGACAAATCTGAGAGATCAAAGACTGACAAATCTGAGAGATCAAAGACTGACAAATCTGAGAGATCAAAGACTGACAAATCTGAGAGATCAAAGACTGACAAATCTGAGAGTTTCAGGAGATGTAATATTCAATTTTTAACCACAAGTTTATTTTTAATTTTAAGATCCTGCATCTTCTAATTAACCTGAATGCAAAAAAGAAGAAATCAGTGTTTTTATCTTAATGGAGAGGTCTGTGTATTTTATCCTAATGGAGAGGTCTGTGTTTTTGTCTTAATGGAGAGGTCTGTGTTTTTATCTTAATGGAGAGGTCTGTGTTTTTATCTTAATGGAGAGGTCTGTGTTTTTATCTTAATGGAGAGGTCTGTGTCTTTATTTTAATGGAGAGGTCTGTGTTTTTATCTTAATGGAGAGGCACAAATGAGCAAATAAACTTAAGTATCAGTGACAAACAATTATAAAAGGTTGCAGAATCAATAAAACCAAAAAGAAGCCAAATTTTCCCAAAATGACTTACTTTCTTCATTTTGCATCTGATAAGCCATGGCGCCATCCTCATGCACTGCCCACTGTTTTCGAACTGGAATAAGAAAATTGATGTAATTTAGTATTTGCATGACCATTTTCAATTTAACTCATTGCTTGATTTGTCTGTAACAAAATTGATGTAAATTAGTATTTGCATGACATTTTCAATTTCTTTGGTTAACGTGTTGCCATCTCTTCTTTGGTTAACGTGTTGCTATCCCTTCTTTGGTTAACGTGTTGTTACCCCATCTTTGGTTAACGTGTTGTTATCCCTTCCTTGGTTAACGTGTTGTTATCCCTTCTTTGGTTGACATGTTGTTATCCCTTCTTTGGTTGACATGTTGTTATCCCTTCTTTGGTTAAAGTGTTGCTATCCCTTCTTTGGTTAATGTGTTGCTATCCCTTCTTTGATTAACATGTTGCTATCCCTTCTTTAAATAATCATCATTTTTTTTGGTCATGTAATGTGAAGAGAACAATTGGAATATATTGTAACAACTGGAAAAATTGAGGGACAAAGAGATAAAGGGAAGCAAAGAGAAAAGATACCAGACAGCTTAAGAGAATGGCTTGGCAGAAGGTCAACAACAGAAATGATAACTGTCGAGATCGAAAGTTGTGGAGAGACATGATCACCTATGCCAGCAGGCCCGGTACTTGATGACGATGATGATCATCCCTTCTTTAGTTAACGTGTTGCTATCCCTTCTTTGGTTAACGTGTTGCTATCCCTTCTTTAGTTAACGTGTTGCTATCCCTTCTTTAGTTAACGTGTTGCTATCCCTTCTTTGGTTAATGTATTCATCATCATGTGCCACACTGGTTAGCATAGGCGATCATGTCCTTCCATGGTAATGTATTGCTATCTCCTTTTCTTGAAATTCTACACAAAAATATCCATAGCCCTTCCAAATACAGTTTACCTGATGCATTATAGGAGCTGCGATAAGCTCAGTGATTAGTGAACTGGCCTACAAAGGACAAGAGGTAGGGTTCGATACCAACCGACGGCTTCCGGGTTCACCCAGCCTTAAATGAGTACCTGATTTTTTTCTGGGTAAGTAAAGCGGCACGGGCATAATACCGACCACACTACCCCAAAAATCATGTACTGAAGGTCTGTAAAATTTATGATCACTAACATCCATATTCTCTATGCGCTACTTGGCGTGATTGGGGTCTTTACTTTTTCTTTTCATGCATTATGTTCATACAAATTGACTTTATGTAAATTTGTGTAAATTACTTCGGAATAAAGACATTATGATGAATTTGAATTGAGTAGAAAAATGCAAAAACAAGTAGGAAAGTGCAGATCATGGCAGTATCAACAGTAATTACTGAGACCTACTCAGTTACTGATGACCATTACTTCTGTTTTCTTACTATTCAGACTGAGACCTTTCTTGTTGTTTTCTTTTTACTATTATGTCTTTCATTTCTTGTAGTTCAGTTTCATATAAACATAACCATAGTAGGTAAAAAAAAAATCTTATGCAACAAATATATCAATTGTAGTAAGAAAGAGTGTTCATCATCATCAAATACCAGGCCTGCTGGTGTTGGTGATCAGATCTCTCCACAACTTTGGATCTCGACATTCATTTATCATTTCTGTTGTTGACCTCCTGCCAAGCCATTCTCTTATGCTGTCTGGTATCTTTTCTCTTTGCTTCCCTCAATTTTTCCAGTTGTTACAATATATTCCAGTTGTTCCCTTCTCATTACATGGCCAAAAATGATGATTGTTTCTTCCTAATATTGGAAATTAGCTCTATTTCTGCTTTGTCCTCCTTCAGAACGTTTTCATTACTCTTCTTAGCTGTACACGGTATTCTCAACATTCTTTTGTAAAACCACACTTCTACAGCCTCCAGTGATTTTCTTGTCTGTTGTCCTATTGTCCATGATTCACGTACATATGTCAAGACTGGCTCTAGATAACATATAAGAACTCTTTTTCTTGTTTCTATTGTCAAAAGTGCATTACATAGTATCTTCCTCATTTTTTGCAAAGCTGCTTATTCCTGAGCCATTCTGCATCTCACTTCTGTTGTACATCTACCATCTAAGGTTAAAATTGTTTATTGGTTAATATAAAACCCAAATTTCTGCTGCAAGAAACAAAAATTGAGCAATGCCTATCAGATCTGATATATTGGGGTCAGACAGTGGTCTGAAAAGGGTTATCAAACTTGACACTGGTTAGTGCTTACACGTTTTCATTTTAACTTCTTGCAAAGAATATGCAAAGGAATTTTAAAAACCTGAACAAAATAAGGAAAATAAAAAATACAAAGCAAGAAAACCAAACTTAAAATATTCAACTCAAACATATTATCAACACTTATATATGCATGTTTATTTTTATTTTTATTTTTTGCGTTCGCTAGCTTTCATCTCTGACGAAGTCCCTAGAGACTAGGAACTGGATTTTGCGTGTTAATTCGTTTTTCCATGGCAGCCGTGTGCACAGGGGTCCCTCACCACACAGGCAGATAACTCTGTCTTCGGAGGTACTCATATTTTTTTTCCGGTCGATGAGTAATTAACGTTTCAAGCCGGGGCCTCGTTGCTGAGACCAGGGGTGGTTGCCACAGAGAGAAATCATAAATAAAAATCCCAACTAGTGCAGTCAGGATTTGAACCGACAACATCTTTGTTTCGAGGCCGGCGTCTTGCCTCGCCACCAACCAGTCCCCATAGATGCCCGTGAAAGCCGGAAAACATCAAAAGAGATTGAGAGAAAACTAAATGCTTTTGAAGACAAATGCCTAAGAAGAATATTTTGTGTACAATTAAATGAATTTAAGACTAATATAGAGATAAGAGAAATGGCCATGCAACCAAAAGATCTCATCTACAGTTAGGAAAAGAAGATGGGCAAATGTCAGACATCTGATGAGAAGAGACAACAAGAAAATTCCAAAACAGGCTCTTCTATGGGAAACATCAGAATACAGAAAAAGAGGAAGACCTAAAGAGACATTAAAAAGAACACTTATAAGAGAAGCAAAGCTGGCAGGTACAGCGTTATTAAATAAGAATGAGCATCTCACCCAGAATAGAGACGGATGGTGAAAATCACCACAAACCCTATGTGACATCACGCGGCGCTAGAGGAATCATGAACACATATTTATGAATGAAAGTTTCAATAGTGTTTTTAACAAACTAAAAGTATAGGAATCAACTTTAATGTTCATCATTTGGAGAAAGCCATGGAGAGATGTAAAATTGACTTTAGAAAACTCATACAGGGTGTCCCCAAAATGGGTTGATATTTTGTCAATAAACTACTTAAGAAGAAGCACATTTTAAATAATTATCTATAATAATTTTAGTACCAAGCAACAATCACGTCTTTGTTAGCAAATTGGATAGCTTTTTACAATCCTGAAATATTTACAAGAATTGGTATGTCCTCCTGAAGTGTGAAAGAATGTCCTGAAATATTTACAAGAATTGATATGTCCTCCTGAAGTGTGAAAGAATGTCCTGAAATATTTACAAGAATTGATATGTCCTCCTGAAGTGTGAAAGAATGTCCTGAAATATTTTAAAAAAAATTGATACATCCTCCTGAAGTGTGAAAGAATGTCCTGAAATATTTAAAAGAATTGATACATCCTCCTGAAGTATGAAAGAATGTCCTGAAATATTTAAAAGAATTGATATGTCCTTCTGAAGTGTGAAAGAATGACCTGAAATATTTAAAAGAAGTGATATGTCCTCCTGAAGTGTGAAAGAATGACCTGAAATATTTAAAAGAACCAACACGTCCTCTTAAAGTAAGAAAGAATGTCCTGAAATATTTACAAGAACCAACACATCCTCTTAAAGTAAGAAAGAATGTCCTGAAATATTTACAAGAACCAACATGTCCTCTTAAAGTGAGAAAGAATGTCCTGAAATATTTACAAGAACCAACACATCCTCTTAAAGTAAGAAAGAATGTCCTGAAATATTTACAAGAACCAACATGTCCTCTTAAAGTGAGAAAGAATGACCTGAAATATTTACAAGAACCAACATGTCCTCTTAAAGTGAGAAAGAATGTCCTGAAATATTTACATGCAACATCTTTCATGCAGTTAACTTTCAAGGGAAGATAATAAAGATAAATAGTTACAAGTCTGAGATAAGTACTGGTGCCACTGCAGCATTAGATGCCATATTATGCTCTAGCTGGTAGATGACCAGAAACTTCTGAGTGGTGTTATCTTCAGCACAGAAGTCTGTAGTAATAATGATGCCATTCTTTGATCATTCCAAGAGCAAGAACTGGTCGGCGTTTCTGGACTTCGCCTGGCCACCAAGCGAGTCACTAGAGTTTTTGTAAACATCGTATTTGAACCCAGATTCCTTGTCAGCGATGAGTGTTTATCATGACAAGACTACCATGTCTCCGTAGGCCTTAACTCCTCAGTCTAAAGTGGCAAAAAGAGAGAAGACGACAATGGAGCAAAATCATGACAATTCTGGAGAAAAGTGGGAACCCCAGAGATGAATAGTACAGTGTGAGCCAGACCTCAGTATCCATCAAAGGATGGTTATTAATCATCATCATCATGTGCCATACTGGTTGGCATAGGGGATCATGTCCTTCCATCATGCAACGTAGCAGTTCTGTTGTTGACTGTGTTCCATGCCATGACATCAAGCTACCTAGTATTTTCTCTCTTTGTTGTCCATGTTATCTCTTTTCCTGCATTTTGCCAGTTGTAACCAAGTATGCCAACTCTCTTCATGATGTGCCAGAAAAAACATTGATTGTTTCTTTCTGATGTTTCTTAAAAGCTCTATTTTTGTGTTGGCCTCTTCGAGAATGTCCTCCTTGGTCTTGTCAGCTGTCCAGGAACTTTCAACATTCTTCTGAAAAATCCCATCTCTGTGGCCTCTAATCATCTCTTCATTATTATTATATTATTATTACTTATTATTTATTAACATTAGGTTATATTATTTTTAAAAAAAGTAAAGTACCCCCGTCACGCCAAGTGGCGTATAGGGAATATGTTGTTAGTGACCATAAATTTTACAGACCTTCGGCACATGATTTTTGGGTAATGTGGTTGGTATTATGCCCGTGCCGCTTTACTTTCCCAGAAAAAAATCCGGTACCAATTAAAGGCTGGATGAACCGGAAGCTGTCGGTTGAGATCGAACCCTACCTCTTGTCCTTTGTAGTCCAGTTCACTAACCGCTGAGCTATCACGGCTCCCAGGTTATATTATTATAGGTTATTAATAACTGTTGATAAACAGATATGCTTGAAGTAGATAAATGATTACACTTTGTTGCTGCTTTAATGATTACTCAACTGTGCACTATACTGGAGACCATCATCATGCTGCTAAGTTAAGTATTCATGTAATTTGGTCACATTTGATTTATTATTTATGGCCATAGCGTTAGACATATTACTGACGGAGATTTGGCTCAGCTTTTATATTTTGGCATGTGCACTGTTACCGCCCACGCACTGTCGGGGCTCGAAAGGGGAGTAAAGAAAAGTGGCACTGTTCCCTACCATGCATGTATGTAAGAGACCATTAAGAAGGGTTGGGCATGGGACTGGCTATCCCGTACTGTAAAAAAATAAGCTGAAAAAACTTCACAAACATGGACAAGTCAAAGAAGCGGATAAATAGATACAGCGAAGACGATGGCGCTGGATAGGACACACACTGTGGAAGCCAACTGAGAGTGTTGCACAACAGGCCCTTTTTTTGGAATCCCCAGAGAAAAAGACAAAAAGGAAGACCAAGGAATTCTTGGAGAAGACAGATAGAAGCAGAGATGAAGATGATGGGGAAGACACAGAACGATCTTAAATGAATAGCAAGAGACAGAACAGCTTTGAAAGTGTTTGTTGAAGACCTATGTTCCACAGAAAGTTGAAAGGTAGAAGAAGAAGAGACACTGTTTAGCCTACAGAAATATGCAGTGGGCATGGCTAATTAAAATCATTGGCATTTGTGTTGACACTTAAAAGCGCCTCAATTTTTAAATATTTGATGCACACACATGATTGAGGTATCATTGTTTTGCTCTCAACAAAGGACATCCAGAGAGACATGAAAGCTCAGTGGTTAGTGAACTGGACTACAAAGAACAAGAGGTTGCATTTGATCTACGGCTTCTGGGTTCACCAAGCCTTAAATGGGTACCTGATTTTTTTTCTAGAAAAGTTAAGCGGCACAAGCGTAATCTATCTATCTATTGACCTTTCGAGCCGTAACCGGCCCATAGGGCGTAGACCAAGATACACCTTCTCCTATATGAATTTTTGTTCTAACAGTTTATTTTTTAAAGATATTTTATCAAATCTCGCCATCTGTCTCTGTTCTGTGCAAGCAGTTCTATCTCATTGAGGGAGCCGATTCCTGCTGCTCTTGCCTCTCTCATCAATGTTCTTCTCAGTGTCTCCCTGGGTCTTCCTCTTTTTCTTTTACCTGTTGTTTCCCATATGAGGGCTTGCTTTGCTATTCGATTATTATCTCTTCTCATCACATGTCCAACGTATGACCATCGTCTTTTCTTTATTACTGAAGATATTAGTGGTTGATTGGCGATTTCTCTAATTTCCTCGTTTGTTTTGAATTCGTTCCATTCTATACCAAGTATTTTCCTTAGACATTTATTTTCGAATGCGTTCAACTTTGTTTCTATATCTCTTGTTGTTTTCCAGCTTTCACACGCATACGTAAGGGTTGATAGTACATTTGATTTGAATAGCCTAAGTTTTGTGTTTGTGCTAATGAGTTTTGATTTCCACAACTTTTCAAGGCTTCTGAAAGACATTGCTGCTTTAGCCAGTCTGATTCTAATTTCTTTGCTCGTATCCCCTTCTCGATCAATGTGACTTCCAAGATAGATGAAGTGATCGATCTCTTCTACTGGTTTGTTTTCCATGTATATTTTGTCACTTGTTGGAATTAAACTTTTCATGACTTTAGACTTTTCATGATTGACCTCAAGCCCAATTTTGCTGGCTATTGATGATAGTTCATTTGTGTTTTCCTGCATCGTTTTTATCTGATTGCTGATGAGAACTATGTCATCAGCAAAGTCCAGGTCCTCCAAATGGTCTCCTTGTATCCATTCGATGCCTTTATTACCAGTGCAGCATTTCTTCATTATGAAGTCCATAACAATTCCAAATAACAAGGGCGATAAAATACATCCTTGTTTAACCCCAGTTTCTATTGGGAAACATTCGCTCAGTCCTTCCTCTGTTCGAACTGCACATGTGTAACCATCATACATGTCTTTGATAATATTTATGATTTTTGATGGTAAGCCATATTGCTTCAGAATTTTCCACAAAGAATCTCTATGAATACTATCAAATGCTTTTTTGAAGTCGATGAAGTTAAGTACAAAAGGTTTTTGCAAGCGTAATACAGACCACATTATCCCAAAAATTATGTGCCGAAAGGTCTGAAAAATTATGGTCTCTAACACCATAATCTATACACCACGAAGCGTGATGAGGCTCTGTACTGTTTTTTTTTAATGGATATCTAGCTATTATTATATTTAGAATACAAAAAATTTGTTGTTATCAAAGTAAATTTTAATTATTATTATTTGTTGTCTTGTATCTGAGGACGGATTTGGTGGAAACGTAGTTTGTCATGTCTCTCTATACTATATATTCAGCTGCTGAAATGATACCATTTCATATGGACTGTTGCCGATAGGCCACAGTATAGTAATCACAATGCGCCGTGTTGGATAGCAATGTGGTGTAGAGTAGAGTGTGGTATTGTTACAACATACAGTAACAAAAGGGTTAAATTAACTAAATTTTATTTTTAGATTTGTCCGGTTTTTACTGTTTTTTTTCTCAACTGTAAAAAAAAAGAGAAACAAACTGACAAATCTAAAAAAAAAAAAAAAAAATCAGAGAAGGGTTCACTTGTACATCACACAACATCATTTATGTCATCTTATGTAAACAAATGAAAAGACGATTAGAGGCCACAGATATGGGATTTCTCAGAAGAATGTTGAAAGTTCCCTGGACAGCTAAAAAGACCAATGAGGAAGTTATCAAAGAGGCTAACACAAAAAGGCAGCTCCTAAAAACATCAGAAAGAAACAATCAACATTTTTCAGACACATCATGAGAAGAGGAAAGTTGGAATACTTGGTTACAACTGACAAAATTTAGGGAAAGAGAGAAAATACTAAATAGCTTGGTATCATGGCATGGAAAACAGTCAACAATAGAACTGATACGATGCACTGTGGATAGAAGATTGTGGAAGAACATGATCGCCTATGCTGACCGGTATGGCACATGATGATGATATGTAAACAATGTAAGATGACCTACATTGGTGAATCAGGGCACCGCCTATAAGAAAGATGCCGTGAACATCTGTATAACATCGCACGAAATGCAGGCACCCCTGTGGCATCCCACTTCAACTCTCATGACCATAAGGGTAAGGTGGATGTCCAAGTCACTGGCTTGTTCTTCTGATAGACAGCCAATTCACCTCAGAGAATCATCTGATCGCCTGCATGGGCTGCCTCACCCCATGGGGAATTAATGTATGCCTTTTTATGGGTAACCAATTACCCTTCTCTCTCCCCCCCCCCCTTCTAATGCATTGGCCTCTTACACCCTGACATGATTTCCCTAGGACACTCACTCACAGTGAACAAACAGAACTATATATTTTTATGTACACTGGCACCTATCTATAGAAATTATGATCA
The DNA here is from genome assembly GCA_032433765.1 of Megaustenia siamemsis. Classification (NCBI taxonomy): domain Eukaryota; kingdom Metazoa; phylum Mollusca; class Gastropoda; order Stylommatophora; family Ariophantidae; genus Megaustenia; species Megaustenia siamemsis. The sequence continues at coordinate 16,827,218 of JAVIAB010000104.1, forward strand.
CTCCTTACTGACTAGTATTTATAATCCTTATCAGTACTTATTTTTAAATGCTCTCTTTTGCAGTGAGTATTCCAGTACTACCTTACTTACTTGTTACCATTTCCTCCTATCTGCCATTTAACTACCTCTTTCATACACGCTACCATATCATCACTCTACAGATTGTACCCCTTGGGGCCATCTAGTCTCCTATAATCCCTATTATGAATGCAAGATGTAGCCCTTGTTGCAGTCATTTTCCACTGTTTGTTCACACCTTTGTTGTCCTTTGTCATTCCTGATGAACTGACACACTGTGTTTTACAGTTCCTTATATAGGTAATATCTGCATCTTCTTATTTGCATCACAGCATGGTAACTAGGTTCTCCCTTTACCTTCTCTCTTATATGATTTATCTAACGCCCAGTCTAGTGCCCAGTCTTGACTTCCAGCTAAATGTCTTCACATGGAATTTAATCTGTACATTTCATATTTTAAATTAATTTTTTTCCTGTAAGATAGTTAATAGTACTTTGTCTTTGTCTTCTCTTTTCATTTCACTTTCCATTCTAGATCCATTCTTCTAGTCTGATTACGCTACACTAGAATTACTATTATAAAGCAGTGTGAGTTTAGTTATTCTTCATTTTGTTGTCCGTTTCTGCATTCATATTTTCTTATGAAGGCACGTTATAGGCCTAAGCATTATCATTTTGTGTCGTTCCTCTTTTGTAAAGCTGTCACCATACTTTGTAGAGGTGTATGTTACAACCCCACTACTTGCTCCCTGCTATCAGCTTTACCTCAGCAGTCATCATCATCATCATCGAGTGCCTTCTCCGCAACGAAGGTTGGCTACAATGGATCGCCATTCTACTGTGTTTCTTGCTTTGATGGTGCAGGCTGTCATAGATTGACTTGTCCATCTTTTGATGTTACTCGTCCATGTTAGTCTTGGTCTGCCTCTTTTACCTTGTATTTTTCCTTCCAATATTACTTTTAGTAGGCTGTTGTGTCTTTTAACATGTCCCAAAAATTTCATTTGTCTTGTCTTAATTGTATTTAGTGGTTCTCTTTTTATTTTCTGTTGTTTCAAAACTTCATCATTTGTTTTCTTTTGTTTCAATCCAATTCTACCTATTCTTCTATAAATCCACATTTCAAAGGCTTCAATTTTCTGTTCTGTTTTCTTGTCTAATGTCCATGTTTCTGCACCATACAAGAATTTTGAGAAGATGTAACATTTTGCCATTCTTAGTTTCAGCCCTGTTACCTCAGCATTGTAGTGCTATGCATGCAATAATTTACTTACCTGTTCCCTAAAAAACAAAATATAATGATTATCTTACCGTTCACATTGATAGGTTTTCGTCGAAAATGTTATCCAATTACTCAAATAATAGCAACGTGTTGAATAAATGTAAACAATAATAACTGTAATTTAGTGTAATTAAAGTTTTAAGAAATATCACAATTTGAAATTCAAGAGAAAACTTGCCTTCCTGGACTCTACCACGAGAAGGAAGACTTGGGTGATCGTTATGCGCTCCAGCCATTTGGGTTCTGAATGAGAATCCGTTACGTCTGAACGTTATCTACGGCAGCACTATTATTCCAAATTACATTGTTGTTCTTGTTGCAGGTCATTGTTTGTTAATTCCCCGCCTAATTTGTGGATTCTTTAGTTCCTGGTCCCTAAGTTTACATCATGGGAGGAAACGGAAGTCGAGACTTGGGCAATCAGAGTTATCTTACCTTACCATGGTCCACTTGTGGTTCTCAAAATGTTGGAGACTTGGGCTACACATGTTTCTTTCTTTATTTGTTCTTAATTAACTCTTTGGAAGCGAATCATGGACAATAGACAAACAAATGAAAAGACGATTAGAGGCCACAGAGATGGGATTTCTCAGAAGAGTGTTGAAAGTTCCCTGGACAGCAAAAAGACCAATGAGAAAGTTCTCAAAGAGGCCAACACAAAATCGGAGCTCTTAAAAAACATCAGAAAGAAGAAATGAACATTTTTTTGGGCACATCATGAGAAAAGGAACGTTGGAATACTTGGTTCCAACTGGCGAAATAAAAGGAAAGAGATATCGCGGACGACAAAGAGAGAAAATACTGGATAGCTTGGTGTCATGGCATGGAAAACAGTCAACAACAGAACTGATACGATGTACTGTGGATAGAAGATTGTGGAAGGACATGATCGCCAACGCCAACCAGTATGGCACATGATGATGATGAATTAACTCTTTCAATACGGATGGTTGTTATCAATCCATTGGTAGAGATTTCAGAGACAAAATATTTCCTGGTTTTAAATATCAATCTACATGTTTATATTTGTCTAACACTTAACATGGGATTTAAGAATTTTTTTAGATAATTAAACAAGGAATTAGATTTCACCAATACCAAGATGATACACAGTAAAAAAAAGAGTATATGAGCCTCGGTCACGCCAAGTGGCGTATAGGGAATATGGTGTTAGTGACCATACATTTTACAGACCTTCAGCACATGATTTTTGGGGTAATGTGGTCGGTATTATGCCCGTGCCACTTTGCTTACCCAGAAAAAATCCGGTACCCATTTAAAGGCTGGGTGAACCCGGAGCCGTCGGTTGGGATTGAACACTACCTCTTGTCTTTTGTAGTCCAGTTCACTAACCACTGAGCTATCGCGGCTCCGTAAGAGGATACATCGTCATCAAGTACTGGGCCTACTGGCGTAGGTGATCATGTCTCTCCACAACTTTCGATCTCGACAGTTATTTATCATTTCTGTTGTTCACCTTCTGCCAAGCCATTCTTTTAAGCTGTCTGGTATTTTCTCTCTTTGCTTCCCTCTATCTCTTTGTCCCTCAATTTTTCCAGTTGTTACAATATATTCCAGTTGTTCTCTTCTCTTTACATGGCCAAAAAATGACGATCGTTTCTTCCTAATGGAAATTAGCTCTCTTTTTGCTTTGACCTCTTTCAGAACATTCTCATTACTCTTCTTAGCTGTCCATGGTATTCTCAACATTCTTCTGTAAAACCACATTTCTACAGACTCCAGTGATTTTCTTGTCTGTTGTCCTATTGTCCATGATTCACATCCATATGTTAAGACTGGCTCTACATAACATTTAAGAACTCTTTTTCTTGTTTCTATTGTCAAAAATGGATTGCACAGTATCTTCCTCATTTCTTGGAAAGCTGCTTTTGCCTGAGCCATTCTGCATCTCACCTCTGTTGTACATCATCCGTCTGAGGTTAACAAAGTTCCCAAATATTTAAATTCATTTACCTGCTTTAATATTGTTCCACTTGTCTTTATTTTGCACTGAGGTGATGTCTTTTTCTTTGTTGTTACCATTACTTCTGTCTTTCTGTTATTAAGGCTGAGCCCTTTATTTTTGCTTTCTTTCACTATAATGTGAAGATGATACAAGACATGTACAAAATAATATTGTTTGATGACGGTTTACACAAATCAAATTTGAGAGTGACGCACTGTTTGGATAAACGTACGGAAAGAGTTCGTGTCGTGTCAAAAATATCGTGTCATTTACTTTAAAAGTGCACTTAGTAAAAAGTAAAGTACCCCTTCACGCCAAGTGGCGTATAGGGAAATATGGTGTTAGTGACCCTATATTTTACAGACCGTCAGCACATGATTTTTGGGGTAATGTGGTCAGTATTACGCCCGTGCTGCTTTACTTTCCCAGAAAAAAATCCGGTAGCCATTTAAGGCTGGGTGAACCCGGAAGCCGTCGTTTGGGATCGAACCCTACCCCTTGTCCGTAGTAGTAAAAGTGCACTTGGAGAAGTTTTATTCTTCCTCTTTCCCCCTTTATTTTTGCAATTATTGCCTCTGGCTCTTTTTGCTGTTAACGTTAATTTAGAGTTCTGTTTAATTTAGTCTAGTTTAGTTTAGTCTAGAATTTAGAGTTTAATTTAGTCTAGTCTAGTTTAGTCTAGAATTTAGAGTTTAATTTAGTCTAGTCTAGTTTAGTCTAGTCTTGTTTAGTTTAGTCTTTTCTAGTTTTGTTTAGTTTAGTCTAGGTTAGTTTAGTTTAGTTTAGTTTAGTCTAGAATTTAGAGTTTAATTTAATATAGTCTAGTTTAGTCTAGTCTAGTCTTGTTTAGTTAAGTCTTTTCTTGTTTCGTTTAGTTTAGTTTAGTGTCAACATATAATCTTCATTGCACAACGGCAAATTCCGTAATGCTCCGACCCGCCCCCCTCCCCCCCCTTTTCTAGCACCTCCTTCAGAGTGCAGCGCCGTCACTGGCTAGCGAAAGCACTGAAGATGGTTTCAGATGTACGAGTCCCTATAGCGCCGGAGAAGATCTTGAACACAAAACATTTCTTCTACTTCTTCTTTTCTTCTTCTTCTGCGATCACGACGTCATTCAGACTGGGACTCCTGACTCTATTATAAAGTCAACTGTCTGTTTAAATGATTTGGTTGCCCCGTATAGTTTCTCTTCCAGGGAGGTGGGTGTGGACCACATTGTCCTTCTCAGGTAAGTGTACTGGGAGTGGGGGGGGGGGTCAATCCTGTAGAATATGTTTTGTTGTCATGTTATCCAGGGTACACACAACATATACAACATTTCAACCACTTTTTGAAAGGACGAATGTAGAAGAAATGTAGTTGTGATTACAAGATTAAGAAACAAGAGAAATACTGTTCTTGTTCTTCAGCTCTAACGGATGTTGCCTGCACGCTCTATTATGTTCAAGGCTAAGAAGGCTGAAACTAAGAATGGCAAAATGTTACGTCTTCTCAATATTCATGTATGGTGCAGAAACATGGACATTAGACAAGAAAACAGAACAGAAAATTGAAGCCTTTGAAATGTGGATTTATAGAAGAATACGTAGAATTGGATGGAAACAAAAGACAACAAACGATGAAGTTTTAAAACAACTGAAAATAAAAAGAGAACTGCTGAACACAATTAAGACAAGACAAATTAAATTTTGGGGGCATGTTAAAAGACACAACATCCTACTAAAAGTAATATTGGAAGGAAAAATACAAGGCAAAAGAGGCAGAGGCAGGTCAAGACTAACATGGACGAGTAACATCAAAAGATGGACAAGTCAATCTATGTCAGCCTGCACCATCAAAGCAAGAAACAGAGTAGAATGGCGATCCATGGTAGCCAACCTTCGTTGCGGAGAAGGCACACGATGATGATGATGATAAGAAGGCTAGAAGATCAAGAAGTTAATTCAGCTTCTGGGCAAGTAACACCAAAGCAAAGAAATGCACAAAAATGCTAAGTTGCAGTAAAGCTAATTGTAAGGAGAAATGAAACAAACAAATGTCTAGAAACAAAAATAAAAATAAAAAACAACGATATGATTAAAGCTTTACATAATAAATGGACGACACAAATTAGAACAACGTTTCGGCCCAAGCGGCCTTCAGCAGGAATAATATTCTAGTTCGAAATTATTATTTTATTATTATTTTTTGTTTTAAATACATATCTGTGTGTGTGTTGCATGCTTGTTCCCGCTGAAGGCCTATTGGGTCGAAACGTTGTTCTAAGTTGTGTCGTCCAGTTATTACGTAAAGCTTTAACCATACCGTTTTTTTTTTTTCATTTTTAAAAAATATGTTTTCTGTTGTCAGGCCTATGGGCAGGTAGGTCCCGCGTTCTAATTCCATCACAGGTGGTGAGAGTTATTAAGTTACTGAGTTATTGATTTACTGAGTTGTTGAGTTACTGAGTTACTGAGTTACTGAGTTATTGGGTTAATGAGTTATTGAGTTACTGAATTATTAAGTTACTGAGTTATTGAGTTACTGAGTTGTTGAGTTACTGAGTTACTGAGTTATTGAGTTAATGAGTTATTGAGTTAATGAGTTATTGAGTTACTGAGTTATTGAGTTACTGAGTTATTGAGTTATTAATTTACTGAGTTATTGGGTTAATGAGTTATTGAGTTACTGAATTATTAAGTTACTGAGTTATTGAGTTACTGAGTTGTTGAGTTACTGAGTTACTGAGTTATTGAGTTAATGAGTTATTGAGTTACTGAGTTATTAAGTTACTGAGTTATTGATTTACTGAGTTGTTGAGTTACTGAGTTACTGAGTTACTGAGTTATTGGGTTAATGAGTTATTGAGTTACTGAATTATTAAGTTACTGAGTTATTGATTTACTGAGTTGTTGAGTTACTGAGTTACTGAGTTACTGAGTTATTGGGTTAATGAGTTATTGAGTTACTGAATTATTAAGTTACTGAGTTATTGATTTACTGAGTTGTTGAGTTACTGAGTTACTGAGTTATTGGGTTAATGAGTTATTGAGTTACTGAATTATTAAGTTACTGAGTTATTGAGTTACTGAGTTGTTGAGTTACTGAGTTACTGAGTTATTGAGTTAATGAGTTATTGAGTTAATGAGTTATTGAGTTACTGAGTTATTGAGTTACTGAGTTATTGAGTTATTAATTTACTGAGTTATTGGGTTAATGAGTTATTGAGTTACTGAATTATTAAGTTACTGAGTTATTGAGTTACTGAGTTGTTGAGTTACTGAGTTACTGAGTTATTGAGTTAATGAGTTATTGAGTTACTGAGTTATTGAGTTGCTGAGTTATTGCGTTACTGAGTTATTGAGTTATTAATTTACTGAGTTATTGGGTTAATGAGTTATTGAGTTACTGAATTATTAAGTTACTGAGTTATTGAGTTACTGAGTTATTGAGTTACTGAGTTATTGAGTTACAGAGTTATTGATTTACTGAGTTATTGAGTTTTTGAGTTATTGAGTTATAGAGTTACTAAGTTATTGAGTTACTGAGTAAATTATTTACTGAGTTACTGAGTAATTGAGATACTGAATTATTTGAGTTATTGAGTTATTCAGTTATTGAGCTTTGAGTTATTGAGTTATTTGAGTTTTTTGTTGTTATTGAGTTATTGATTTACTGAGTTATTTGAGTTATTGAGTTACTGAGTTATTGATGTTTTAATTATTGAGTTATTTGAGTTACTGAGTTTTTGATTTATTGATTTACTGAATAATTGAGTTTTGAGTTATTTGAGTTTTTTTAGTTATCAAGTTACTGAATTACTTAGTTTTGAGTTATTTTAGTTATCGAGTTACTGAGTTACTTGGTTTTGAGTTATTTTGAGTTACTGAGTTTTGAGTTATTGTGTTATTTGAATTATTGAGTTTTGAGTTAGTTGAGTTATCCACTACCTGGCGTCGACCTCCTGCTGCGTTGTCTCTAAAGTTTACAATATCATCATCATCATCATCATCATCATCATCATCATCATCATCATCATCATCATCATCATCATCATCAAGTACCATGCTTGCTGGATTAGGTGATCATGTCTCTCCACAATTCTCGATCTCGACAGTTATTTATCATTTCTATTGTTAGCCTTCTGCCAAGCCATTCTCTTAAGCTGTCTGGTATCTTTACTCTTTGCTTCCCTCTATTTCTTAGTCCCTCAATTTCCCCAGTTGTTACAATATATTCCAGTTGTTCTCTTCTCAACAGAGAAGACTGGCTATTACATGGCCAAAAAATGATGATTGTTTCTTCCTAATATTGGAAATTAGCTTTGTTTTGCTTTGGCCTGTTTCAGAGCGTTTTCATTACTTTTCTTAGCTGTCCATGGTATTCTCGCCATTATTATGTAAAACCTCATTTCTACAGCTTCCAGTGATTTTCTTGTTTGTTGTCCTATTGTCCTTGATTCACATCCATATGTTAAGACTGGCTCTACATAACATTTAAGAGCTCTTTTTCTGATTTCTATTGACAAAAAGTCACATTGGAAGTCACATTGATCGGGAAGGGGATACAAGTAAAGAAATTAGATTCAGAATAACTAAAGCAGCAATATCTTTCAGAAGCCTTGAAAAGTTGTGGAAATCAAAACTCATCCTCACAAACACAAAACTTAGACTATTCAAATCAAATGTCCTATCAACCCCGTGTGCATGTGAGAGCTGGAAAACAACAAGAGACATAGTAGCAAAGTTGAACGCATTAGAAAATAAATGTCTAAGGAAAATACTGGGTTTAGTGTGGAACGAATTCAAAGAGCCAAGAGCAGCAGGAATCGGCTCTCTCAATGAGATAGAGCTGCTTGCACAGAACAGAGACAAATGGCGAGATTTGATAAAAGATCTTTACAAGGATTGAAAACTGCTAGAATAACAATGTCGATAAGAGACAGAGTATTTGGGTATATGCCCTATGGGCCGTCTACGGCTCGAAAGGTCAATAGATAGATTGTCAAAAATGGATAACACAATATTTTCCTAATTTTTAGAAAGCTACTTTTGCCGGATGCATTCTGCATCTCACCTCTGTTGTACATCTACCATCTGAGGTTAACAAAGTTCCCAAATATTTAAATTCATTTACAATATATGTTCGACACAAAATAAATACATCGACTCTACGTAAAAGAAATAAAAAACATATAAACAAACAGATAAAGAAACTCGAGAGACACAAGGTTCATCATCATCGAGAGCCGTCTCCCCATCGAAGGTTGGCTACCATGGAGCGCCATTCCGCTCTGTCTCTTGCTTTGATGGTGCAGGTTGTCATAGTCTGACTCGTCCATCTTTTGATGTTACTCGTCCACGTTAGTCTTGGTCTGCCCCTGCCTCTTTTACCTTGTATTTTCCGGGGGAGCTTGAGCGCCTGCGACATGCGGTCGCAATAGCAGGGTCGGCGCACCAAAAGGCTGGCCAAGACCAAGCAGATCTACCTCCTCGTGGTCTCCCCTGGTAACAGTCTCCGTCAAAACAGACTGGCTAACAGAGGCTAGGATCATCGTGTTCCCTGTAGTGGTGGCTGTTACTGATTGAGGACCCAGTATTGCAGTTCCTCTGGACTGGACTAGTAGTTTCCCAGCGTAGCCTGGGACAGACGACCTCCAACCTCCAGTAAGAGCCGAGAATGTCAAGAAAGCTATTACGACCCGCCACATCTTATGAGTCAAAGGGCAAACAAGCTCGTATCAACTCGTGGTAATCCGTCAACAACAACTTGTATTTTCTCTTCCAATATTACTTTTAGCAGGCTGTTGTGTCTTTTAACATGCCACAAAAATCTGATTTGTTTTATTTGAATTGTGCTTAGTAGTTCTCTTTTCATTTTTAGTTGTTTTAAGACTTCATCGTTTGCTTTCTTTTCTTTCCATCCAATTCTACCTATTCTTCTATATTATCCACATTTCAAAGACTTTATTTTTTCTGTTCTATTTTCTTGTCTAATGTCCATGCTTCTGTGCCATGTGGCAATGTTGAGAAGATATAACATTTTGCTATTCTTATTTTTTTTCATCCCTAGTGTTATTTGTGTTGATGTTAGTATATGTTTTTTTCAAGACATTTCAAGGCGCAAGATTACAAAATAATAATAAATATTAAAGAATTGTAAATAATGAGAAACAAACGCAGAACACAAGTTGAACATTGCGTGTTTCTTTCTTTTTTTTAATGAAGAACAAGACTATGATAACTCGTCACTGCAAACCTCATTTAATTAATTCAAAAAAGGGAGCGTGTGTGACCTAAAGGCATGAACAACAATCTCACGCAGATACTCAACAAGATTAGGATTTATTTTCTACACAGGAAGTAAAACATACAAGGAAATAGACAGGGACAACAAAACAGCACACACACACATTGCTGGCGCATTGCAGTCAAACATTAATTATATTCTACAAACACAAAATAAATATACTGATAGTGCTCCCTTACCATCTACAAATAATATAACAGAAGTGGAACAAATCTTCATCTATTTCTTTCTTTTTTTTTCACCATCGGGGTTCATTTTCTTCTTCCTCTACCTGCTCCGTCTCCCTCTAATCTTCTCCCTAATCTTACTCTTCCTCCTACTCTTGCTCCAACGCTTCCTCTTCCTCCATTTCTTCCTCTTGATCTTTCTCGTCATCTTCCTCCTCTTCTTCTTTCTCCCCTTATTCATCTGTTTCTTCTTTCTCCTCCTCCTCTTCTTCTTTCTCCTCCTCTTCATCTACTTCTTCTTCATCCTCTTGTTCTTCTTCCTCCTCCTCCTCCTCTTCTTCTTTCTCCTCCTCTTCATCTGCTTCTTCTTCATCCTCTTGTTCTTCTTCCTCCTCCTCCTCCTCTTCTTCTTTCTCCTCCTCTTCCTCCTCTTCATCTGGTTCTTCTTCCTCCACTTATTCTTCTTCCTCCTCTTCATCATTTTCATCTGTTTCTTCTTCCTTCTCCTCCTCTTCTTCTTCTTCATCTTTATCTGTTTCTTCTTCCTCCTCCTCTTCTTCCTTCTCTCCCTCTTCATCTGCTTCTTCCTCCTCCTCTTTCTCCTCCTCTTCCTCTTCTTCCTCCTTCTGTTTCTCTTCTTCGTCTTTATCTGCTTCTTCTTCCTGCTACCCCTCTTCTTTCTCCTCCTCTTATTCCTCCTGTGCTTCTTTCTCCTCCAGCTCCTATTTCTCTTCATCTGCTTCTTCTTCCTCCTCCTCTTCTCCTTTCTCTTCCTCTTTCTCATCTTCATCTAAATCTGCTTCTTCTTCCTCCTCCTCTTCTCCTTTCTCTTCCTCTTTCTCATCTTCATCTAAATCTGCTTCTTCTTCCTTCTCCTATTTATCTTTCTCTTCCTCTTTCTCATCTTCATCTCCATCTGCCTCTTCTTCCTTCTCCTCTTTATCTTTCTCTTCCTCTTTCTCATCTTCATCTCCATCTGCCTCTTCTTCCTTCTCCTCTTTATCTTTCTCCTCCTATTTCTCATCTTCATCTCCATCTGCTTCTTCTTCCTCCTCTTCTTCTTCCTTCTCCTCTTCTTCTTTCTCCTCCTATTTCTCATCTTCATCTCCATCTGCTTCTTCTACCTCCTCTTCCTCTTCTTCCTCTTCAGCCTCTTGATTATCTTCACTTTTTCTTCTTCTCTTTTGTTCGCACTGTCACTGACGTTTGTAGCGCCGTGTCATAGTTTACATATAGGAATCGTGATCTTCTGCGTTTTGGCACGGACCATTCGATTTTATCATGACGTACTTTTAGACCGACACTTGCCTTCCATCATCGGAAACAACTCACTTTATCAGCAGGAGGAATCACTTGTCTCTGAGACCACAATAATGTGATGTAAGGGCTTGGGGAGGAATCGCTTGTCTCTGAGACCACAATAATGTGATGTAAGGGCTTGGGGAGGGGGGGGGGGCGCATTGGAGTGAATTTCGATGGTAGTGGGCTGATAGGGTGTTGCCAGGGGCGTAGCATTTTTAAAGGGGTCTTTCTTCTTTCTTTTCTCTTTCTCACTGATACCGAAAAGGTGTCGTGGTTTTATCATTTGTCGTTATTGAGCTGCTCGAACTGTCTGAATTAGTGATTTTCCTTTGTTGTTACATGTCTCTGTCACTGCATCTATCCATCTTCTTCTGGGTCTTCCTGTTGGTGTTTTTCCATGCATTCTCCAGAAGAACGCCCTTAATGGTAATTGGTGAGGATTCATTCTGACCAGGTGGCCCAACCATTTGAGTTGTTTTTTAAAGGGGTGATTTTTTTGTTAAAAAGGGGAAACAAACAGCAATAATACAATTAAAATAACCAGGGTTATCGGTGCTACCCGAATCCTGACTGATCACATCATCATCATCAACATCAATAAATGGAAAAGGGCAGAAAAGATGTAGTCAAGCAATAAAGTAAGTAAAGTTCCCTCGTCACGTCAAGTGCCGTATAGGGAATATGGTGTTATTGGCCATACTATTACAGATTACATGAGTTTTGGGGTGTTATGATCGGTATTACGCCCGCGCCGCTTTACTTTCCCAGAAGAAAAAATCAGGTACCCATGGGTGAACCCGGAAGCCATCGATCAGGATCGAACTCGACCTCTCCTGCTTTGTAGTCCAGTTTAATGTAGTGAAGGAGACTAAACTTCAAGATCTTGTAGATTGATAGCGTCGCTACAGAGATTGTAAAGAGAAGTTGGAGCTGAAAACGGCAAGTTCTGCGATCTCCTAACGAAGCAAATAGCTAGGGGAAACTTTTTCTTTAGACTCAATGTAGCAGTAAAGAAGAGGGAAAGGAATATCCTTGATTTGTTGATGAAGAATTGAATGAAAATGTCTTCATATGTAGCGCTTGAAAGTGTAGCCCAATAAGGAGCATGTGGTCTTATGTGATGGTCTGATGTGATGGTCTTATGTGATGATCTGATGTGATGGTCTTATGTGATGGTCTGATGTTATGGTCTGATGTGATGGTCTGATGTGATGGTCTGATATGATGATCTGATGTTATGGTCTGATGTGATGGTCTGATGTGATGGTCTGATGTGATGTTATGGTCTGATGTGATGGTCTGATGTGATGGTCTGATGTGATGGTCTTATGTGATGATCTGATATTATGGTCTGATGTGATGGTCTGATGTGATGATCTGATGTGATTATCTGATGTGATGGTCTGATGTGATGATCTGATGTGATGATCTGATGTGATGGTCTGATGTGATGGTCTGATGTTATGGTCTTATGTGATGGTCTGATGTGATGGTCTGAAGTGATGATCTGATGTTATGGTCTGATGTGATGGTCTGATGTGATGGTCTGATGTTATGGTCTTATGTGATGGTCTGATGTGATAGTCTGATGTGATGATCTGATGTGATTATCTGATGTGATGGTCTGATGTGATGATCTGATGTGATGATCTGATGTGATGGTCTGATGTGATGGTCTGATGTTATGGTCTTATGTGATGGTCTGATGTGATGGTCTGATGTTATGGTCTGATGTGATGGTCTGATGTGATGATCTGATGTGATGATTTGATGTGATGGTCTGATGTGATGATCTGATGTGATGGTCTTATGTGATGATCTGATATGATGGTTTTATGTGATGATCTGATATGATGGTCTTATGTGATGATCTGATATGATGGTCTAATGTGATGATCTGATGATCTGGTGTGATGATCTGATGTGATGATTTGATGTGATGATTTGATGTGATGATCTGATCTGATCTGATGTGATGATCTGATGTGATGATCTTATGTGACGTTCTGATGTGATGATCTGATGTGATGATCTTATGTGATGGTCTTATGTGATGATCTGATGTGATAATCTGGTGTGATAATATGATGTGATGATCTGATGTGATGATCTGATGTGATGATATTATATATGATGGTCTGATGTGATGATCTGATGTTATGATCTGATGTGATGATCTGATGTGATGATCTGATGTGATGATCTGATGTGATGATCTGATGTGATGATCTGATGTGATGATATTATATATGATGGTATGATGTGATGGTCTAATATGATGATCTAATGTGATGGTCTTAGATGATGTTCTGATATGATGATAAGATGTGATGGTCTTATATGATGGTGTGATGTGATGATATTATATGATGATCTGCTGTGATGATCTTAATATAAAAATATCGCGAGTCATCACCTTTCCTTTGCTGAAATATCAAAGGCAATGGAACGATAAACGTCAGTGTTTCTTCTGCTCTTCATCCTCTTTTTACTTCTCCCTCTTCTCTCCCTCTTCTTCTTCTTCTTCTTCCTCCTCTTCCTCCTCCTCTTCTTCTTCCTCTTCCTCCTCTTCTTCTTTTTCTATTTTGAGAGCAGGCCAACTTGACCCCTTGTCTAGTGACCTAACGGGATGTGTAAGAACAACATCATGACACGCGATGAAGTGCACACATAACTTTGCTCTTCCAAATATGAACGCAGTCATTGCAATCGAAATGTGCCAAAGATCGATGTACCGGGTCGAAAGGCGGAAATATCGTGGCTGGTCGTAAACTACCGACACAACACATCCACGCGCACGTGACAGGTGAACGCTATAAGGAGAAGAAAAAATATAATTGGAGCGCGCTATTCAACATACGACCATCCTTGCCATATTCTCTGTGTTTGAGCCAAACTTTCAAGCGCGCTACATATGAAGACATTTTCTTTCTACTTTGTTTTCTGATCACTTTAACCAAAATAAAAAAAAAATAAAAATTAGGTAGATACTATGCAATCCATTTTTGACAATAGAAACAAGAAAAAGAGTTCTTAGATGTTACGTAGAGCCAGTCTGAACATATCGATGTGAATCATGGACAATAGGACAACAGACAAGAAAATCACTGGAGTCTGTTGAAATGTGGTTTTACAGAAGAATGTTGAGAGTACCACGGACAGCTAAGAAGAGTAATGAAGATGTTCTGAGAGAGGTCAAAGCAAAAATAGAGCTAATTTCCAATATTAGGAAGAAACAATCATCATTTTTTGGCCATGTAATGAGAAGAGAACAACTGGAATATATTGTAACAACTGGAAACATTGAGGGACGAAGAGATAGAGGGAAGCAAAGAGAAAAGATACCAGACAGCTTAAGAGAATGGTTTTGCAGTAGGTCAAGAACAGAAATGATAAATAGCTGCGGAGATTGAAAGTTGTGGAGAGACATGTTCACCTACGCCAGCAGGCCCGGTACTTGATGATGATGAATAAAAAAAAATGACAGCACAGAGCACGCACTTTGTAGCACCAGCGACGATGCCTTCAATTTTAGCTAGTTTCTGCGCAAAAATAAAATAAAAATAAGGAAGTTTGAAAAAAAAAAGATTTACGAAAGTGTTGAGGAAAAATAAAAACCAAATATTGACATAATTTCTGTATGTGTGTCTAATGCTCACGCATATGATGTATGTCGATCAATTAATAAAAAAAAAAAAATTAAATACAATAAAAAACGGAGGGCCTCGTTAGACTAGTTGGGAAAACCACCCGCTGGGCTACCGATGTTTAGACAACCCGTGTTCGATTCCCGCTGGGAGCAGTGTGAGTTGTACTCCAGGTTAGAACACAAATACACCCTCGATTGACCCGGTCGCTGGCAGAAATGGGTACCAGGGTAGTACTCTGGAAAGGTGAGGAATGCCCCATCGCATCGGTGAGTTTCGATGCTTGAAGCGACACTATCCAGAAGTCTCCGAACTCTTCTGGATAGGCTGTCGAGCACATATTGGTGAAAACTCGCGTGCTAAGACGCCGATTCAAGCCTTGTACTTTACCTTTGCCTTTAAGTAATCAAAACACTCAAGACTTATTTTTGGAGCATAGAATATGGTCTCTCCATCCGTCTTTCTTCTTAAACATTGTACGTACTTCTCTCCAGGCATTATTCTTGGAGAAAAATAATAATAAATGAATATTATTAAAGAGGAAAACTTCCGAGGGGAGTAGATCCACGAACCATTTCAGGGAAAGAGGTATGTTTACAGCACGAGGAAAAAAATCACAAATAATCAACATAAAAAAATGCAAATAATAACAATATATGGTCCGAAGCAAGATAAGGGGTGTCCGGTTAGCGCAATCGATAGGCGGTTGGCTTACCACGGCAACAGCCGGGGTTCGTACCCTGGCGAGGACACCTGGGTTTTACTAATTCCCTAAAAATTAGTACCTCTGAAGTCGGAGTAAATCTGCCTGCATGGCGAGGGGCATCCTGTAATGGGATAAAACAGACTTTACACGCAAAAATTCAGTCCCACAAAATTGAGTGGGTGGGACTTCGTCAGAGGTCAAAGCTGACGAAAGCGAACGAACGAAGCAAGATAGAACCCGTATTCTTTGGCACAGCGCCTCGCCACATGAAGCAGGATAGAACCCGTATTCTTTGGCACAGCGCCTCGCCACGTGAAGCAGGATAGAACCCGTATTCTTTGGCACAGCGCCTCGCCACGTGAAGCAGGATAGAACCCGTATTCTTTGGCACAGCGCCACACCACGTGAAGCAGGATAGAACCCGTATTCCTTGGCACAGCGCCTCGCCACGTGAAACCAAACGCTAGAGCACACGGCCAATGTTCTTGAAGGTTTCCATGAATTCTTTTCATGTATTGATGACCCTTTCTTGTTTTCTCTTTCCCTGTGGGTTTCATGACAGTGCCTGTCTTGTTATTAGGGTTTCCTGGCGCGTGTCCTATCCAGCTTCATTTTCTGCTTTATTTTTCTCGGTTCGTCCTTGTTTTGTTATTTCCCTGATCTCCTCATTTGTGGTCTTGTCATGCCATCTCATGTTCTCATTTGTGGTCTTGTCATGCCATCTCATGTTCTCACTTGTGGTCTTGTCATGCCATCTCATGTTCTCACTTGTGGTCTTGTCATGCCATCTCATGTTCTCATTTGTGGTCTTGTCATGCCATCTCATGTTCTCATTTGTGGTCTTGTCATGCCATCTCATGTTCTCACTTGTGGTCTTGTCATGCCATCTCATGTTCTCACTTGTGGTCTTGTCATGCCATCTCATGTTCTCATTTGTGGTCTTGTCATGCCATCTCATGTTCTCACTTGTGGTCTTGTCATGCCATCTCATGTTCTCACTTGTGGTCTTGTCATGCCATCTCATGTTCTCATTTGTGGTCTTGTCATGCCATCTCATGTTCTCATTTGTGGTCTTGTCATGCCATCTCATGTTCTCAGTTTTACGAATGTGTGGACACATTTAACTTATGTGCATATAAACGTTAAATTACACGCACACACCAGAAGACACGCATACAACATAACATATATCAATGACGATTTTATTTAAGACTTTATATTTAGAAACATGAAAAAGAGTTCTTAAATGTTACATAGAGACAGTCTTAACATATGGATGTGTATCATGGGCAATGGGACAACAGACAAGAAAATCACCGGAGTCTGTAGAAATGTGGTTTTACAGAAGAATGTTGAGAATACAATGGACAACTAAGAAGAGTAATGAAGACGTTCTGAAAGAGGCCAAAGCAAAGAGAGAGCTAATTTCCAATATTAGGAAGAAACAATCATCATTTTTTTAGCCATGTAATGAGAAGGGAACAGCTGGAATATATTGTGACAACTGGGAAAATTGAGGGACGAAGAGATAGAGGGAAGCAAAGAGAAAAGATACCAGACAGCTTAAGAGAATGGCTCGGCAGAAGGTCAACAACAGAAATGATAAATAACTGTCGAGATCGAAAGTTGTGGAGAGACATGATCACCTTTATGATGATCTAGAAACAAAACGGCAGCCACTCAAGGTGAGTAACTCATTGTTTATTTGTTTCATATCAACGTGATAGAGAAGTGGTTAGGGAATCTGACTTTTGTGGTTTTACAGTGTCCAGCAGGGGAATGGATGTAGAAGCAGCAACAATGGTTAGATCATGGTTCGTTTTACAGAGCATTCACATGTGGGAAGGAGTAGAGGTTACGCAGTGAAGCATTAGCCATTAATGATGGTGAGTGCTAGCTCTCTCAACGAGAACATGGATATGTCGGGTCGTCTAGACCGTTAGCGTCAGCAGTTAGTGACAGTGAGCTCAAGCTCAGCATAACTAGTAATAATAGGGACACTAATAACTAGTACGGAGAGAATCTCTCTTGTAAGTAAGAAGTGTAATTTGGTTATTTGGCCACGGTATCACTGCAAACGAATTAAAATCCATAATTACTCAACCGCCCGTGCTAGTGGAATCATCCGAATTACTAACTCATCTCCCAAACAAAGAAAGGTAGCTGTAGTCCCCATTATAGCAGTCTCAGCACACGCCAAAAGACATAAGGCGAAACCGCACAGAAAGTGAACACGGCCAACTGTTCCCTGTCGTACGATATCATCATTCATCGTAAGCAATTGGAATATCGGAACATGATCAAAACGGATGAAACACCCAGCTCACGGTGTGCACAGAGCACTTAACTCAGTAGCTCCTGCAACAAGCCGGACTTGGAAAATGAGGAAACTGCAACAAGGAACACTTTTCAGACATAGACTTCAATGGTTCCTGCCGCCTATCCACCATATTGCCCGGAAGTTCACGTCCTCTTGACACCATAGTGTAAGTCAAGTATAAATGTGATTAAGAGAACTATTAGTTTAGCAGAGAGAATGTGTCCATACGATGTGAGATCGTCATTTAGTAGTTGTGATTTCCTGTTCCATACATGTGAATAGCCGAGCGAAAATATATACTCGTTGGCTGTGTATATTTTGTGAATACTCTGGAGTTATCCTGACACAGAAGAATGACAGTGTCTGCGACAGGAGTGGATGCAGCTCTTTGATTGCTCTAAAGTGAGCGCGTTAACCTGGGTGTGCTGTCCAGGGCATGCTGGTGTACACGGAAATAAAGCAGCCGATAAGCTCGCTGGCAGCTCTAACACGTGAGTGTGGCTTTACTTTAGACAAAGAGGAGATCACCAGGTTTGTTCTTCATTCTTTAAGAGAAGGAGAGGAGGATGGTTGAACAATGATGTGTATATTGAGAGACTGATGAGTCTAAAGGTGGAAACGGGATCTGGTCGATCCGGGGTAAGTAAAAAGTAAAGAACCCCGTCACGCCAAGAGGCGAATAGGGAATATGGTGCTAGTGACCATCATTTTTACAGACATTGGGGCCTGTGATAATGTTTGGGGTAATGTGGTCGGTATTACGCCCATACCGCTTTACTTTCCCAGAAAAGTCTGGTACCCATTTAAAGCTGGGTGAACCCGGAAGCCGTTGATCAGTATCGAACCCGACTTCTTGTCCTTTGTAGTCCAGTTTACTGAGCTATCAGGGCTGCCTCGATCCAGCGCGCTTAGTGGGAAAAGTAGATGTATCTACAATCAACATCTTACAGGGATATTTAGTCTGTACACGCTTCGAGATATGCTGGGACGTACGATGAAGAGTATATATAAATGTACCGACTGCAATCAAACTGATTTCATGAATATAATAGACTAGAATAGACATGTCATGTCAATTATGTTACTATTTCATAATGAATTAGGTGTCTGCTTAGCATATGTTCATCATCATCATGTACTATACCGGTTGGTGTAGGCGATCATGTCCTTCCACAATCTTCCTTCTATTCACAGTGCATTGTATCAGTTCTGTTGTTGACTGCTTTCCATGCCATGACATCAAGCTATCCAGTATTTTCACTCTTTGCCGTCCGCGATCTCTCTCTCCTTTTATTTTGCCAGCTGTAACCAAGTATTCCAACTTTCCTCTTCTCATGATGTGTCTGGAAAATGTTGATTGTTTCTTTCTGATGTTTTTAAGAGCTGCCTTTTTGTGTTAGCCTCTTTGAGAACTTCCTCATTGGTCTTTTTAGCTGTCCAGGGAACTTTCAACATTCTTCTGAGAAATCCCATCTCTGTGGCCTCTAATCGTCTTTTCATTTGTTTGTCTACTGTCCATGATTCGCTCCCATAGAATTGGTTCTAAATTGCACCGATGAACTCTCTTTCTCATTTCAATTGACAGATTTGTTGCATAAGATATTTTTCATTTTCGTAAATGCTATTTTGGTCCTTTTTTATTTCTGTGGTGCATCTTCCATCTGATGTTATTGTGTCCAAGTATTTGAAACGTTGCACTTGTTTCGGATTTGTCTCGTTTATTTTTATGCTGCATGCTGGTGATGATTGTTTTATTATTTTCAGACTGAGACCTTTCTTGTTGCTTTCTTTTACTATTACGTCTATCATTTCTTGTAGTTCATTCGCTGTCTCTGCTATTAAGACTGTGTCATCCGCATATCGCAAATTATTTATGTTGTGACCGTTGACTTCAATTCCTTTTTTGTCTACTATTGATCTCATAATATGTTCGCTGTAAAGTGAAAACAAATCCGGCGACAGAACACAGTCTTGTCTGACTCATTGTTTCATATATTGGAATTATCCTGTTTGGTTGTTAATTCGTATAGCTGCTGTTTGTTGCCAGTACATATATTTTTATGATTCGCAGATCCTTGCCATCAATGTTTAATTTCTCCAGCGATTACTTCCACATGTGGGAAGGAGTCGGGTTACGCCGTGAAACGTTAGCAATTAGTGATATTGAGCGCAAGCTCTCAACGAGAACATGGACATGTAGGGTATCATATGTCCAGAATGTAATAAACGCGATTCTCTAAAAGACGATTGTAATGTTGATTCCTTGTGGCAGTTTCCTCTTATTCCAAATCCGGCTTGTTGTCGGAACTATGAGTTTAGGGCTCTGTGCACACCGTGAGCTGTGTGTTTACTTCTGGATCGTGTTTCGATATTCCGATTGCTTACCATGATTGATGATATCGTATGACGAAGGACAGTTCAGATGCGTTCACTTTCGGTGCCGCTTGGCCTTATGTCTTGTGACGTGTGCTGTAGCTGCTATGATGTGGACTGGAGCTGCATTTCTTTGTTTGGATCCTTCAATGAGATGAGTTTTAATTCAGATGATTCCACTGGCACGGGCGGTTGAGCAATTATGGATTTTAACTCGTTTGCAGTGATACCTGGACCTTCGATTAACCATAACCATAAATGTAAATAATAGGAACCTGTAGTGCCTTTACCGTAAGGAGTCCGGGTTGCCGACTCACCCTTTGTCTACCAAGGAAATCCTCCAGAATTGGCACCTGGAATGTTCGCAAGACAAAGAGGAAGACCAAGGAATTCTTGGAGAAGACAGATCGAAGCAAAGATGAAGATGATGGGGAAGACATGGGATGATCTTAAAAGAATTGCAAAAAACAGAACGACTTGGAAAGTGTTTGTTGATGACATATGCTCCACTGGGAGCTAAACGGTAGAAGAAAGAAGAAGTAGTGCCTTTAATGGTCAGCATCACGCCTTGTTTAGCTTGCAGATTTCATCTTTCTTTCATTTTTCTTTCTCGTCATCCCTACCCCCTCTTTCCTTCTTCTACCATCTCATTACATGCCCACTACCAGAGAAATCAATGACTTCTCATCTCATTACATGCCCACTACCAGAGAAGTCAATGACTTCTCATCTCATTACATGCCCACTACCAGAGAAATCAATGACTTCTCATCTCATTACATGCCCACTACCAGAGAAATCAATGACTTCTTATCTCATTACATGCCAACTACCAGAGAAATCAATGACTTCTTATCTCATTACATGCCAACTACCAGAGAAATCAATGACTTCTCATCTCATTACATGCCCACTACCAGAGAAGTCAATGACTTCTCTTCTCATTACATGCCCACTACCAGAGAAATCAATGACTTCTCATCTCATTACATGCCCACTACCAGAGAAGTCAATGACTTCTCATCTCATTACATGCCCACTACCAGAGAAGTCAATGACTTCTCATCTCATTACATGCCCACTACCAGAGAAATCAATGACTTCTCATCTCATTACATGCCCACTACCAGAGAAATCAATGACTTCTCATCTCATTACATGCCCACTACCAGAGAAATCAATGACTTCTCATCTCATTACATGCCCACTACCAGAGAAGTCAATGACTTCTCATCTCATTACATGCCCACTACCAGAGAAGTCAATGACTTCTCATCTCATTACATGCCCACTACCAGAGAAATCAATGACTTCTCATCTCATTACATGCCCACTACCAGAGAAATCAATGACTTCTACACTCTCAAGTAAACCGCCTGTTTTAGATAAACAACGAACTCCATATTTGTGGTTTGGACATTGGTCAATTGTTCTTGATCCAGATTTTCCCAGCACCTCGTGACGTCACATAGGACTTGTAGTGTTTTTCTCCATCCATCTCTATTCTAAGTGAGACATTAGATCTTATCTAGTGAGTCTATGCCTGCCAACTTTGCTTCTCTTATTAGTTTTCTTTTTTTAGTGTCTCTCCAGATCTTCCACTCTTCATGTATCCTGATGTTTCTTAGAGAAAAGCCTGTATGGAGATTCTCTTGCTGTCTCTTCTCAACACATGCCTGACATATGTCCATTTTCTTGTCCTAATTGTTGTTGAGATCATTAGTTGCATGGCCATTTCTCTTATCTCTATATTAATCTTGAATTCATAGTGACTCGGGCAGATGGTGCTCGTAAACCTGGGAAGGCCGACCATCTAAGGGCAGAATCCCCCAACAGAAAAGATCATCTGCTGCCTTGCAGGAAGATTGGGGACAATCAAAGGCTAAGGAATGCAAACCTGAATAAAATGCTGGCTGAAATCGGATGCACTGAGTCACTGGCGCAGAACACAGTGCAACGTTTTAACGGGTGTTCAATTCAGAGTGGATCTGGCAGACTCTAAATGTGATGTTCTGTCTGTGAGGGCGATCAACACACTTAACCTGACAGCTGACTTCATTTGAGAGTCTGGGATCCTACTCTATTTGAGTCCTGATCGCAGAGAGAGAGAGAGAGAGAGAGAGAGAGAGAGAGAGAATTCATCAAATTGTACACAGAGTGAGATACGCATGGCCGTGCGACTAAATCTACTGTTTCACTGACTGAAAAGCCAACGTACGGTGTTCAAAACCCGCGGGAGACAGAACGGATATTTTTTCTATCGGGGATGAAATAAAAATCATGAGGCTCACACGTCGTGGCGACTGCTTGACCAAGCGGCCTTTATCCCTCTGGTTCTATCGTGTCACCCCCCGACATACACAGCAATGGTACTAAGTGTCGTAAAGATAGTACACAGAGTATTCTTCTTAGGCATTTGTCTCCGAGAGTTTTGAGTAACCTCTAGTCAACTTTTACAATGCCGCAGACCTAGACAAAGTTGTATATCTTTATATCCACCGTTCTCCTCCATGCTCTATATCTTTATATTCATCGCCCTCCTCCATGCTCTATATCTTTATATTCATCGCTCTCCTCCATGCTCTATATCGTTATATTCATCACCGTCCTCCATGCTCTATATCTTTATATTCATCACCCTCCTCCATGCTCTATATCTTTATATTCATCACCCTCCTCCATGCTCTATATCTTTATATTCATCACCCTCCTCCATGCTCTATATCTTTATATTCATCGCTTTCCTCCATGCTCTATATATTAATATCCACCACTCTCATCCATGCTTTATAACTTTATATCCATCGGTCTCCTCCGTGCTTTATATCTTTATATCCACTGTTCTCCTTGCTGTCTTTGGTCTCTCATTTCTATTCCTCCTGGACTTTGGTGCTGGTATTTTTTGCCATTACCGGACAATCCAAAGCGGAGACAACTACATATTCCGTTCCAGCTCGGCCATTATCACTTTCTGCTTCTCTCCCTGGTTATAGAAATAACAGCGGAGGCGAGGGCGCCCCTCTTAGCAGCAGAGCTGGAAGTTGTCAGCGACCCCTTGCTTGCGTCAGGATCGGTGAACCAGAACCATCCAGACCCTGCTCCACCTCTCCGTAGTACCTCCAGTAACAGACTAACCTGTCTAGTCTGGCCAAGTGAGTAGGGATCGAAGAAGAAAGACAACCCGGTACTCGAAAATTTCGTGTTGAAGTCGGATGTGTTGGGCTGAAAGGTCCAAATATCACAGTTATACTGCAAGCCACAACACAACACAGACACGTCCACTTAACGTTCTTTTAAGGGCGGACGACGAATAAGTATATTCCTTTAGTCATCGAGCGAACGTAAGCAAGCATACATCACTGCTGTTTGTCTGAGATACGTTAGTTGTCTCGCTCATTTCGGAAATATAACCTAGACACGATTCAATTGTTGGACATTCAGTCCGATTAGGGTAAGCAGTATCTTCGTCTCCTTTTCTCTTCTTTCACTCCCAGTGGAGCATAGGTCTTAAACTAACACTTTCAGCTCCCTGTGGAGCATAGGTCTTAAACTAACACTTTCAGCTCCCTGTGGAGCATAGGTCTTAAACTAACACTTTCAGCTCCCTGTGGAGCATATATCTCCAACACTTTCAGCTCTCTGTGGAGCATAGGTCTTAAACTAACACTTTCAGCTCCCTGTGGAGCATATATCTCCAACAAACACTTTCAGCTCCCTGTGGAGCATAAGTCTTTAACAAACACTTTCAGCTCCCTGTGGAGCATAGGTCTTAAACTAGCACTTTCAGCTCCCTGTGGAGCATATATCTCCAACAAACACTTTCAGCTCTCTATAGAGCATAGGTCTTCAACAAAAATTTCCTAGCCGTTCTGTTTCTTGCCATTTTTTAACGATCATTCCATGTCTTCCCCATCATCTTCATCTCTGCTTCCACCTCTCTACTCCAAGTATATTTTAGTTTTCCTCTTTGTCTCTTCCCCTGGGGATTCCAAAAAAGGACTGATCGTGTAATGCTCTCAGTTGGCTTCCGTAGTGTGTGTCCTATCCATCACCATCGTCCTCGCTGTATCGCTTTATCCACTGGTAATTTGACTGGTACTTTTCCATAATTCTACATTAGTCATTTTGTCCAGCCATTTCCATCCTTTTATTCTGCGCAAGCATTCATTAATAAAAGTAAGCTGTATCTTAAAATGGAAAATGAACGTCGACAAAACTTCAAGATTTTCCTTAGCTATTAAAAATGGTCACCTGAGATTTTTTCTGGGAAGAGAAGGCGGCCTGGTGTGATACTGACCACATCACCCAATTAATGTGTCGTTCTCATGGAAAAATATGGTCACTAACACTATGTTCCCCATACGCCTAGAAATGCAAGGACGGTAGCCTTTACTTTTACTACATCAAAAGCGATAGCAGTGCAATGGTAACATTCTGGCCTAGCGATAGAGCAGGCTCGGGTTCGATTCTAGCAAGACAATCTCAAGTTTGAGGGAGTATGTGGGTCTACGCCCTATGGGCCGGCTACGGCTCGAAAGGTCAATAGATAGAATCTCAAGTTAATCCAGCTGTGTTAAAATAAAAAAAAGTGGGGTACCTGGTTCACGAAGATAAGGAATGTAAAAGACAGTGATGAAGTTCACTGGCCCCCTCACCTCCAAATGTTGTAGTCTAGTAAGTTGTAATTTACTACTACACTCTCCTACGACATTGTAATATGCTACTGAACATGTTTTACTACGATACAAATCGAAATATTTATTAATTAAAATACTGAGTTTTTTTTTTAAACATCAATTTCTTAATCACAAAAAATCAAAGATTTAAAATGTACAATGATTTGAAAATTCACAATACACATAAAAACGTGTACATGTACATTACAAGTGTACAATTATTGTCTATGCACACTTTATCGTTATACGAAAGACTAGGATTAAGATATCACAAAAAAACCAGTAGATGTACATCTGATAATAGATGAATCTAATGCCAGTAAATAGTAACAATGAGCGATGCATGACGGGTTAACCAATGTTGATATAGCAGGCTTTCATGTTGAATCAAATATTTCAACCAACAAACATTTTTGTAGATTATAGAACATGTACGTTTGTACATTACAAAATGTCACGACGTGGTTCTGTCACTGTTCCCATATGTAAAACGAGAACATCTTTCAATTCACTTTCATTATGTGTAAAAATGATACACGCTTCATCATTTATGTAAAACCTTTACATCGTCAAATGTAGCCGAACAAATGTAATATTTTCTCATATGTGGATGATCCCAATTTTCGATGTAAATGTGAAACTATAATAACCTCATCACAGACACGAAATCTAATGTGGTGATCCTTATAACATCAGGCATCATCCAGTTCCATTACTTTCAATATAAGATAAACGATTGATCAAGTTCTTAACATTACATGAAATCTATAAATCAAGATATGTAAGGAATGTATCTATTTAAAGAAAAAAGAGATATCAGTAAGATTCAAAAACAAGTAATTTCAATTCGGCAAATATAAGATAAATAATTTATCAAGTTCTAAATGTGACATCAAGTCTGTAAATCATGTTCTATAATAATGTGACATCAATTCTTTAAATCAAGCTCGGTGTTAATTTGAAACTTGATTCTCTCAAAACAGGATTAGTCCGATGTGGAACTACAAACATTCTTGTGATAACCGTTGTAGTTTCAGCACAACTTTCCATGATATGCAGCAATGCAGGGAAGTCGGGAAATACATAAATCATTAGTGTTGCCTGATTGGCTGATGATTCGGCCAACTTTTGAGCTAGACTTCTCTGAAAAAGATACAAAGAAGAAACAATTTTAGAGTAAAGAAATAAAGCAAGGATAAACATGACGTCACATCCGCTACTGACCATGGTATTTATTTTAGGTGTTCTGCCACTAATGAGGTTATCAGATTCATCGCAACGTTGTGATATCAATGCCAGACTTGGACGCTAGACTCAAGAAAAATAACAACCACCGAGATAAATGTGTAAGACGCATAACAGGAAAGAGCCGGAGAGATAAGATCAGAAATTTAAAAAAAATTGTGGAAAAAAAGCTATGAATAATTCCCGCGACATAATACATAAAGAAACAACATATAAAATGGTTTGACCACGTGATAAGACACACACAAAAAAACAGGAGCCTTCAATAAATATTGCGAAAATAGCCACACCAAAATGTCGACCAAGAAAAGATGGATTGAGGGAATATTAGAAGCACTAGGAAACATAACATCAGCAGAGGTGAACAGAAGAGCTAAAGATGGATTGAGGGAATATTAGAAGCACTACGAAACATAACATCAGCAGAGGTGAACAGAAGAGCTAAAGATGGATTGAGGGAATATTAGGAGCACTAGGAAACATAACATCAAGAGGTGAACAGAAGAGCTAAAGATGGATTGAGGGAATATTAGAAGACTAGGAAACATAACATCAGCAGAGGTGAACAGAAGAGCTAAAGATGGATTGAGGGAATATTAGAAGCACTAGGAAACATAACATCAAGAGATGAACAGAAGAGGTAAAGATGGATTGAGGGAATATTAGAAGCACTAGTAAACATAACATCAGCAGAGGTGAACAGAAGAGCTAAAGATGGATTGAGGGAATATTAGAAGCACTAGTAAACATAACATCAGCAGAGGTGAACAGAAGAGCTAAAGATGGATTGAGGGAATATTAGAAGCACTAGGAAACATAACATCAGCAGAGGTGAACAGAAGAGGAAAATGATGGATTGAGGGAATATTAGAAGCACTAGGAAACATAACATCAAGTAGGTGAACAGAAGAGCAAAAGATGGATTGAGGGCATATTAGAAGCGCTAGGAAACATAACATCAGCAGAGGTGAACAAAAGAGCAAAAGATGGATTGAGGGAATATTAGAAGCACTAGTAAACATAACAGCAGCAGAGGTCAAGAGAAGAGCTAAAGATGGATTGAGGGAATATTAGAAGCACTAGGAAACATAACACCAGCAGAGGTGAACAGAAGAGCAAAAGATGGTTGAGGGAATATTAGAAGCACTAGTAAACATAACATCAGCAGAGGTGAACAGAAGAGCAAAAGATGGATTGATGGAATATTAGAAGCACTAGTAAACATAACATCAGCAGAGTTGAAGAGAAGAGCAAAAGATGGATTGAGGGAATATTAAAAGCACTAGGAAACATAACATCAGCAGAGGTGAACAGAAGAGCTAAAGATGGATTGAGGGAATATTAGAAGCACTAGTAAACATAACATCAGCAGAGGTGAACAGAAGAGCAAAAGATGGATTGAGGGAATATTAGAAGCACTAGGAAACATAACATCAGTAGAGGTGAACAGAAGAGCTAAAGATGGATTGAGGGAATATTAGAAGCACTAGTAAACATAACATCAGCAGAGGTGAACAGAAGAGCAAAAGATGGATTGAGGGAATATTAGAAGCACTAGGAAACATAACATCAGCAGAGGTGAACAGAAGAGCAAAAGATGGATTGAGGGAATATTAGAAGCACTAGGAAACATAACATCAGCAGAGGTGAACAGAAGAGCAAAAGATGGATTGAGGGAATATTAGAAGCACTAGGAAACTTAACATCAGCAGAGGTGAACAGAAGAGCAAAAGATCTCATACTATATATCTCTGTTTATATTTAGCCCCTTACCACCAGAAGTGGTAACTACTACTACATCATCATCATCATCATCATCATCATCATCATCATCATCATCTTCGAGTGCCGTCTCTGCATCGAAGGTTGGCTACCATGGAGCGCCATTCTGCTCTGTCTCTTGCTTTGATGGTCCAGATTTTCATAGGCTGACTTGTCCATCTTTTGATGTTACTCGTCCATGTTAGTCTTGGTCTGCCTCTGGCTCTTTTACCTTGCATTTTCCCTTCCAATATTACTTTATTAGGCTCTTGTGTCTTTTAACATGCCCCAAAAATTTCATTTGTCTTGTTCTAATTGTGTTTAGTACTTCTCTTTTCATTTTTAGTTGTTTTAAAACTTCATCGTTTGTTTTCTTTTCTTTCCGTCCAATTCTACGTATTCTTCTATAAATCCACATTTCAAAGGCTTCAATTTTCTGTTCTGTTTTCTTGTCTAATGTCCATGTTTCTGTACCATACAGGAATATTGAGAAGATGTAACATTTTGCTATTCTTAGTTTTAGTCCTGGTGTTATTTGTTTTGATATTAGTATATTTTTCATGGCATTAAAATTACTTTTTGCCATACCTATTCTTTTGTTTAGTTCATTTATACATTTTCCATCACTGGTTATAGTGTGTCCCAGGTAGTTGTAGCTCTGAACTGTCTCCAAATGTATTCCTTCAACTTTGATATTTCTTTGTATGTCTTGAGAATTTTCTTTGTTTGTGATCATAGTTTTAGTCTTTTTCTGCACTTCATATCTCGATAATCCTCCATCACGCCTCACTTATCACTACGGGTCCTGAGTAAAGTCTGGCTGGCTTGTCTGCTTTCACACCCCAGTATCTCAATCAATATCTGTCTCTCATTTCGCCCCACTCATCACTATGGTACCTAAACTATGTCAGCTTCGTTTACTTTTACACCCTCATGAATCCTCATTCTTTACCTGTGTCACGCTTGAATGCTTCACAACCCGTCTGACCTCTGGTCTAACCACGTGACTGATCATCCAGTTGGCCCTTACTCCGGCATTTGACAACAATCTCTCACTGTGAGCGGAAGGATTCTGCCTACAATCTGTCTCATTTTCAATATATTATCATTTCTCTAAATATACTTACACTTTCATATTTCAAAATTTCACCTATCCTCCAACATTTAGTACATATTTCCCTCTTATTTATTTCATCATCTCATCTCTTATCCCTCCGTCCACTTCTCCTTAACTTATCTGTCCCAATCATCTTAGCTGCAGGAATATTTATCTCTGCATCATCATGTGTTGTTGTTCTCGTTTTCTGCAGAAGGCTGCATGTAGGCCGAAACGTCAGTATTTTGTTGTGTTCCTTTTTGTACAACTGTCACCATACCTTGTAAGAGTGTACGTTACACACAACTACTGGCTCATTGCTATCAGCTTTACCGCAGCACTTTATTTATTTGCCCGTTCTATATATATATATGTCATCGACGCTAAAAATCAAAGGATCAAAAAGGAAGAAAAATGAAGAAATTGTACCAAAATCTGAAGCGGAATTATTGAGAGAGTACTGGGTTTGGCAGCGACTAGGACGCACATTATATTATGATGCCTAAACATGTAAAATCCCAATCCGCAAGTACCATTTTAATATCATATTACTTTCTTCTATTTACGTTTCACTTTTTAGTTTCGAGCTCCTCCTCATTTTCTAATCTTATGCTTTTACATATCTCTACACTCATCCTACCTCATCTCATGTAGCACATATCTCTACACCCATCCTGCCTCATCTCATGTAGCACATATCTCTACACCCATCCTACCTCATCTCATGTAGCACATATCTCTACACCCATCCTACCTCCCCTCATGTAGCACATATCTCTACACCCATCCTACCTCATCTCATGTAGCACATATCTCTACACCCATCCTACCTGCCCTCATGTAGCACATATCGCTACACCCATCCTACCTCCCCTCATGTAGCACATATCTCTACACTCATCCTACCTCCCCTCATGTAGCACATATCTCTACACCCATCCTGCCTCATCTCATGTAGCACATATCTCTACACCCATCCTACCTCATCTCATGTAGCACATATCTCTACACACATCCTACCTCCCCTCATGTAGCACATATCTCTATATCCATCCTACCTCCCCTCATGTAGCACGTATCTCTACATCCATCCTATCTCCCCTCATGTAGCACATATCTCTACATCCATCCTACTTCCCCCTCATATAGCACATATCTCTACACCTATCCTATCTCCCCTCATGTAACACATATCTCTACATCCATCCTACCTCCCCTCATGTAGCACATATCTCTACATCCATCCTACCTCCCTTCATGTAGCACATATCTCTACACCCATCCTACCTCCCCTCATGTAGCTCATATATCTACACCCATCCTACCTCCCCTCATGTAGCACAAAACTCTACACCCATCCTACATCCCCTCATGTAGCACATATCTCTACACCCATCCTACCTCCCCTCATATAGCACATATCTATACACCTATCCTACCTCCCCCTCAGGTAGCACATATCTCTACACCCATCCTACCTCATCTCATGTAGCACATAACTCTACACCAAATCCTATCTCCCCTCATGTAGCACATATCTCTACATCCATCCTACCTCCGCTCATGTAGCACATATCTCTACATCCATCCTACCTCCCTTCATGTAGCACATATCTCTACATCCATCCTACCTCCCTTCATGTAGCACATATCTCTACAACCATCCTACCTCCCCTCATGTAGCTAATATATCTACACCCATCCTACCTCCCCTCATGTAGCACATATATCTACACCCATCCTACCTCCCCTCATGTAGCACATATCTCTACATCCATCCTACCTCCCCTCATGTTGCACATATCTCTACACCTATCCTATCTCCCCTCATGTAGCACATATCTCTACATCCATCCTACCTCCCCTCATGTAGCACATATCTCTACATCCATTCTACCTCCCTTCATGTAGCACATATCTCTACACATATCCTACCTCCCCTCATGTAGCACATATCGCTATACCCATCCTACCTCCCCTCATGTAGCACATATCTCTACACCCATCTTACCTCCCCTCATGTAGCACATATCTCTACACCCATCCTACCTCCCCTCATGTAGCACATATCTCTACACCCATCCTACCTCCCCTCATGTAGCACATATCTCTACACCCATCCTACCTCCCCTCATGTAGCACATATCTCTACACCCATCCTACCACCCCTCATGTAGCACATATCTCTACACCCATCCTACCTCCCCTCATGTAGCACATATTTCTACATCCATCCTACCTTCCCTCATGTTGCACATATTTTTTACATCCATCCTACCTCCCCTCATGTAGCACATATCTGTATACCCATCCTACCTCTCTTCATGTAGCACATATCTGTACACCCATCCTACCTCCCCTCATGTAGCACATATCTCTCTCTTTCTCTTTTATTATCATACCATCTAACTCCTCTCTCTGTCCACCCCTCCCTATACCTGATCATCCGACATGTAGTTATAGATAATTGTACTTCACCGTTTGTTGTCGTTGTCCCTGTATTCTGAGGAAGGCCATAGGCCGAAACGTCAGTATTGTGTTGTGTTCCTTCCTTGTAAAGCTGTCACCATACCTTGGAGTGTTTATCACACCCCACTACCGGCTCCTTGCTACCAGCTTTACCGCAGAATTGCAGTTATTTGCTTGTTCCCCACTTTAATATCAGCTGGCAATTAATTGCTCTTCTTTATTCTTATTTGTTTTGTTCGCTGATGAAGACTTGGGTCGAAACGTTTTGTTTTGCTTAATTAAAAGTACAATTGTAACAGGTAAGTTCTGATTCAGCTGAAAATATATTTTAAAAAATAAGAACTACCTAACACAATTCGAAAAATACAACTGAAAAGTTTGGGGCATGTGACAGGACACAATACTCTCCTAACCGTTATCTTAGAAAGGAAGGTACAGCGTAGAGGGCGCAGACCAAGGCTATAGTGGGCTGATAACTTTGAAAGATCTTCTTCTTCTTTTCTCTTTCTCACTGATACCTAAAAGGTGTCGTGGTTTATATCATTTGTTGTTTTTGAGCTGCTCGAAATGTCTGAATTAGTGATTTTCCTTTGTTGTTACATGTCTCTGTCACTGCATCTATCCATCTTCTTCTTTTCTCTTTCTCACTGATACCGAAAAGGTGTCATGGTTTATATCATTTGTTGTTTTTGAGCTGCTCGAACTGTCTGAATTAGTGATTTTCCGTTGTTGTTACATGTCTCTGTCACTGCATCTATCCATCTTCTTCTTTTCTCTTTCTCACTGATACCGAAAAGGTGTCGTGGTTTATATCATTTGTTGTTTTTGAGCTGCTCGAACTGTCTGAATTAGTGATTTTCCTTTGTTGTTACATGTCTCTGTCACTGCATCTATCCATCTTCTTCTTTTCTCTTTCTCACTGATACCGAAAAGGTGTCGTGGTTTATATCATTTGTTGTTTTTGAGCTGCTCGAAATGTCTGAATTAGTGATTTTCCTTTGTTGTTACATGTCTCTGTCACTGCATCTATCCATCTTCTTCTTTTCTCTTTCTCACTGATACCGAAAAGGTGTCGTGGTTTATATCATTTGTCGTTCTTGAGCTGCTCGAACTGTCTGAATTAGTGATTTTCCTTTGTTGTTACATGTCTCTGTCACTGCATCTATCCATCTTCTTCTGGGTCTTCCTCTTGGTCTTTTTCCGTGCATTCTCGAGAAGAACACCCTTGATGGTGATGATTCATTCTGACGAGGTGGCCAAACCATTTAAGTTGTTGTTGTTCTATATATTCTTGGCAGGGTTTTGTTCCTACCATTTTTCTTATGGTTTCATTTGGTATTCTATCTCTTCTTGTGTTGTTTGTTACTTTTCTCAAGCATCGCATCTCACATGTATTTATCTTTCTTAATTGTGATTTAGAAAGGGTCCATGTTTGACTTTCATAGCACAAAGTTGGTATGAAAATGTTATTTATCATTTGTTGTTTAGCTGCTATAGAAATGTTTGGATGTCTTAACAATGATGTAAGCTGGTATGCGACAGCATTTGCTTTTTGTATTCTCATGTCAATTTCTCTGTCTAGTTTTCCATCTTTAGTGAACATTGCGCCTAAATACTTGAATTCTTCTACTTGTTTTATTTCTTTATTTTTGATCTTAATGTTTAATGGGTGTCTTAATTTACTTATTCCCATAGCCTCTGTTTTTGCTGTGTTAATTTTCATACTGTAGTTTGTGCAACTTTTATCTAGAGATTGAAAGATAAGCACGCAAAATCTATGACAACATGCATATGAAAACAAGAGACAGAATAAGATAGCGCTCTATGGTAGCTAACCTTCGATGTGGAGACGGTACCCAATCAATGATTATATGTTGTAACATAGACTTGTGCATTAATTTACTTTTGTTTGTTCACATCTATACATATAATGCGCATCTAATTTGTTATTATTATGGATAACGGTTCCTTTGTTTTATGCAAATAATAATCATAACTATAATCATGGATAATAGGGGAACAGACAAGAAAATCACTGGAGGCTGTAGAAATGTGGTTTTACAGAAGAATATTGAGAATACCATGGACAGCTAAGAAGAGTAATGAAAAACGATCTGAAAGAGACCAAAGTAAAAAGAGAGCTAATTTCCAATATTAGGAAGAAACAATCATCATTTTTTGGCCAAGTAATGAGAAGAGAACAACCGGAATTTATTATGACAACTGGTAAAATTGAGGGACGAAGAGATAGATGAAGCTAAGAGAAAAGATACCAAACAGCTCAAGAGAATGGCTTGACAGAAGGTCAACAACAGAAATGATAAATAACTGTCGAGATCGAAAGTTGTGGAGAGACATATTCACCTACGATAGCTGGCATGGCACTTGATGATGATGGTAATCAAGTAAGTATTAATGGCTGGGATCTGTAAAAACTAACAATGGAGACTGTCCAAAGGGAAATCAAAAGAAGACGAGCAAAACCAAAACATAATTTAACTTCAACGAAGAACATATTGCAGTGTACCCACAAGGAAGAATAATTAATTAAACTACATGTTTCGTCGCCATAGCAATATATGAATTGTGAATCGTGAAAAAGCTAGCAACAATGAAGAAAATTAGTTCATTCGAAACAAAAATCTACAAACAAGCTCTTATAATTCAATAGATAATGAAAGAGAATAATGCAGATACTAAACTTGTGAAAGAACTAACTTATAAAAATAATCTTACAAAGGAAATTAAACAATCATAATTTTTTTGGCCGTGTGATGAGAAGAGAACAGCTGGAATATATTGTAACAACTGGTAAAATTGAGGGATGAAGAGATAGAGGAAAGCAAAGAGAAAAGGTTCCAGATAGCTTAAGAGAATGGCTTTGCAGAAGATCAACAACAGAAATGATAAATAACTGTCGAGATCGAAAGTTGTGGAGAGACATGATCACCTACGCCAGCAGGCTTGGTACTTGATGATAGTGATAAGAAAGGAACTTAAAATACTAAAGCCACGTTAGAAGACACAGTGGGATGGAAAAAGACAATAATGAAAGGCATAGTTCCAGGAAGATGAGGCAGAGGCAGACCAAGAAGAAGGTGGTTTCAAGACATCAAAGATACTTTGAACATGATATTAGAAGCGGGGAATATGGCTAGAGACAGAGATTCGTTCAGACGGGCTGTGGTGAATGTGACGTTCTGTGGGTGATTTGGCTAGAGACAGAGATTCTTGTAGACTAGATGTGAATATTGCAATGTTCTGTGGGATATCTGACTAGAGACAGCGATTCTTGTAGACTAGATGTGATGATTGCAACGTTCTGTGGGATATCTGACTAGAGACAGCGATTCTTGTAGACTAGATGTGAATATTGCAACGTTCTGTGGGATATCTGACTAGAGACAGCGATTCTTGTAGACTAGATGTGATGATTGCAACGTTCTGTGGAATATCCGGCTAGAGACAGCGATTGTTGTAGACTAGATGTGAATATTGCAACGTTCTGTGGGATATCTGGCTAGAGACAGAGATTCTTGTAGACTAGCTGTTATGATTGCAACGTTCTGTGGAATATCTGACTAGAGACAGCGATTCTTGTAGACTAGCTGTTATGATTGCAACGTTCTGTGGGATATCTGACTAGAGACAGAGATTCTTGTAGACTAGCTGTTATGATTGCAAAGTTCTGTGGGATATCTGGCTAGAGACAGAGATTCTTGTAGACTAGCTGTTATGATTGCAACGTTCTGTGGGATATCTGACTAGAGACAGAGATTCTTGTAGGCTAGCTGTGATGATTGCAACGTTCTGTGGGATATCTGGCTAGAGACAGAGATTCTTGTAGACTAGATGTTATGATTGCAACGTTCTGTGGGATATCTGGCTAGAGACAAAGATTCTTGTAGACTAGCTGTGAATATTGCAACGTTCTGTGGGATATCTGGCTAGAGACAGAGATTCTTGTAGACTAGCTGTGATGATTGCAACGTTCTGTGGGATATCTGGCTAGAGACAGAGATTCTTGTAGACTAGATGTTATGATTGCAACGTTCTGAGGGATATCTGGCTAGAGACAGAGATTCTTGTAGACTAGATGTTATGATTGCAACGTTCTGTGGGATATCTGGCTAGAGACAAAGATTCTTGTAGACTAGCTGTGAATATTGCAACGTTCTGTGGGATATCTGGCTAGAGACAGAGATTCTTGTAGACTAGCTGTGATGATTGCAACGTTCTGTGGGATATCTGGCTAGAGACAGAGATTCTTGTAGACTAGCTGTTATGATTGCAACGTTCTGTGGGATATCTGACTAGAGACAGAGATTCTTGTAGACTAGATGTTATGATTGCAACGTTCTGTGGGATATCTGGCTAGAGACAAAGATTCTTGTAGACTAGCTGTGATGATTGCAACGTTCTGTGGGATATCTGGCTAGAGACAGAGATTCTTGTAGACTAGATGTTATGATTGCAACGTTCTGTGGGATATCTGGCTAGAGACAGAGATTCTTGTAGACTAGCTGTTATGATTGCAACGTTCTGTGGGATATCTGACTAGAGACAGAGATTCTTGTAGACTAGATGTTATGATTGCAACGTTCTGTGGGATATCTGGCTAGAGACAAAGATTCTTGTAGACTAGCTGTGAATATTGCAACGTTCTGTGGGATATCTGGCTAGAGACAGAGATTCTTGTAGACTAGCTGTTATGATTGCAACGTTCTGCAAAGAATATGCTACCCGATGATGTTTCTTGAATTTTTTTTATTTTATTTTGAGGCTTTTGCATTTTTCTTGGTGAGACATGATCCGTTGAAACGTTAATCTTCTTGATTACATCAAAGCTCAAATGGCGTTAAAGATGATTAATAACAACTACATTTATGAAAGGTCGCTCCAAAACCACCGGGTCGGGATTAACGCCGTGAAGCGCAAGACGATAAATGCTGCCAAAATAATAAACAAACAAATAGAATCAACTTGAAAGAAAAATGATTGTAAATGATACTTACGACGATTCCGTGTTAGCGTCAGATAAGATTTGATGTTTCAGCTTCTTCAGTCGCAGAAGGTCCAAATGACTTAACTTTCTGTGGAACGCATTTGCTGACATGTCAACCGAAGCTATCCCATCAGTCACTTGACTTACACTCAGACTGTCATTGAAGATTTCAAGCAAGTCAGATGTTGACTTAGATTTAGAATGTTTTGACTGGGATAGAAGATACTGCCTGCCGTCACTACCAAGAACATCGTTCTTTCCTGTCAAATCTCCGCTGTCGTAAACGGAGGCAATTTTTCGATGTTCGATAATCGTCGGACAGCTGTCGCTAATAACGATACTGTCGCTGTTTACGCTTTCGCTTTCCTCTTCTCCCATTTCCGTCGGGAAATGAAGCGACGCAGTAGAGCTTACGCCACTAGATGATGGGAAACTTTGCAAGGAATCTGTACTGAATATAATGGAGTCTACATTTGTAGAATCTGTACTGAATATAATGGAGTCTACATTTGTAGAATCTGTACTGAATATAATGGAGTCTACATTTGTAGAATCCGTACTTTCACCATCCATTCTTAGAGATGACCATTTGTGTATGCTCGTGTCCTTTTGTGAGTTCTTAATTTCCGGAATCTCATCTGCAGTACGATAACGCTTATCTGTTCTTCTACAGTTAGACTTAGCTCTGCCCGGGTTTTCGTTTTCTCTGCTTCCAGTCTGCTCAAAAGGCGTTAAGAGCGGCTCATAACGACTGTCGCTTTTAAACTGGTTTGAGACCTCACTTGAAGAAGACCCGGTTCTGGATTTTTCTGTTGCTTCCAGGAAAACTAGAGAGTCGTCTGGTGACGTAATAGATACATCTGCAGCCATGTTCATGGGACTCAAAGCATTTTCCGAAACTAATTGTTGCGTTTTAAAATCCGTAAATTTGTTCTCGCCATTATTTTGGATTGTTTCGTTGACAGGAGAATAATCCGCGTTCATAGGGATCGTTGTTTTTAGATCCCCGACGGTTCTAGGTCTAATGATATGAGCTGGTAAATCAGTAGGTGAGTTTCTAAAATTAGTTAAGGAAGTTGAACGGGGAATTTCCGATTGGTTAGAAATAGTTGGGGAATCCCTTGAAGAAAGATGACTGTGCCGAAAGTAATCAAGGGAGCTGACACTGTCCGATCGAGGGATGAATGATGACGCAACGTCAGTGTAACTTGACTGGGGCGTCATGGATACATACTCTGACTCGCTCTGTGACGAGGAAGTGTCTGACCGGGGGCGGATTTTTGGAAAGTTGTTATGAAAGTCCTTTTCTTTGAATTCTTTCTGTAGAAGAAACAAAAAAATAAAGTATTTGGTTATATATCGTGGTATAAGTCTGATCAAAATCAGAGAACGCGAAAAACAAAAAAAAAAAAAAAAAAACAAAAAAAAAAAACACGAAAAGTGCATGAAAGAGAGTAAGAAAGAAACACCGGATGGAAAGAAATAAGAAAACAAATAAATAAAGGAATGAAGTAAAGAAGGAAGGTAAGAAACAAGGAAAGAAAGAAAGAAAGGAAGGAAGGAAGGAAGAAAGGAAGGAAGGAAATAATGAAAGAAGGAAAGAAAGAAAGACAGAAAGAAAGAATGACAGACAGAAAGAAAGAAAGAAAGACAGAAAGAAAGAAAGAAAGAAAGACAGAAAGAAAGAAAGAAAGAAAGAAAGACAGAAAGAAAGAAAGAAAGAAAGACAGACAGAAAGAAAGAAAGACAAAAAGAAAGAAAGAAAGAAAGACAGAAAGAAAGACAGACAGAAAGAAAGAAAGACAGAAAGAAAGAAAGAAAGACAGAAAGAAAGACAGACAGAAAGAAAGACAGACAGAAAGAAAGAAAGACAGAAAGAAAGAAAGAAAGACAGAAAGACAGAAAGAAAGACAGAAAGAAAGACAGAAAGAAAGAAAGAAAGACAGAAAGAAAGAAAGAAAGACAGACAGAAAGAAAGAAAGAAAGAAAGAAAGACAGAAAGAAAGAAAGAAAGAAAGACAGACAGAAAGAAAGAAAGACAAAAAGACAGAAAGAAAGAAAGACAGAAATCCAACACGTCCAGTGACGTATTGGAGTTATATTACTAATTTCCATAATTGTTTTACCATCGATAAAACTGTTTGATAATATTGTCAGCACTACGTCAGAGCGATTTTTGTTCCACCGTTAGTTTGGGTGAAGCCACGACAGCTCATTGGTTAATCACCTGGACTGCTAAGGAGAACAGTCGATGGCTTCCAGATTCAACCACACCTGAATTAGTCCCAGTATTTTTCATACGCCACCATGTTGCGAAGATACAGCCTTTCATTAATGGATGCTTAAGCAGAATAAAAGGATGGAAATGGCAGGACAAAATCACTAGCATAGAATTAGGGAAATATACCAGTCAAATAACAGTGGATAAAGAGATACAGCGAAGACGATGGCGCTGGATAGGACACACACTGCGGAAGCCAACTGAGAGTATTACACAACAGGCCATGTTTTGGAATTCCCAGGGGAAAAGACAACGAGGAAGGCGAAGGAATTCTTGAAGAAGACAGATAGAAGCAGAGATGAAGATGATAGGGAAGACATGGAATGATCTTAAAAGAATGGCAAGAAACAGAACGACTTGGAAAGTGTTTGTTGAAGACCTATGCTCCACAGGGAGCTGAAAAGTAAAAGAAGAAGACCATGTTCCGTTACAGGGTCAAAAATAGATTATCTTTTCCTCTTTGTTTAGATGGATCCGTTAGCCGTATTTCTCTTAGTTTAGGTGAACCCGGAAGTCGTTTTTCTCTTTGTTTATGTGGATCCGGAAGTCGTTTTTCTCTTAGTTTAGGTGAACCCGGAAGTCGTCGTTGACAATCGAAACTCGACCTCTTGTCCTCAGCAGCCCAGTTCCCCAACATCTGCACCACCGCAAAAACAAAGAACGAAACAGGTCGTTTTTTTCTGCTTTTGATTATTTGCGATTTTTTTCCCAGAGTGATGTAAACTCTTCCTCTGAAATGATTCGCTGATCTATCACCTCGGAAGTTTCCCTCTATCATCATCATGTGCCATACCGGTTGGCGTAGGCGATCATGTCCCTCCACAATCTTCTATCTAACGTGCATCGTATCAGTTCTGTTGTTGACTGTTTTCCATGCCATGACACCAAGCTATCCAGTATCTTCTCTCTCTGTCGTCCGCGATCTCTCTTTCCTTTTATTTTGCCAGTTGTAACCAAGTATTCCAACTTTCCTCTTCTCATGATGTGCCCGATAAAATGTTGATTGCTTCTTTCTGATGTTTTTTAAGAGCTTCCTTTTTGTGATGGCCTCTTTGAGAACTTCCTCATTGGTCTTTTTAGCTGTCCAGGGAACTTTCAACATTCTTCTGAGAAATCCCATCTCTGTGGTCTCTAATCGTCTTTTCATTTGTTTGTCTACTGCCCATGATTCGCTTCCATAGGTCAGAATTGGTTCTATATAGCACCGATGAACTCTTTTTCTCATTTTTATTGACATAGATTTGTTGCATAAGATATTTCTCATTTTCTGAAATGCTATTTTGGCCTGAGCTATTCTGCTTTTATTTCTGTGGTGCATCTACCATCTGATGTTATTATTGTGCCCAAGTATTTGAAACGTTGCACTTGTTTCAGATTTGTCTCGTTTATTTTTATGTTGCATGATGGCGATGATTCTTTCTTAGATATAACAATTACTTCTGTTTTCTTACTATTCAGACTGAGACCTTTCTTGTTGCTTTCTTTTACTATTATGTCTATCATTTCTTGTAGTTCGTTCTCCGTCTCTGCTATTAAGACTCCCTCTATAATAATATTCATTTATTATTATTTGTCTCCAGTCTAAACCACTGGAAACTACTATTCATGCTGTTTCGTCCTATAACTGTTTGTCTGCAACGCAAGTATTCAGCCCTACCCTATCCGGGATATACTTGTCTTAATAGGAAAATGCAGATATATATATTTATTCCCGAGTTGTGATCGTAACACTATGCGACAGTCATGAGTGCATATGCGGGAATGATATCGCTAATGATATCTACGTTTATTACAGGTAAGTAGTTATATATGTCAATTAGGACCCCCGAAACTGCCGCCAGCGGCAGAATATTCCTTATATAAATAGTCTACCGGCAGATTTTTTCTGCCTCCAGGAATATTCCTTATATGAGAGTCTACCGTTTTTCCTTATATGAGAGTCTACCCGCCCATTTTGGTTCCGGTGACCTCTCGTTGACCTCTCAACCTCTCGTGGTGTTGTGAAGGCGTCGAAACGCACCTAATTCCTTATATGAGAGTCTACCCGTACATGGAAGCACATTTTTTCCTTATATGAGAGTCTACCGTTTTTTCCTTATATGAGAGTCTACCCGCCCATTTTTGTTCCGGTGACCTCTCGTGGCGGTGGTGGTGACCTCCCGCGGCGGTGGTGAAGGGGCGGTGGTGGTATCATAAATCTATTATATTCTTTGTACTTTCAACGGTTCCGTAACTTTCATAAATCTATTCTTTCTTTATACTCTCATTCAATAAAAAACAGTGACAAGTTTATTTATTGTTTTTAAAAACTTCCTTTAGAATTAAAGGTAACAGCTTAGGCCGTTACACACGCTACACGCCAAATGCGAAACACCGCGTTAATTAAGCGAGATCAAAGAGCTCGGTAGACGCGCAGCCGCAAAGACGCGCAGCAAGGGGCCGCAAGATCAAAGAGCTCGGTAGACGCGCAGCGAAGACGCGCAGCGAAGACGCGCAGCAAGGGGCCGCAAGATCAAAGAATCCACCTCCCGCGAGTACTTACTTCCCGTTAGACGGTAAGTGTTCATCAGGAGTGTCATTTAACAGGGGAATTTTACGATACCGATGTTTTAATGTGAGATGCTTGGGGGTAATTAATATCTTTG
This sequence comes from Megaustenia siamemsis, assembly GCA_032433765.1. NCBI lineage: Eukaryota > Metazoa > Mollusca > Gastropoda > Stylommatophora > Ariophantidae > Megaustenia > Megaustenia siamemsis. Next base: position 16,868,465 of record JAVIAB010000104.1, read on the forward strand.
CGCCGTTTCGTGTTCAAAGACCGTGTTTCGCTGTGAAAAGTTTTGATTGAATGTTTGAGTGTCAGACTGGCCAGGGCTACGTTAATGACTTTTTATCATCTGAAGATTAGAATACCACTTATCAGGGGAATTTTACTGGGTGGTTGTTTTAATGTGAGATGTTTAGGGGAAATTAACACTGACAAGTTTATTTATTTATTGTTTTATTCGTATATATCTCACAATAGATAACACAGGGGTAGACAATAATGTATTGTTTAACTATTGTACATTATAGACAAGTATAATACATAAGAAACAAAGTAGTTTATTTACAAGTGTTATACATGATAGTGTTAAATCGATAAAGGGGAGGTGGTCACGTTGTCAGAATGGACCTGTCGCTTGATGGGGTGAGGTAGTAAGTTGGAAGTTGTAGTAGTAGGTTAGAAGTTGGCGTGTATTAGAGGAAGTTGGTTGTGGAGGTAGTTGGTAGTAGAAGTTGTAGTAGTGAAAGTTGTAGTTGTAGACGTAGTCGGTGTAGAAGTTGTAGTAGTGAAAGTTGTAGTAGAACAGGGGACGACGTTCAAATTAACAGACGACGACTTTTATTCGACTGACTCAACAAGCAAAGACCAAAACGTTACTCCCAAACCAACGAAAGCTTAGACTTTGGAGTTCTATATCTTTAGCACTTCAACGAATAACAGACAACAGTAATGGTGAACCTTACAGATAAGAAAACTTAGTTCCAAACCCCAAAATTTCGTCTCATAACTAAAAAGTTGAACTCAAAACATTAAAAATCTAGGTCCAAAGTCAAAATAGTTAGACACGGTAGGGCAAAAGGGCATATTCTTTCCAACCAATACTCCCTATTCTTCTACACATCTGCATCTCGAAGCCTTCGAATTTATATTCAATGTTTGGCTACTGACAATGTGGCAGTCATTTCGTTGTAATGGTCATCTCGTTGTAACAGACACGTATGTCATGTCGTTGTAACAGACACGTATGTCATGTCATTTTATCAGAGACGTATGGTATGTCGTTGTAATAGCCATGTCGTTGTATCAGTCATGTCGATGTAGTAGACACGTATGTCATGTCAATGTAACAGTCATGTCAATGTAACAGTCATGTCAATGTAACAGTCATTTCGTTGTAATAGTCATCTCGTTGTAACAGTCACGTATGTCATGTCGTTTTATCAGAGACGTATGGTATGTCGTGATGGACGAATGTAGGTTGTCGACTGTGTCGAGATGGACGAATGTAGGTTGTCGACTGGGCCATGATGGATCATGTAGGTTGTCGACTGTGTCGAGATGGACGAATGTAGGTTGTCGACTGGGCCATGATGGATCATGTAGGTTGTCGACTGGGCCATGATGGATCATGTAGGTTGTCGACTGGGCCATGATGGATCATGTAGATTGTCGACTGTGCCATGATGGATGATGTAGATTGTCGACTGTGCCATGATGGATGAATGTAGGTTGTCGACTGTGCCATGATGCTTGTATGTAGGTTGTCAACTGTGCCATGATGGATGAATGTAGGTTGTCTAGTGTCGCATGATGGTTATATGTATGTTGTCTAATGTGCCATGATGGATGAATGTAGGTTTTCTAGTGTGTCGGGATGGCTGAATGTAGGTTCTGTCTAGTGTGTCGTGATGAGTGTATGTAGATTGTCTAGTGTGCCATGATGGTTGTATGTAATTGTCGAGTATGCTCCAACAAATCACCGCGCCATTTAAACTTCTTTGAACACAATGGACACAGATGTTCATCAGAAGAAACTTCATTATGAGAAACCATCTGGAGAAAATCCAATAACCCTTTCGTCAACCATATTTAACATACCTAGTTTAACTTCATCAAACATCAAGCTCAACAATACTTAGCATGCCTACTTTAAAAACATCGATACAATTGAATAACCTTTTATCGATAAGCCTTAACGTACTTTAAGAGAAAATATTCCAACTTACAGTGTAAAATAGAATCTCAATCCGTTAGAATGAATAGTAACTTTCCTTGAAGCAACCAAACTTATAACACGAAAGCCCTGAAGGGTCTTGTTTAAATATAGCCTGGTAACAAATGAATACATTATCCAATCAGCGAGTGATTATGCCAACATCGACTGCTATCTGGATTAACCAATTAGAGAAGAGCATTAACATTGGAGGCGGAGCAAAGTTATGACTGACATCTGGATTAACCATTCAGAAAAGAGCATTAACATTGGAGGCGGAGCAAAGTTATGACTGACATCTGGATTAACCATTCAGAAAAGAGCATTAGCATGGGAGGCGGAGCAAAGAAATGGCTGACATCTGTATTATAACCATTCAGAAAAGAGCATTACTATGAACGGCAGAGTGATTAACCAGTTATAGAAGAGCGTAACTTTGAAAGCGGTTCCAGTTCTATCTTAAGGTAAATGATTTGGTCGGGTTCTCATCGAGGATTGTGGGCGTTTCTGGTCCATAGAATGTGTTTGGATAAACTTATGTAGGAGTTTATGTTCCTGGGGGTTGATATTATTCACACATATGATAAGGCGTATAAGAAACATTCCAAGTTTTATAAAACTATGGCTAACCTAGTATATACATTATCGGAGAGAAATGAGCTGTTATTTACTGGAATAATTCAGCGAGTCGGTGGTCATGATATCTACGCCACGTTTGTAACCATCGTTATCGAAATACTTTCAGATCGAATTCGCAATTTCGGTCGTCTTGTTGTTCTATATACCCTCGCCTATCGATTAGTTAAGAATCATGTCAAAGACATGTTCGACTCTGATTCCGACATTTGTGTTTTAGAAACGGACTTTGGTACTTGGACCGGTGGTATCATCGGAAGAGAATTTGGAGAGTGGTTACTAAAAGAAGGTGGTTTGGAAAATTTTCTAGACCTCTCTAACGAAGAAGCTACAACACTGTGGACTCTACTTCACAACAGCCTTTGGTCTTTAAGAGCTTTACCTAGAAATGTTTATCTGTGAGTTTATATATTTTCCCTAATAAAAGTTTGGTAACCCCACAGCATTTGTTACTGCCTTACAATATTGTTTACCAGGTCACGACACCCTCTCACACTGATGATGAGGGTTGTCCTGTAGTAGGCCTGTGATTGTAATAAGAATGGTTTGCTCCAGCTTTGAAATCTGAAATTTTCACAAAAAGAGATGGTGTTACTCAGTTCCCCTATAATGGGGATGTTGAGTTACTAAAAATAGATTTTGATCTCTGATGCAATACCTGATTAGTTACTAAAAATAGAATGTGACCTATGATCCAATAACAGAATACTCATTGCCCTGGTGACCAATTGAGACTGATGGAAAAGTGAATTCCCAGTCATAGAAAAGTATGTTGTCACGATAGGTGTGTCAATAACAAGGAATAAAAATCATTAAAGACATCCTAATTAAGTTGTGAAATTTTGGTGGTTGAGAGATAAATCTGAAGATAAGCACATCAAACTATAAGAACAAGGAAACAATCGTATATTACACACTCTTAGAGCCAATGTTAAGTTAACACGTATTTAGTTAAAATAGGTTATAAATTGAGTAGAGGTAAACTTATACCTTATAGCTCATCTACTTTTTCGAATAAACTCAAGATCTACTTTTTCGAATAAACTCATTAAAATTAAAATAAGTCAAATAAAAACAAACAAATATGATCTTTTTATAATGTTTATTTTCACAATAAAACTAGACAACACATGTTACACGTTCAAATATTTATAATTGAACAACGATGCTTTAAATAGTACAAATATGGATACAAATCATCTAAAAAAGTACACATATAACAACATAGTCATGTGTTTAATGCTTAAATTACAAGTTTACGTGGTCTCCCACGTGGTTTTTTAAATACACAAGGATCGCAAAATTTAACACAATTTTGTTTATTGTTCTTAATAGCATAAGATCCATTAGTTATATTAGTGATCGAACGGGGATCAATTCGTTTGTGAGCTGTGTCTGTGAGAACAGTCGAAAGGTTACTCTGTTGATACTGGAAGTCGTCATAAACGGGAGGAGCAGCGAACGACCACTCACCCTCATTGGCTGTTTGTTCTCGGGCATAGTCTGAGCGAAATGTAGAAGCTCCATCAGTGGTTGCTTGTATACTGTCACACTCATTGGCCGTTTGTTCTCGGGCATAGTCTGAGCGAAATGTAGAAGCTCCATCAGTGGTTGCTTGTATACTGTCACACTCGGATGAGAGAATCGTAGACGCATCACCTGTGGCTACTTGTAGTCTGTCACACTCTGAGAGAATCGTAGACTTCAGACCCACTAAAGTCTCAAATTCAGGCTGTGTTAGTGTTATACCGTAACGTGTTGGGAATTTCAACCCCGTTGTGCCATCGTATTTTCTAAGATGAATTAAAGTCTTTGCTCGATATCTCGAAACTGAGACAGCCTTCAAACCATTCTTCTGTAGAGGTTTTACATACTCGCCATTACGAGCGGCATAGAAAAATCACCATCACAGTCAACATTAACAGCGGAATCACACATATCCATTCTAACGGACTCCATTCTAAAAAGCACACGACTTGGTAGCAGGGCTCTGACTTTCTGTATGTAGCAGCACTGAGAACGGCTGCCCTTTATACCCTGTAACAAGGGGGCGTGGCCAGTCTATTTATAGTAACCAATGGAATACGTTCTATTTATAGTAACTGATGCAATACGTCATTGGACGTGATGAGACATGTTCAGAGAGCGGCCATCTTTGATGAATCATGGGAAGTTTGTCCCACGAGGCCGATGTATCCATGGAGTCATCAAAACAAATGATGATCCAGAGGGCGGGGCCTACACTGACAAGTTGGAGACAAACTCGAGTATAGCATGTTATGTTCATTAGAGGGAAGTGTTCTTGTGAACACAGGATTGGGCTTGGCAAGTAAAATATCAACTAAACTTTAGTTTCTATTACTTCTGAAATACTTTTTAGAATCTTGGCTCTGTGATCAATAGCTAGGATGGGGGAAATAATTTTGCCACATTCTTGTATACGGTTTATGAAGCGCTCCTTGTCTATAGAAAACTGCTGCCAAGAATAATTGGGTTCGTCATTTTCATCATCGTGGATTGTTAAAACAATCGTTTCTTCACAAAAATGAACCTAGAATAAAACGAGACAATTTAGGTTTAAAAGCCACCAAAAACTTCTAAATGAAAAACACTTTATAATAAAATATCTCTGCACAACTCTGTAGCTGATGTCATTTCTCTTTGTTTCCCTCTGTCTTTTCACCCCTCACGTTTTCAAGTTGGTACAAGTTATTACAGCGGTTCTCATTACAAGTCACAACATCCAAGTATTGGATATCTCTTTCGCTTCTCACCTAGTAACCTATTGTCCATGAGTCTCTTGGGTAATTTAAACCTGCTTCTACGTAAAATTTACTCTACTCCACCTCCAGAGGATAACACTTCAAAAGATTTACCAGTATTAATATTATTCCACTTGTCTTTTTCTTTGATGTTACAGTTACTTCTTTATGGTATCAAGGATGAGTCCTTTATTTTTTTTTCGGTTTCCTTTACTATAACGTCAATCATTACTAGCAACTAGTTTCACAATTTTCATTACATGTGGAAATTTACTATTTATCATCGTCAATAAAGATAATGTCTCTACTAGTTGTGTAATAACCCAGTAATAAAGATAACGAAGGCGAAACAGAATATCAAAATCAAAAGGTAAACTCGACTGCAAAGCAATTACTTACCTTGGTAGCTCTATCGTTTAGTGTATCACCTTGCTGGCTGCAAGCGTATTGTTCGTTCCACGTTGCGTTAATTTGTTCAAAATAAATATCATGTTCAAAGATTTGTATATCTCTATTATCAGTCGAGGAGTGGTTGTTAATTATTTCAGTTGGAATCTCCAGTCTTCCAGCTCCCTGATTTTGAGAGCCGGTGATGTAGGTGTCAGAGGTTTCACTAGAGTTTAAAAACCTTTCATGTATATTTGTCTTTTTGAAAATTGAGTCTAAAGTTAAACCATTATTAAAATTACCACTAGGCCATATTGTCGTGGTTTGCGTGCTCATTGACAAATCACTATCTTCATCACTGTCTTCCTCTTCTGAACTTGAGTTTATTCGAAAAAGTAGATGAGCTATAAGGTATAAGTTTACCTCTACTCAATTTATAACCTATTTTAACTAAATACGTGTTAACTTAACATTGGCTCTAAGAGTGTGTAATATACGATTGTTTCCTTGTTCTTATAGTTTGATGTGCTTATCTTCAGATTTATCTCTCAACCACCAAAATTTCACAACTTAATTAGGATGTCTTTAATGATTTTTATTCCTTGTTATTGACACACCTATCGTGACAACATACTTTTCTATGACTGGGAATTCACTTTTCCATCAGTCTCAATTGGTCACCAGGGCAATGAGTATTCTGTTATTGGATCATAGGTCACATTCTATTTTTAGTAACTAATCAGGTATTGCATCAGAGATCAAAATCTATTTTTAGTAACTCAACATCCCCATTATAGGGGAACTGAGTAACACCATCTCTTTTTGTGAAAATTTCAGATTTCAAAGCTGGAGCAAACCATTCTTATTACAATCACAGGCCTACTACAGGACAACCCTCATCATCAGTGTGAGAGGGTGTCGTGACCTGGTAAACAATATTGTAAGGCAGTAACAAATGCTGTGGGGTTACCAAACTTTTATTAGGGAAAATATATAAACTCACAGATAAACATTTCTAGGTAAAGCTCTTAAAGACCAAAGGCTGTTGTGAAGTAGAGTCCACAGTGTTGTAGCTTCTTCGTTAGAGAGGTCTAGAAAATTTTCCAAACCACCTTCTTTTAGTAACCACTCTCCAAATTCTCTTCCGATGATACCACCGGTCCAAGTACCAAAGTCCGTTTCTAAAACACAAATGTCGGAATCAGAGTCGAACATGTCTTTGACATGATTCTTAACTAATCGATAGGCGAGGGTATATAGAACAACAAGACGACCGAAATTGCGAATTCGATCTGAAAGTATTTCGATAACGATGGTTACAAACGTGGCGTAGATATCATGACCACCGACTCGCTGAATTATTCCAGTAAATAACAGCTCATTTCTCTCCGATAATGTATATACTAGGTTAGCCATAGTTTTATAAAACTTGGAATGTTTCTTATACGCCTTATCATATGTGTGAATAATATCAACCCCCAGGAACATAAACTCCTACATAAGTTTATCCAAACACATTCTATGGACCAGAAACGCCCACAATCCTCGATGAGAACCCGACCAAATCATTTACCTTAAGATAGAACTGGAACCGCTTTCAAAGTTACGCTCTTCTATAACTGGTTAATCACTCTGCCGTTCATAGTAATGCTCTTTTCTGAATGGTTATAATACAGATGTCAGCCATTTCTTTGCTCCGCCTCCCATGCTAATGCTCTTTTCTGAATGGTTAATCCAGATGTCAGTCATAACTTTGCTCCGCCTCCAATGTTAATGCTCTTTTCTGAATGGTTAATCCAGATGTCAGTCATAACTTTGCTCCGCCTCCAATGTTAATGCTCTTCTCTAATTGGTTAATCCAGATAGCAGTCGATGTTGGCATAATCACTCGCTGATTGGATAATGTATTCATTTGTTACCAGGCTATATTTAAACAAGACCCTTCAGGGCTTTCGTGTTATAAGTTTGGTTGCTTCAAGGAAAGTTACTATTCATTCTAACGGATTGAGATTCTATTTTACACTGTAAGTTGGAATATTTTCTCTTAAAGTACGTTAAGGCTTATCGATAAAAGGTTATTCAATTGTATCGATGTTTTTAAAGTAGGCATGCTAAGTATTGTTGAGCTTGATGTTTGATGAAGTTAAACTAGGTATGTTAAATATGGTTGACGAAAGGGTTATTGGATTTTCTCCAGATGGTTTCTCATAATGAAGTTTCTTCTGATGAACATCTGTGTCCATTGTGTTCAAAGAAGTTTAAATGGCGCGGTGATTTGTTGGAGCATACTCGACAATTACATACAACCATCATGGCACACTAGACAATCTACATACACTCATCACGACACACTAGACAGAACCTACATTCAGCCATCCCGACACACTAGAAAACCTACATTCATCCATCATGGCACATTAGACAACATACATATAACCATCATGCGACACTAGACAACCTACATTCATCCATCATGGCACAGTTGACAACCTACATACAAGCATCATGGCACAGTCGACAACCTACATTCATCCATCATGGCACAGTCGACAATCTACATCATCCATCATGGCACAGTCGACAATCTACATGATCCATCATGGCCCAGTCGACAACCTACATGATCCATCATGGCCCAGTCGACAACCTACATGATCCATCATGGCCCAGTCGACAACCTACATTCGTCCATCTCGACACAGTCGACAACCTACATGATCCATCATGGCCCAGTCGACAACCTACATTCGTCCATCTCGACACAGTCGACAACCTACATTCGTCCATCACGACATACCATACGTCTCTGATAAAACGACATGACATACGTGACTGTTACAACGAGATGACTATTACAACGAAATGACTGTTACATTGACATGACTGTTACATTGACATGACTGTTACATTGACATGACATACGTGTCTACTACATCGACATGACTGATACAACGACATGGCTATTACAACGACATACCATACGTCTCTGATAAAATGACATGACATACGTGTCTGTTACAACGACATGACATACGTGTCTGTTACAACGAGATGACCATTACAACGAAATGACTGCCACATTGTCAGTAGCCAAACATTGAATATAAATTCGAAGGCTTCGAGATGCAGATGTGTAGAAGAATAGGGAGTATTGGTTGGAAAGAATATGCCCTTTTGCCCTACCGTGTCTAACTATTTTGACTTTGGACCTAGATTTTTAATGTTTTGAGTTCAACTTTTTAGTTATGAGACGAAATTTTGGGGTTTGGAACTAAGTTTTCTTATCTGTAAGGTTCACCATTACTGTTGTCTGTTATTCGTTGAAGTGCTAAAGATATAGAACTCCAAAGTCTAAGCTTTCGTTGGTTTGGGAGTAACGTTTTGGTCTTTGCTTGTTGAGTCAGTCGAATAAAAGTCGTCGTCTGTTAATTTGAACGTCGTCCCCTGTTCTACTACAACTTTCACTACTACAACTTCTACACCGACTACGTCTACAACTACAACTTTCACTACTACAACTTCTACTACCAACTACCTCCACAACCAACTTCCTCTAATACACGCCAACTTCTAACCTACTACTACAACTTCCAACTTACTACCTCACCCCATCAAGCGACAGGTCCATTCTGACAACGTGACCACCTCCCCTTTATCGATTTAACACTATCATGTATAACACTTGTAAATAAACTACTTTGTTTCTTATGTATTATACTTGTCTATAATGTACAATAGTTAAACAATACATTATTGTCTACCCCTGTGTTATCTATTGTGAGATATATACGAATAAAACAATAAATAAATAAACTTGTCAGTGTTAATTTCCCCTAAACATCTCACATTAAAACAACCACCCAGTAAAATTCCCCTGATAAGTGGTATTCTAATCTTCAGATGATAAAAAGTCATTAACGTAGCCCTGGCCAGTCTGACACTCAAACATTCAATCAAAACTTTTCACAGCGAAACACGGTCTTTGAACACGAAACGGCGCAAAGATATTAATTACCCCCAAGCATCTCACATTAAAACATCGGTATCGTAAAATTCCCCTGTTAAATGACACTCCTGATGAACACTTACCGTCTAACGGGAAGTAAGTACTCGCGGAGGTGGATTCTTTGATCTTGCGGCCCCTTGCTGCGCGTCTTCGCTGCGCGTCTTCGCTGCGCGTCTACCGAGCTCTTTGATCTTGCGGCCCCTTGCTGCGCGTCTTTGCGGCTGCGCGTCTACCGAGCTCTTTGATCTCGCTTAATTAACGCGGTGTTTCGCATTTGGCGTGTAGCGTGTGTAACGGCCTAAGCTGTTACCTTTAATTCTAAAGGAAGTTTTTAAAAACAATAAATAAACTTGTCACTGTTTTTTATTGAATGAGAGTATAAAGAAAGAATAGATTTATGAAAGTTACGGAACCGTTGAAAGTACAAAGAATATAATAGATTTATGATACCACCACCGCCCCTTCACCACCGCCGCGGGAGGTCACCACCACCGCCACGAGAGGTCACCGGAACAAAAATGGGCGGGTAGACTCTCATATAAGGAAAAAACGGTAGACTCTCATATAAGGAAAAAATGTGCTTCCATGTACGGGTAGACTCTCATATAAGGAATTAGGTGCGTTTCGACGCCTTCACAACACCACGAGAGGTTGAGAGGTCAACGAGAGGTCACCGGAACCAAAATGGGCGGGTAGACTCTCATATAAGGAAAAACGGTAGACTCTCATATAAGGAATATTCCTGGAGGCAGAAAAAATCTGCCGGTAGACTATTTATATAAGGAATATTCTGCCGCTGGCGGCAGTTTCGGGGGTCCTAATTGACATATATAACTACTCAGGTAGACTAGTTAGCCATGTGCTCTAGTGTTTGTTCCTCGTGGCAAGACGTTGTGTTGAGGAGTACTGGTTCGATCCTGCTTCGAGCTGTCTATAGTTCTTCGTTTTTCTTTCTTTATTCTTCTTCTTCTACTACCTTTCAGCTCCCTGTGGAGCATAGGTCTTCAACAAACACTTTCCAGGTCGTTCTGTTTTCTACCATTCTTTTAAGATCATTCCATGTCTTCCCCATCGTCTTCATCTCTGCATCTATCTGTCTTCTCCAGGAATTCCTTGGTCTTCCTCTTTGTCTTTTCCCCTGGGGATTCCAAAAAAGGGCCTGTTGTGTAAAATGCTCTCAGTTTGCTTCCGTTGTGTGTGTCTTATCCAGCGACATCGTCTTCGCTGTATCTCTTTATCCACTGGTTTTTTGCCTGGTATATTTCCATAATTCTATGTTAGTGATTTTGTCCTGCCATTTCCATCCTTTTTTTATGTTGTTGATTATCTGTGATTTTCTTTTTCGAGTGTTGTAAACATACCTTTTCCCCTGAAATGATTCGCTGAAATAAACACACATCTCTCATAAATGAGAGGTAGACATGAGATATATGGGGGAAGAAGGAAGGAAAACAACAAGCATATTTTAGTTGGAAACAGCCTTACTTGCATTCTGTATGAAAAATAAACATAAAGATGGCATGGAACAGTTAAACTAATAAAATGAGAGAAAAAACTACAACATTACGGCAAAAGCCTTCATCAGGTATAACAAACAGAATCCAAGCCAGAAAAAAACAACACAGATCTAAAAAAAATGGCGGAAGAAGACGGTGGCCAGGATTTTCGTAGATGATTCATTTGTTTAATTTGTAATGTTGTTTTTTTTAATACCTGATGACGGCTTTTTCCGAAACGTCGCAGCTTGTCTACAGAAATAGACTCAAAATGCAACAAAGCTGGTCCAATCATTAGACAGGTATCACCACTATTGTCAAAGGGAATAACTCTAGAGGCAAAACGGGCACTCTACAATACAATCTTCATCCCAACGTTGTGCTACCAATGCCAGACCTGGACTCTAGATGCAAGAACAATAATAAAAAATAACCTCTACTGAGATGAAATGCGTTAGAGGAATGACCGGAAACAGCCTGAGAGATAATAAGGTCAGAAATGAAGAACTGAGAAAGGAACAAAAAAAACTAGTAATAATTCCCGCCACAGAACACATAAATAAACAACAGATATAATAGTTTGGCCATGTGATAAGAGAGAAAGATCAAAACACAACACAACGAGCCTTTAATAAATGTTGTGAGAACACCAGATTCAAGGGCCGGCCATGAAAAATATTGGACTGACGGAATATTAGAAACACTAGAAAACATAATAGCAGCAGAGTCCAAAACAGGAGCATAAAGCCGCAAAATTATACCTCTCCTCCCCAACCCACCCCACCCCCACCACCGACGTTGAAAGACACATGAGAAAGGAAAGAAAAAGAAAAATAAACAAACACCAAATAGCAGATGAGGAAAGGAAAAAAACGAATAGTAGAAGAGGTAGAAGAAGAAGCAGAAGAAGTAAAAGAAGAGGTAGAAAAAGAAAAAGTAAAAGAAGGGATAAAAGAAGAAGAGGTAGAAGAAGAAGTAGTAGACGTAGAAGAAGAAGAAGAAGATGGAAAAGTAAAAGAAGTAGAAGATGAAGAAGAAGATGAAGAAGAAGAAGACGACGAAGAAGAAGAATTCGAAGAAGAAGCTGACGAAGTAGAAGATGAAGAAGAAGATGGAAAAGTAAAAGAAGTAGAAGATGAAGAAGAAGATGAAGAAGAAGAAGACGACGAAGAAGAGGATGAAGAAGAAGAAGATGACGAAGTAGAAGATGAAGAAGAAGATGACGAAGTAGAAGATGAAGAAGTAGAATATGAAGAAGAAGATGACGAAATAGAAGATGAAGCAGAAGATGACGAAGAAGATGACGAAATAGAAGATGAAGCAGAAGATGACGAAGTAGAAGATGACGAAGTAGAAGATGACGAAATAGAAGATGAAGAAGAAGATGACGAAGAAGAAGATGACGAAGTAGAAGATGAAGAAGAAGATGACGAAATAGAAGATGACGAAGTAGAAGATGACGAAATAGAAGATGAAGCAGAAGATGACGAAGAAGAAGATGACGAAGTAGAAGATGAAGAAGAAGATGACGAAATAGAAGATGAAGAAGAAGATGACGAAATAGAAGATGAAGAAGAAGATGACGAAGAAGAAGATGACGAAGTAGAAGATGAAGAAGAAGATGACGAAATAGAAGATGAAGAAGAAGATGACGAAATAGAAGATGAAGAAGAAGATGATGAAATAGAAGATGACGAAATAGAAGATGAAGAAGAAGATGACGAAGTAGAAGATGAAGAAGAAGATGACGAAATAGAAGATGAAGAAGAAGATGACGAAGTAGAAGATGAAGAAGAAGATGACGAAATAGAAGATGAAGAAGAAGATGACGAAATAGAAGATGAAGCAGAAAATGACGAAGAAGATGACGAAGTAGAAGATGAAGAAGAAGATGACGAAATAGAAGATGAAGAAGTAGACGACGACGAAGAAGACGTTACCTGTGCCTGTCGGAATTTGTCTAACCATCCTCTGATAGCGCCAGGGTCGCTGTGGAACGTAAACGCCGACAACGGGACGCTGTATTCGTTGACGTAGATGAGAAGGAAGCTGCCTTTGTCCTTCAGTTCACAGACCAGAAGCTGATCAAGTCTCATCGGCGGTCTGACGATTTTGTAGCGCTCGATCTTTTTGTTGGACTTGCAGATCAAGAGCAGGTCGGTAAATAAGAGACAGTCGACGTCCATCTGTACAGGTAGATAACATAACATTTAACATTATAACATGTTGGGGGAAGTTAAATAAGAGACAGTCGGCATCCATCTGTACAGATAGATAACATAACATTTAACATTATAACATGTTGGGGGAAGATAAATAAGAGACAGTCGACATCCATCTGTACAGGTAGATAACATAACATTTAACATTATAACATGTTAGGGGAAGTTAAATAAGAGACAGTCGGCATCCATCTGTACAGATAGATAACATAACATTTAACATTATAACATGTTGGGGGAAGTTAAATAAGAGACAGCCGACATCCATCTGTACAGTTAACATAACATTTAACATTATAACATGTTGGGGGAAGTTAAATAAGAGACAGTCGACATCCATCTGTACAGATAGATAACATAACATTTAACATTATAACATGTTGGGGGAAGTTAAATAAGAGACAGTCGACATCCATCTGTACAGATAACATAACATTTAACATTATAACATGTTAGGGGAAGTTAAATAAGAGACAGTCGACATCCATCTGTACAGATAACATAACATTTAACATTATAACATGTTGGGGGAAGTTAAATAAGAGACAGTCGACATCCATCTGTACAGTTAACATAACATTTAACATTATAACATGTTGGGGGAAGTTAAATAAGAGACAGTCGACATCCATCTGTACAGATAGATAACATAACATTTAACATTATAACATGTTGGGGGAAGTTAAATAAGAGACAGTCGACATCCATCTGTACAGTTAACATAACATTTAACATTATAACATGTTGGGGGAAGTTAAATAAGAGACAGTCGACATCCATCTGTACAGATAGATAACATAACATTTAACATTATAACATGTTGGGGGAAGTTAAATAAGAGACAGTCGACATCCATCTGTACAGATAACATAACATTTAACATTATAACATGTTAGGGGAAGTTAAATAAGAGACAGTCGACATCCATCTGTACAGATAACATAACATTTAACATTATAACATGTTGGGGGAAGTTAAATAAGAGACAGTCGACATCCATCTGTACAGATAACATAACATTTAACATTATAACATGTTAGGGGAAGTTAAATAAGAGACAGTCGACATCCATCTGTACAGGTAGATAACATAACATTTAACATTATAACAATTTGTGGGAAGTTAAATAAGAGACAGTCGACGTCCATCTGTACAGATAACATAACATTTAACATTATAACAATTTGTGGGAAGTTAAATAAGAGACAGTCGACGTCCATCTGTACAGATAACATAACATTTAAAATTATAACATGTTGGGGGGAGTTAAATAAGAGACAGTCGACATCCATCTGTACAGATAACATAACATTTAACATTATAACAAGTTGGGGGAAGTTAAATAAGAGAGAGCTAACGTCTATCTGTACAGGTAGATAACATAACATTTAACATTATAACAATTTGTGGGAAGTTAAATAAGAGACAGTCGACGTCCATCTGTACAGATAACATAACATTTAACATTATAACAATTTGTGGGAAGTTAAATAAGAGACAGTCGACGTCCATCTGTACAGATAACATAACATTTAACATTATAACATGTTGGGGGAGTTAAATAAGAGACAGTCGACATCCATCTGTACAGATAACATAACATTTAACATTATAACAAGTTGGGGGAAGTTAAATAAGAGAGAGCTAACGTCTATCTGTACAGGTAGATAACATAACATTTAACATTATAACATGTTGGGGGAAGATAAATAAGAGACAGTCGACGTCCATCTGTACAGGTAGATAACATAACATTTAACATTATAACATGTTGGGGGAAGTTAAATAAGAGACAGTCGACGTCCATCTGTAAAGAAACAATAATGTAACATTTAACATTATAACAAGTTGGGGAAGTTGAATAAGAGAGAGCTAACATCTATCTGTAAAGAAACAATAATGTAGCATTTAACATTATAACATGTTGGGGGAAGTTAAATAAGAGACAGTCGACGTCCATCTGTACAGATAACATAACATTTAACATTATAACATGTTGGGGGAAGTTAAATAAGAGACAGTCGACGTTCATCTGTACAGATAACATAACATTTAACATTATAACATGTTGGGGGAAGTTAAATAAGAGACAGTCGACGTCCATCTGTACAGATAACATAACATTTAACATTATAACATGTTGGGGGAAGTTAAATAAGAGACAGTCGACATCCATCTGTACAGATAGATAACATAACATTTAACATTATAACAAGTTGGGGGGGAAGTTAAATAAGAGACAGTCGACGTCCATCTGTACAGGTAGATAACATAACATTTAACATTATAACATGTTGGGGGAAGTTAAATAAGAGACAGTCGACATCAATCTGTACAGATAACATAACATTTAACATTATAACATGTTGGGGGAAGTTAAATAAGAGACAGTCGACATCCATCTGTACAGATAACATAACATTTAACATTATAACAAGTTGGGGGAAGTTAAATAAGAGACAGTCGACATCCATCTGTACAGATAACATAACATTTAACATTATAACATGTTGGGGGAAGTTAAATAAGAGACAGTCGACATCCATCTGTACAGATAACATAACATTTAACATTATAACAAGTTGGGGGAAGTTAAATAAGAGACAGTCGACATCCATCTGTACAGATAACATAACATTTAACATTATAACATGTTGGGGGAAGTTAAATAAGAGACAGTCGACATCCATCTGTACAGATAACATAACATTTAACATTATAACATGTTGGGGGAAGTTAAATAAGAGACAGTCGACATCCATCTGTACAGATAACATAACATTTAACATTATAACATGTTGGGGGAAGTTAAATAAGAGACAGTTGACGTCCATCTGTACAGGTAGATAACATAACATTTAACATTATAACAAGTTGGGGGGGGGAAGTTAAATAAGAGACAGTCGACGTCCATCTGTACAGGTAGATAACATAACATTTAACATTATAACATGTTGGGGGAAGATAAATAAGAGACAGTCGACGTCCATCTGTACAGATAACATAACATTTAACATTATAACATGTTGGGGGAAGTTAAATAAGAGACAGTCGACGTCCATCTGTACAGATAGATAACATAACATTTAACATTATAACATGTTGGGGGAAGTTAAATAAGAGACAGTCGACATCCATCTGTACAGATAACATAACATTTAACATTATAACATGTTGGGGGAAGTTAAATAAGAGACAGTCGACATCCATCTGTACAGATAACATAACATTTAACATTATAACATGTTGGGGGAAGTTAAATAAGAGACAGTCGACATCCATCTGTACAGGTAGATAACATAACATTTAACATTATAACAAGTTGGGGGGGGAGTTAAATAAGAGACAGTCGACATCCATCTGTACAGATAACATAACATTTAACATTATAACATGTTGGGGAAGTTAAATAAGAGACAGTCGACGTCCATCTGTACAGATAACATAACATTTAACATTATAACATGTTGGGGGAAGTTAAATAAGAGACAGTCGACATCCATCTGTACAGATAACATAACATTTAACATTATAACATGTTGGGGGAAGTTAAATAAGAGACAGTCGACATCCATCTGTACAGGTAGATAACATAACATTTAACATTATAACAATTTGTGGGAAGTTAAATAAGAGACAGCCGACGTCCATCTGTACAGATAACATAACATTTAACATTATAACAATTTGTGGGAAGTTAAATAAGAGACAGTCGACGTCCATCTGTACAGATAACATAACATTTAACATTATAACATGTTCTATCTATCTATTGACCTTTCGAGCCGTAACCGGCCCATAGGGCGTAGACCAAGATACACCTTCTCCTATATGAATTTTTGTTCTAGCAGTTTTCTTTTAAAGATATTTTATCAAATCTCGCCATCTGTCTCTGTTCTGTGCAAGCAGTTCTATCTCATTGAGGGAGCCGATTCCTGCTGCTCTTGCCTCTCTCATCAATGTTCTTCTCAGTGTCTCCCTGGGTCTTCCTCTTTTTCTTTTACCTGTTGTTTCCCATATGAGGGCTTGCTTTGCTATTCGATTATTATCTCTTCTCATCACATGTCCAACGTATGACCATCGTCTTTTCTTTATTACTGAAGATATTAGTGGTTGATTGGCGATTTCTCTAATTTCCTCGTTTGTTTTGAATTCGTTCCATTCTATACCAAGTATTTTCCTTAGACATTTATTTTCGAATGCGTTCAACTTTGTTTCTATATCTCTTGTTGTTTTCCAGCTTTCACACGCATACGTAAGGGTTGATAGTACATTTGATTTGAATAGCCTAAGTTTTGTGTTTGTGCTAATGAGTTTTGATTTCCACAACTTTTCAAGGCTTCTGAAAGACATTGCTGCTTTAGCCAGTCTGATTCTAATTTCTTTGCTCGTATCCCCTTCTCGATCAATGTGACTTCCAAGATAGATGAAGTGATCGATCTCTTCTACTGGTTTGTTTTCCATGTATATTTTGTCACTTGTTGGAATTAAACTTTTCATGACTTTAGTCTTTTCATGATTGACCTCAAGCCCAATTTTGCTGGCTATTGATGATAGTTCATTTGTGTTTTCCTGCATCGTTTTTATCTGATTGCTGATAAGAACTATGTCATCAGCAAAGTCCAGGTCCTCCAAATGGTCTCCTTGTATCCATTCGATGCCTTTATTACCAGTGCAGCATTTCTTCATTATGAAGTCCATAACAATTCCAAATAACAAGGGCGATAAAATACATCCTTGTTTAACCCCAGTTTCTATTGGGAAACATTCGCTCAGCCCTTCCTCTGTTCGAACTGCACATGTGTAACCATCATACATGTCTTTGATAATATTTATGATTTTTGATGGTAAGCCATATTGCTTCAGAATTTTCCACAAAGAATCTCTATGAATACTATCAAATGCTTTTTTGAAGTCGATGAAGTTAAGTACAAAAGGTTTTTGCTTTTCAATGTGTTCCTCCAATATAAGTCGTAGAGTGAAAATGTGGTCAAGACAGCTTCTCCCTTTTCTAAACCCAGCCTGTTCTTCACGCATTACTGTATCTATTGAATCCTTTATTCTATTTAGGATGATTTTACAGAATAACTTTGAAGCAACTGACAAAAGTGTCACGCCTCTCCAGTTGTTACAATCTCTAAGATTGCCCTTTTTTGGGATCTTAACAATGATTCCTTTTTTCCATTTATGAGGCGTCTTCTCTGTTTTCCAAATGATGTTGAACATTTTTTGGAGATGTATTAAATTATGACTATCAATTGCCTTGAGGATCTCAGCTGTTAACTTATCCTCTCCAGCAGCCTTGTTATTGGTCATTAGCTTTAAGGTGGTTTCTATTTCACTCAAGGTGAAGTCATCTAAATTTACATCTAATTCTGATGCTGGTGTTTCAGCTTCAAAATCTATTAAACTGTGAGGTAGTGGACGGTTAAGAATTTCTTTGAAGTGTTCCGCCCAACGGGCTTTTATGTCTGCGCTTGTTGTTAGCATTAATCCAGATTTGCTAGAATTGGTGTTCCACTGGATGTATAGGTGTTTGTCAGCATCTTTTGTACAGTATAGAGAGTTCTGCTGTCTCCTGTAATTGCAGCTGTCTCTGCTTTCTCTGCCAAGTTGTCTATATAAGCTCTTGTATCTCTTCTTGCCGAACTTTTCACTTTGTTGTCTAATTCTTTGTATGTTGCTTTTGCCAGAACCTTTCCAAGATCTGTCTTTACATTAGTCATGGCTCTCTTCGCTTCTCTTCTTTCTTTGATGTATTTCCACGTGGTGTCTGAGATCCAAGCTCGTTTTTCCATTTTCTTCAGTCCAGCACTTGCTTCTGCTGCTGTCATTAGTATTTTGCTCTGTGAGTCCCACATTTCATTGATATCTAAGTCTATTTCACCAAGTGCTGAATAACAATTACTTAGCTCTATGTTAAACTTTTCCTTTATGGCTTCATCTTTCAGTTTATGACTATCAATTTTATGTGTAATTGACCTCTTCTGTTGGTTTCTAAATTTTAATCTTATTTTCCCAATGCACAGGTTGTGGTCACTATTAACATCAGCACCTCTGTATGCTCTTACATCTATTAATGATGATCTGAATTGTTGTTTAATACATAGGTGGTCAATTTGATTTGATGTATAACATGTTAGGGGAAGTTAAATAAGAGACAGTCGGCATCCATCTGTACAGATAACATAACATTTAACATTATAACATGTTGGGGGAAGTTAAATAAGAGACAGTCGACATCCATCTGTACAGATAACATAACATTTAACATTATAACAAGTTGGGGGAAGTTAAATAAGAGACAGTCGACGTCCATCTGTACAGATAACATAACATTTAACATTATAACATGTTGGGGGAAGTTAAATAAGAGACAGTCGACGTCCATCTGTACAGATAGATAACATAACATTTAACATTATAACAAGTTGGGGGGAAGTTAAATAAGAGACAGTCGACGTCCATCTGTACAGGTAGATAACATAACATTTAACATTATAATATGTTGGGGGGAGTTAAATAAGAGACAGTCGACATCCATCTGTACAGGTAGATAACATAACATTTAACATTATAACAAGTTGGGGGGGGGAAGTTAAATAAGAGACAGTCGACGTCCATCTGTACAGGTAGATAACATAACATTTAACGTTATAACAAGTTGGGGGAAGTTAAATAAGAGACAGTCGACATCCATCTGTACAGATAACATAACATTTAACATTATAACATGTTGGGGGGAGTTAAATAAGAGACAGTCGACGTCCATCTGTACAGATAGATAACAACATTTAACATTATAACATGTTGGGGGAAGTTAAATAAGAGACAGTCGACATCTATCTGTACAGGTAGATAACATAACATTTAACATTATAACATGTTGGGGGAAGTTAAATAAGAGACTGTCGACATCCATCTGTACAGGTAGATAACATAACATTTAACATTATAACATGTTGGGGTAGTTAAATAAGAGACAGTCGACATCCATCTGTACAGGTAGATAACATAACATTTAACATTATAACAATTTGGGGGAAGTTAAATAAGAGACAGTCGACGTCCATCTGTACAGATAACATAACATTTAACATTATAACAAGTTGGGGGAAGTTAAATAAGAGACAGTCGACGTCCATCTGTACAGGTAGATAACATAACATTTAACATTATAACATGTTGGGGGGAGTTAAATAAGAGACAGTCGACATCCATCTGTACAGATAACATAACATTTAACATTATAACAAGTTGGGGGAAGTTAAATAAGAGAGAGCTAACATCTATCTGTACAGGTAGATAACATAACATTTAACATTATAACATGTTGGGGGAAGTTAAATAAGAGACAGTCGACGTCCATCTGTACAGGTAGATAACATAACATTTAACATTATAACATGTTGGGGGAAGTTAAATAAGAGACAGTCGACATCCATCTGTACAGGTAGATAACATAACATTTAACATTATAACATGTTGGGGGAAGTTGAATAAGAGAGAGCTAACATCTATCTGTAAAGAAACAATAATGTAGCATTTAACATTATAACAAGTTGGGGAAGTTGAATAAGAGAGAGCTAACATCTATCTGTAAAGAAACAATAATGTAGCATTTAACATTATAACATGTTGGGGGAAGTTAAATAAGAGAGAGCTAACATCTATCTGTAAAGAAACAATAATGTAACATTTAACATTATAACAAGTTGGGGAAGTTGAATAAGAGACATTTAACATCTTTCTGTAGAGAAAGATATCATAACATTAAAAATTATAACATGTTGGGGCAAGTTAAAAAAAGGACAGTCGACATCAAGTTATAGAATCATATCTAAATAACATGATAACATAATATTTAAACGGTAACTTTTTCCTATTTCACATTTGTATTTTTTTGCCCTAATTTTTTTCAGTTGTTACAAAATATTCTATCTTCTCCATTCTCTCTTCTTCTTCTTATTCTTCTTCTATCCTTCCTCCATTGCCGTGGGCGTCGAGGGGAGATGCAATCTGCGATTCTTTGCTCTTCTGTTGGCCTCTTCTGGTGTTATCCCTCCTAGTGACTCAAGTATTCACTTTATCCATCTCTTTCTCGGTCTTCCTCTTAATCTGGCGTTTTCGTAGCGTTTGTTTATGACTCTTTGAGCCATTGTTTGTTCTTTTTGTCTTGTTATGTGACCGAACCAATTTATCTGTTGTTTCTGTATGTATTCGATGGCTGCTTCAATTTGGAGTTTCTTCCTCAGGTCAGTGTTTCTTACTCTGTCCCTTAAACTGTCTCTTCTTATTGCATTTGTTTAATGTGACGATTATATCTTTCTCATCATGGTATATGTTTTAATATAGCTGTGGCTATTTTATGAACAAATGAATCTCAAAGCGGGCTCTCAAATGGGAACAATGAGGGTGCAAGAGGCCGATCTAGAGAAACACTAAAAAAGAAATTTACAACGAGTGGCAACAACAGCAGGTATCAGTTCACTCGCCGAGATTAAGCAACTCGACCAGAACAGAGCGGTGTGGCGAGACACAATACGGGCCCTGTGCAAAGTCTGAAAATTTAAAGATAGTGGGACACAAGAGTCTAGAATTTCTGTCCTAATGTGTCGCTTTCGGTTCGAAAGAACAATAGATGGAGAACATTCTCGCTCATCATCATCATCATCATCATCATCATCATCATCATCATTCATCATTGAGTGCCGTCTCCGCATCGAAGGTTGGCTACCATGGAGCGCCATATGATGATGATTTTGTACCCTGAATCTGCAGCACAGCTAGTGACTAAAGTTAAACAAGCAGACTGAAGAAATCCCATCTATGACAACAGAAATATAGATAACATGGTTAATGCACAGCCGACTATAGATATGCTTAGGCCTGCGGTATGAAAGGAAATTCCCGGAAAACATCCAACTTATGTAACGTTTTCAGCTTTGCGAGCAGGAGCGGTTCTGGATAGAGTGAAGTCATCCGTGAGTCGCTTCTGTTGCTGAACACGTCACGCCTGTTGGAGGGTCTTTCGGTTTTATTTTCTGCCCGCTGGCCTTGATAAATCTGTAGTTGGCTGTGGTTTTAAGATAAACGTAAAACTATAAATAGTCTACCTTGACATTCTGTGCCTCTTTCATCTTGAGGTTCGACTGAAAGAGCAAACTTCGAGGTCCGTCCCTGAAGTCAGGAATCGGAGCGAGAAGGTTAAAGTTACTGGCGTATTCCTGAATAATCTGAAAAGGTTCATGAATATAATTAATATATGACTGTTCTACTTACATAATTAATATATGAATGTCCTACTTACATAGTTAATATATGAATGTTCTGCTTACATAATTAATAAATGAATGTTCTAGTTACATAATTAATATATGAATGTTCTACTTATATAATTAATATATGAATGTTCTACTTACATAATTAATATATGAATGTTCTACTTACATAATATATGAATGTTCTACTTACACAATATATGAATGTTCTACTTACATAATTAATATATGAATGTTCTACTTACATAATTAATATATGAATGTTCTACTTACATAATTAATATATGAATGTTCTACTTACATAATTAATATATGAATGTTCTACTTACATAATTAATATATGAATGTTCTACATACATAATATATGAATTTTCTAGTTACATAATATATGAATGTTCTACTTACATAATTAATATATGAATGTTCTACTTACATAATTACTATATGAATGTT
This sequence comes from Megaustenia siamemsis, assembly GCA_032433765.1. Taxonomy (NCBI): domain Eukaryota; kingdom Metazoa; phylum Mollusca; class Gastropoda; order Stylommatophora; family Ariophantidae; genus Megaustenia; species Megaustenia siamemsis. The sequence continues at coordinate 16,891,670 of JAVIAB010000104.1, forward strand.
CTGCTTACATAATTAATATATGAATGTTCTACTTACATAATTAATATATCAATGTTCTACTTACATAATTAATATATGAATGTTCTGCTTACATACTTAATATATGAATGTCCTACTTACATAGTTAATATATGAATGTTCTACTTACATAATTAATATATGAATGTTCTACTTACATAATTAATATATGAATGTTCTACTTACATACATAATATATGAATGTTCTACTAACAGAATTAATATATGAATGTTCTACTTACATAATTAATATATGAATGTTCTGCTTACATACTTAATATATGAATGTTCTACTAACATAATTAATATATGAATGTTCTACTTACATAATTAATATATGAATGTTCTACTTACATAATTAATATATGAATGTTCTACTTACATAATTACTATATGAATGTTCTGCTTACATAATTAATATATGAATGTTCTACTTACATAATTAATATATAAATGTTCTACTTACATAATTAATATATGAATGTTCTGCTTACATACTTAATATATGAATGTTATACTAACATAATTAATATATGAATGTTCTACTTACATTATTAATATATGAATGTTCTACTTACATTATTAATATATGAATGTTCTACTTACATACTTAATATATGAATGTTCTACTAACATAATTAATACATGAATGTTCTACTTACATAATTAATATATGAATGTTCTGCTTACATACTTAATATATGAATGTTCTACTAACATAATTAATATATGAATGTTCTACTTACATAATTAATATATGAATGTTCTACTTACATAATTAATATATGAATGTTCTGCTTACATAATTAATATATGAATGTTCTGCTTACATAATTAATATATGAATGTTCTACTTGCATAGTTAATTATCAATGTATGGCTTGTCCCCTCTATTGATAGAGGTGAGGTGAGATTTAGAATGGCTCAGGCAAAAACAGCTTTCCAAAAATGAGGAAGATACTGTGCAATCAGGGAGCCGCGATAGCTCAGTGGTTAGTGAAGTGGGCTACAAAGGACAAGGGGTAGGGTTCGAACCCAAACGACGGCTTCCGGGTTCACCCAACCTTTAATGGGTACCTGATTTTTTTCTGGGAAAGTAAAGCGACACGGGCGTAATACCGACCACATTACCCCCAAAATCATGTGCCGAAGGTCTGTAAAAGTTATTGTCATTAACACCATATTCCTTATACACCACTTGGCGTGACGGAGGTACTTTACTTTTTTTTTTTTTAACCAATTAATTACTATTATTATTATTATTATTATTAATATGTTGTTGTTGTTGTTGCGTCCGCCAGCTTTCAACTCTGACGAAGTCCCTAGAGACTAGGAACTGAAATTTGCGTGTTAATCCAATTTTCCCCTGGCAGCCGTGTGCACAGGAGTCCCTCGCCGCACAGGCAGATAACTCCGACTTCGGAGGTACTCATGTTTTTTCCGTTGATGAATATTAATACTATTGTTATTATTATTATTATTATTATTATTATTAGTTACTTGTGTATAAAAAACCTGTCCCTTGGGACTACGCTAGAAATACAAAGGAAACGTACACAAACAAACAAACGAATGAACAAACACGACTAGTTTCAAGGTAAATGTAAAAAAGAAAGTGTCCAAGAGATAGCTTACCTTCGTACATTCATCATTGGGAGCTTCTAGAGAGTCAAACGGTTCTATCGTCTTCTCAAAAGCAGCAAGCCTTTCGTACTCGTCCCTCCTTCTGACGCTGCTATTGACTTCATCACACAGTCTGTCCACAGACTGAATCTGGGAGTAAAATAGATTATTAGTAAGTGAATCTGGGAGTAAAATTGATTGTTAGTATGTGAATCTGGGAGTAAAATAGATTGTTAGTAAGTGAAACTGGGAGTAAAATAGATTATTAGTAAGTGAATCTGGGAGTAAATTGATTGTTAGTATGTGAATCTGGGAGTAAAATAGATTGTTAGTAAGTGAAACTGGGAGTAAAATAGATTGTTAGTAAGTGAATCTGGGAGTAAAATAGATTGTTAGTAAGTGAATCTGGGAGTAAAATAGATTGTTAGTAAGTGAATCTGACAGTTAAATAGATTGTTAGTAAGTGAATCTGACAGTAAAAAGATTGTTAGTAAGTGAATCTGACAGTTAAATAGATTGTTAGTAAGTGAATCTACGAGTAAAATAGATTGTTAGTAAGTGAATCTGGGAGTAAAATAGATTGTTAGTAAGTGAATCTGGGAGTAAAATAGATTGTTAGTAAGTGAATCTGACAGTTAAATAGATTGTTAGTAAGTGAATCTGGGAGTAAAACACATTGTTAGTAAATGAATCTGACAGTTAAACAGATTGTTAGTAAGTGAATCTGACAGTTAAATAGATTGTTAGTAAGTGAATCTGACAGTTAAATAGATTGTTAGTAAGAGAATCTGACAGTTAAATAGATTGCTAGTAAGAGAATATGACAGTTAAAAAGATTGTTAGTAAGTGAATCTGACAGTTAAATAGATTGTTAGTAAGTGAATCTGGGAGTAAAACACATTGTTAGTAAGTGAATCTGACAGTTAAACATATTGTTAGTAAGTGAATCTGGGAGTAAAACACATTGTTAGTAAGTGAATCTGACAGTTAAACAGATTGTTAGTAAGTGAATCTGACAGTTAAATAGATTGTTAGTAAGTGAATCTGTAAGTAAAACACATTGTTAGTAAATGAATCTGACAGTTAAACAGATTGTTAGTAAAGGAATCTGACAGTTAAATAGATTGTTAGTAAGTGAATCTGACAGTTAAATAGATTGTTAGTAAGAGAATCTGACAGTTAAATAGATTGCTAGTAAGAGAATCTGACAGTTAAATAGATTGTTAGTAAGTGAATCTGGGAGTAAAACAGATTGCTAGTAAGTGAATCTGGGAGTAAAATAGATTGTTAGTAAGTGAATCTTTTCCAGCAAAATAGATTGTTAGTAAGTGAATCTGGGAGTAAAATAGATTATTAGTAAGTGAATCTGGGAGTAAAATTGATTGTTAGTATGTGAATCTGGGAGTAAAATAGATTGTTAGTAAGTGAAACTGGGAGTAAAATAGATTGTTAGTAAGTGAATCTGGGAGTAAAATAGATTGTTAGTAAGTGAATCTGACAGTTAAATAGATTGTTAGTAAGTGAATCTGACAGTTAAATAGATTGTTAGTAAGTGAATCTGGGAGTAAAACACATTGTTAGTAAGTGAATCTGACAGTTAAACAGATTGTTAGTAAGTGAATCTGGGAGTAAAACACATTGTTAGTAAGTGAATCTGACAGTTAAACAGATTGTTAGTAAGTGAATCTGACAGTTAAATAGATTGTTAGTAAGTGAATCTGGGAGTAAAACACATTGTTAGTAAATGAATCTGACAGTTAAACAGATTGTTAGTAAGTGAATCTGACAGTTAAATAGATTGTTAGTAAGTGAATCTGACAGTTAAATAGATTGTTAGTAAGTGAATCTGACAGTTAAATAGATTGTTAGTAAGTGAATCTGGGAGTAAAACACATTGTTAGTAAGTGAATCTGACAGTTAAATAGATTGTTAGTAAGTGAATCTGACAGTTAAATAGATTGTTAGTAAGTGAATCTGGGAGTAAAACACATTGTTAGTAAGTGAATCTGACAGTTAAACATATTGTTAGTAAGTGAATCTGGGAGTAAAAAACATTGTTAGTAAGTGAATCTGACAGTTAAACAGATTGTTAGTAAGTGAATATGACAGTTAAATAGATTGTTAGTAAGTGAATCTGGAAGTAAAACACATTGTTAGTAAATGAATCTGACAGTTAAACAGATTGTTAGAAAGTGAATCTGACAGTTAAATAGATTGTTAGTAAGTGAATCTGGGAGTAAAATAGATTGTTAGTAAGTGAATCTGACAGTTAAATAGATTTTTAGTAAGTGAATCTGACAGTTAAAAAGATTGTTAGTAAGTGAATCTGACAGTTAAATAGATTGTTAGTAAGTGAATCTACGAGTAAAATAGATTGTTAGTAAGTGAATCTGGGAGTAAAATAGATTGTTAGTAAGTGAATCTGGGAGTAAAATAGATTGTTAGTAAGTGAATCTGACAGTTAAATAGATTGTTAGTAAGTGAATCTGACAGTTAAATAGATTGTTAGTAAGTGAATCTGGAAGTAAAACACATTGTTAGTAAATGAATCTGACAGTTAAACAGATTGTTAGTAAGTGAATCTGACAGTTAAATAGATTGTTAGTAAGTGAATCTGGGAGTAAAACACATTGTTAATAAGTGAATCAGACAGTTAAATAGATTGTTAGTAAGTGAATCTGGGAGTAAAACACATTGTTAGTAAGTGAATCTGACAGTTAAATAGATTGTGAGTAAGTGAATCTATGAGTAAAACACATTGTTAGCAAGTGAATCTGACAGTTAAATAGATTGTTAGTAAGTGAATCTGGGAGTAAAACACATTGTTAGTAAGTGAATCTGACAGTTAAATAGATTGTTAGTAAGAGAATCTGACAGTTAAATAGATTGCTAGTAAGAAAATCTGACAGTTAAATAGATTGTTAGTAAGTGAATCTGACAGTTGAATAGATTGTTAGTAAGTGAATCTGGGAGTAAAACACATTGTTAGTAAGTGAATCTGACAGTTAAACATATTGTTAGTAAGTGAATCTGGGAGTAAAACACATTGTTAGTAAGTGAATCTGACAGTTAAACAGATTGTTAGTAAGTGAATCTGACAGTTAAATAGATTGTTAGTAAGTGAATCTGGAAGTAAAACACATTGTTAGTAAATGAATCTGACAGTTAAACAGATTGTTAGTAAGTGAATCTGACAGTTAAATAGATTGTTAGTAAGTGAATCTGACAGTTAAATAGATTGTTAGTAAGAGAATCTGACAGTTAAATAGATTGTTAGTAAGTGAATCTGGAAGTAAAACACATTGTTAGTAAATGAATCTGACAGTTAAACAGATTGTTAGTAAGTGAATCTGACAGTTAAATAGATTGTTAGTAAGTGAATCTGGGAGTAAAACAGATTGTTAGTAAGTGAATCTGTGAGTAAAATAGATTGTTAGTAAGTGAATCTTTTCCAGCAAAATAGATTGTTAGTAAGTGAATCTGGGAGTGAAATAGATTGTTAGTAAGTGAATCTGGGAGTACAATAGATCGTTAGTAAGTGAATCTGGGAGAAAAACAGATTGTTAGTAAGTGAATCTGGGAGTAAAATAGATTGTTAGTAAGTGAATCTTTTCCAGCAAAATAGATTGTTAGTAAGTGAATCTGACAGTTAAATAGATTGTTAGTAAGTGAATCTGACAGTTAAAAAGATTGTTAGTAAGTGAATCTGGGAGTAAAACACATTGTTAGTAAGTGAATCTGACAGTTAAATAGATTGTTAGTAAGTGAATCTGGGAGTAAAACACATTGTTAGTAAGTGAATCTGACAGTTAAACAGATTGTTAGTAAGTGAATCTGGGAGTAAAACACATTGTTAGTAAGTGAATCTGACAGTTAAACAGATTGTTAGTAAGTGAATCTGACAGTTAAATAGATTGTTAGTAAGTGAATCTGGGAGTAAAACACATTGTTAGTAAATGAATCTGACAGTTAAACAGATTGTTAGTAAGTGAATCTGACAGTTAAATAGATTGTTAGTAAGTGAATCTGACAGTTAAATAGATTGTTAGTAAGTGAATCTGACAGTTAAATAGATTGTTAGTAAGTGAATCTGGGAGTAAAACACATTGTTAGTAAGTGAATCTGACAGTTAAATAGATTGTTAGTAAGTGAATCTGGGAGTAAAACACATTGTTAGTAAGTGAATCTGACAGTTAAACATATTGTTAGTAAGTGAATCTGGAAGTAAAACACATTGTTAGTAAGTGAATCTGACAGTTAAACAGATTGTTAGTAAGTGAATCTGACAGTTAAATAGATTGTTAGTAAGTGAATCTGGAAGTAAAACACATTGTTAGTAAATGAATCTGACAGTTAAACAGATTGTTAGTAAGTGAATCTGACAGTTAAATAGATTGTTAGTAAGTGAATCTGACAGTTAAACAGATTGTTAGTAAGTGAATCTGACAGTTAAATAGATTGTTAGTAAGTGAATCTGACAGTTAAATAGATTGTTAGTAAGAGAATCTGACAGTTAAATAGATTGCTAGTAAGAGAATCTGACAGTTAAATAGATTGTTAGTAAGTGAATCTGGGAGTAAAACAGATTGCTAGTAAGTGAACCTGGAAGTAAAATAGATCGTTAGTAAGTGAATCTGGGAGTAAAACAGATTGTTAGTAAGTGAATCTGGGAGTAAAATAGATTGTTAGTAAGTGAATCTTTTCCAGCAAAATAGATTGTTAGTAAGTGAATCTGGGAGTGAAATAGATTGTTAGTATGTGAAACTGGGAGTAAAATAGATTATTAGTAAGTGAATCTGGGAGTAAAATAGATTGTTAGTAAGTGAATCTGGGAGTAAAATAGATTGTTAGTAAGTGAATCTGACAGTTAAATAGATTGTTAGTAAGTGAATCTGACAGTTAAAAAGATTGTTAGTAAGTGAATCTGACAGTTAAATAGATTGTTAGTAAGTGAATCTACGAGTAAAATAGATTGTTAGTAAGTGAATCTGGGAGTAACATAGATTGTTAGTAAGTGAATCTGGGAGTAAAATAGATCGTTAGTAAGTGAATCTGGGAGTAAAACAGATTGTTAGTAAGTGAATCTGAGAGCAAAATAGATTGTTAGTAAGTGAATCTGGGAGCAAAATAGATTGTAAGTAAGTGAATCTGGGAGAAAAATAGATTGTTTGTAAGTGAATCTGGGAATAAAACATATTGTTAGTAAGTGAATCTAGGAGTAAAACAGATTTTAGATAAGTGAATACGACAGCGCAAAAATTTTTGTGAGTAATATGGGAAAGCAATAGACTGTTAATGATTGAATCTTGGTGAATTAATATATTTTAGTGAGTGAATCTTGGGTAATTAATATATTTTAGTGAGTGAATCTTGGGTAATTAATATATTTTAGTGAGTGAATCTTGGGTAATTTATATATTTTAGTGAGTGAATCTTGGGTAATTAATATATTTTAGTGAGTGAATCTTGGGTAATTTATATATTTTAGTGAGTGAATCTTGGGTAATTAATATATTTTAGTGAGTGAATCTTGGGAATTAATATATTTTTAATGAGTAAATCTTGGGGAATTAATATATTTTAGTGAGTGAATCTTGGGGAATTAATATATTTTTAATGAGTGAATCTTGGGGAATTAATATATTTTTAGTGAGTGAATCTTGGAGAGTAATAGATTTTTAATAAGTGATTCTGGTAGAGTAATAAATTTTTAATGAGTGAATCTGGGAGAGTAATATATTCTTAGTGAGTGAATCTTGGAGAGTAATAGATTTTTAATGAGTGAGTCTGAGAGAGTAATAGATTTTTAATGAGTGAGTCTGATAGAGTAATAGATTTTTAATGAGTGAGTCTGAGAGAGTAATAGATTTTTAATGAGTGAGTCTGAGAGAGTAATAGATTTTTAATGAGTGAGTCTGAGAGAGTAATAGATTTTTAATGAGTGAGTCTGAGAGACTAATATATTTTTAATGAGTGAATCTGAGAGTGTAATATATTTTTTGTTAGTGAATCTTGGAGAGTAATAGATTTTTAGTGAGTGAATCTTGGAGAGTAGTAGATTTTTTGTTTGTGAATCTGGGAGAGTAATATATTTTTTCGTGAGTGAATCTTTTAGAGTAATGGGGGAGGGGGGAGGCAAGAAAAAACAAATAAAAGCAGCGCTGTGGTAAAGCTGGTAACAGATAGCCAGCAGTGGGGTGTAACGTTCACTCCTATAAGGTATAGTGATAGCCAGCAGTGGAGTGTAACGTTCACTCCTATAAGGTATAGTGATAGCCAGCAGTGGGGTGTAACGTTCACTCCTATAAGGTATGGTGATAGCCAGCAGTGGGGTGTAACGTTCACTCCTATAAGGTATGGTGATAGCCAGCAGTGGGGTGTAACGTTCACTCATATAAGGTATGGTGATAGCCAGCAGTGGGGTGTAACGTTCACTCCTACAAGGTATGGTGATAGCCAGCAGTGGGGTGTAACGTTCACTCCTACAAGGTATGGTGATAGCCAGCAGTGGGGTGTAACGTTCACTCCTATAAGGTATGGTGATAGCCAGCAGTGGGGTGTAACGTTCACTCCTACAAGGTATGGTGATAGCTTTACATTAGAGGAACACAACAAAATACTGACGTTTCAGTCGACATGTAGCCTGAGAAAAGGAGAACGATAACAACAAACGATGGGAAACAGATAAATATACCTACATCTACGACGATAGGGACACGCAGATCAAGGAGGCGGAGGGCAGAGTGGCAAGACATGAAATGATGAAACGAGAGAGGGTTGTGCTACATGATGAAGGATAAAAAAAAAGTAAAGTACCCCCGTCACGCCAAGTGGCGTATAGGGAATATGGTGTTAGTGATCATACATTTTACAGATCTTCAGCACATGATTTTTGGGGTAATGTGGTCGGTATTACGCCCGTGCCGCTTCACTTTCCCAGAAAAAAAAACCGGTACCCATTTAAGGCTGGGTGAACCCGGAAGCCGTCGGTTGGAATCGAACCCTACCCCTTGTCCTTTGTAGTCCAGTTCACTAACCACTGAGCTATCGCGGCTCCCATGGTGAAGGATAGGTAAATATATATACATATATAGTAGACGGGCAGACAGATAGATAAGCAGACAGACAGACAAACGAACAGGTGATTGGGTGGGTTGGTGGATGTATGGATTGACATTCAGACAGACAGGCAGGCAGTCAGGCAGGCAGACATATTTCAGGCTGGGTGAATGGATGGATGGATAGATTGGCTGATGGATAGATAGATAGATGGATAGATGGATTGTATTAACTACAGTGTGTCTATTAACTTAAAAAGAGACCTCTCAATTACGGGAAAACTGTCACCGCATATTTCTAGGACATCCGGTTTCTCGGTAAAGTCAACGATATCATTTTACAAGTTTTGCTTCGCGTCACGGGTTTAGAATCCCTAGTTCTCTATTTCATTCTTTCTCTCTCTCTCTCTCTCTCTCTCTTTTTTTTCTCACTCTCATCTCTTTTCTTTCTTTCCTCTCTCACTTTCCCTTATCTCTCTTTCCTAACTTTTTTACTTCTCCCCCCCCCCCCCCTTTATTCTGACCTCTCTCCGCTCGTTCATCTTTCCTTTCTCTCTTTTCTCGTCCGTTTCTTCTTTCTCTACTTCACTCTTTTTCTTCTCGCTGGTTGGGGGTGGTGGGGGGTTTTACCTACTTACGTGCCTACATACCTACCTACCTACCAACCTCCATACCTGCCTACCTACTTACGTGCCTACATACCTACCAACCTACCAACCTCCATACCTGCATACCTACATATTATTGTTTAACAAAAAATATATTAACAGATCAATATTCCTGGCAAACGGAGGCGAAGGCGCGCCTCACAGCAACGGAGCTGGAATTTGTCAGCGACCCACAGCTGATGACTTGCGCCAGGATCGGTGAACCAGAACCATCCAGACCCTGCTCCACTTCTCCGTGGTGCCTCTAGTAACAGACTAACCTGACTAGTTTGGCCAAGCGAGTAGGGATCGAAGAGGGAAGACAAAACCCGGTACTCAAAAATAGCATGTTGAAGTCGAATGTGTTGGGCCGAAAGGCGCAAATTTCACAGTTATACTGCAAACCACAACACAACGCAGACACGCCCACTTAACGTCCTTTTAAGGGCGGATGACGAAGAGGTGTACTCCTTTAGTCATTGGACAAACGCAAGCAAGGATTCCTGGCAAATAAAATACAAGGTAAATGATGAGATAACAATATGAGCTTTTAGTGAGATAACTACCCTTGAGTTATGACATACATGCACTAAATGTGAAGTGTGGCTGAACCAACATAGACAGAACAGACAAGTGAGCTTCTGTTAGCAAACAGAACAAACACTAATTCCTGAATTACAACAAGAAAATCATGAAAATAGCACTGAAGAACAGCTGAATAAACTCCATGATTGGGTAATAATAAAAGATTGATAAAACTAAAGTATTGATGTAACAGTATGGAGAAGTACAATGCGGACATTGTGCAAAGTCTGACACTAGAGTCTGGAGTTTCTGACCTATCTGTCGTCTTCGGCTGGGGTGGACAATAGATAGGCAGGCGAGCAATGAGACAGACAATGAGGCAGGCGAGCAATGAGACAGACAATGAGGCAGGCAAGCAATGAGACAGACAATGAGGCAGACAATGGGGCAGACAATGAGGCAGACAATGAGGCAGACAATGAGGCAGGCAATGAGGCAGGCAATGAGGCAGGCGAGCAATGAGACAGACAATGAGGCAGGCAATGAGGCAGGCAATGAAGCAGGCGAGTAATGAGACAGATAATGAGGTAGGCAATGAGGCAGGCAATGAGGCAGGCGAGCAATGAGACAGACAATGAGGCAGGCAATGAGGCAGGCGAGCAATGAAAGCGACAATGAGGCAGGCGAGCAATGAAACAGACAATGAGGCAGGCAATGAGGCAGGCAATGAGGCAGGCGAGCAATGAGACAGACAATGAGACAGGCGAGCAATGAGACAGACAATGAGGCAGGCGAGCAATGAGACAGACAATGAGGCAGGCGAGCATTGAGACAGACAATGAGGCAGGCGAGCAATGAGACAGACAATGAGGCAGGCGAGCAATGAGACAGACAATGAGGCAGGCGAGCAATGAGACAGACAATGAGGCAGGCGAGCAATGAGACAGACAATGAGGCAGGCGAGCAATAAGATGACAGTCAGGTAGGCAGGCAGACAATTAGATAGCTAGATGGACAGACGGACATGCAGGCAGACAGGTGGGTAGGTAGGTAAGTAGTTTAGCAGGTAGGTAGGTAGGTAGGTAGGTACTTGGGCAGGTAGCTTAGTAGGCTGGTAGACAGGCAGGCGGGCGGGTTGGAAGGTTGGTAGGTAGGTTGTTTGGTAGGTAGGTAAGTAGGTTGGTAGATTGAGAGGTTGTTTGGTTGGTAAGTTGGTTGGTAGGTAGGTAGAGTGGTAGATAAGTAGGTAGTTTGAGAGGTTGATTGGTAGGTTGGTAGCTAGGTAGTAGGTAGGTTGGGAGATTTAGAGGATGATTGGTTGGTTGGCATTTAGGTAGGTTGGTTGGTTGGTAGGTAGGTATGTAGGCACGTAAGTAGGTAGGCAGGTACGGAGGTTGGTAGGTAGGTAGGTATGTAGGCACGTAAGTAGGTAGACAGGTATGGAGGTTGGTTGGTATGTAGGCACGTAAGTAGGTAGACTGGTATGGAGGTTGGTAGGTAGGTATGTACGTAGACACGTAAGTAGGTAGGCAGGTATGGAGGCTGGTAGGTAGGTAGGTATGTAGACACGTAAGTAGGTAGACAGGTATGGAGGCTGGTAGGTAGGTAGGTATGTAGACACGTAAGTAGGTAGCCAGGTATGGAGGCTGGTAGGTAGGTAGGTAGGTAGGTATGTAGACATGTAAGTAGGTAGCCAGGTATGGAGGCTGGTAGGTAGGTAGGTAGGTAGATAGGTATGTAGACACGTAAGTAGGTAGCCAGGTATGGAGGCTGGTAGGTAGGTAGGTAGGTAGGTAGGTAGGTAGGTAGGTAGGTAGGTAGGTATGTAGACATGTAAGTAGGTAGACAAGTATGGAGGCTGGTAGGTAGATGGAGCGAGAAGAAGAGAATGAAAATAATTGAGACGTACCATCGCTTGCAGGTCTAGCTTGTCACTCTCATTGTCTGTGTACTTGTGTATGGCCCGCAACAGAAGCGAGTACTTGAGCAATCTTGGCATTGGTTGGACAAGGATATCGGCCAGACGCAGTCTGTTGCTTTGTTTCTGTGTCTCTGCCCACTATATGAGAAAGAAATGTTGATATTGAATCTCCTTGCTCATAATCTAACTCTAATAGAATTAAAACAAGACAAATGAAATTTTTGGGGCACGTTAAAAGACACAACAGTCTAATAAAAGTAATATTGCAAGGGAAGATACAAATGTTATGTCTTCTCAACATTCATATATGGTGCAGAAACATGGGCATTAGACAAGAAAACAGAAAAGAGAATTAAAGCCTTTGAAATGTGGATATATAGAAGAATAGGTAGAATTGGATGTAAGGAAAAGAGAACAAAAGATGAAGTCTTAAAACAACTAAAAATGAAAAGAGAACTACTAGACACAATTCAAACAAGACAAATGCGATTTTTGGGGCATGTTAAAATACACAGCAGCCTACTAAAAGTAATCCTTGAAGGGAAAATACATGGTAAAAGAGGAAGAGGTAGACCAAGACTAACATGGACGAGTAAAATCAAAAGATGGACAGGTCAACCTATGACAATCTGCACCATCAAAGCAAGAGACAGAGTGGAATGGCGCTCCATGGTAGCCAACCTTCGATGCGGAGACGGCACTCAATGATGATGATCATATTCAATTCAGAAATAGGAAACACTGTAACTGTGTAGCGGATGTGGATATTTTCTGAGTTGTATACCCAATGAAGGCTTTTGCCGAAACGTTGTAGTTTGTCTTGATTCTCTGCTAGTTTAGTTGCTCAATACAGTTCTGGTGTTTGCATTACATGATTTTAGCTACTCATTTAATATGTTTGCAGAAGCAACAAACATATTATATAGATATGCCTTTATTTTTTTTACAAAAATGGATAAAAATATAGAGTACATAGGTATATTTTTTATATTTACAAAGAACAATAAATGTCTTTCTTCTTCTTCTTCTACCTTTCAGTTCCCTGTGGAGCATAGAACTTCGACAAACACTTTCCAAGCCGTTCTGTTTCTTGCCATTCTTATAAGTTCATTCCATGTCTTCCCAACCATCTTCATCTCTGCTTCTTTCTGTCTTCTCCAAGAATATTTAGGGCTTCCTTTCTGTCTTTTTCCTTACGGATTCCAGAAAAGGGCATGTTGTGTAATACTCTCAGTTGCCTTCCGCAGTGTGTAATAAATGTCTTTAGCTAACCTTTATATTGACAGAATTAATAAAATATTATCTAAAGATATATTTCTTATATTTACATGAATAATAAATATTTATTACTAACTCTTACATTTACAGAAAAGTAAGTAGTAAAGAGTCACGCCAAGTGGTGTAAAGGGAATATGGCGTTAGTGACCATACATTCTACAGACCTTCGGCACATGATTTTTTGGGGTAATGTGGTCGGTATTACGCCCAAGCCACTTTACTTTCCCAGAAAACAAGTCCGGTACCCATTTAAGGCTGGGTGAACCCGGAAGCCATCGGTCGGGATCGAACCCTACCCCTTGTCCTTTGTAGTCCAGTTCACTAACCACTGAGCTATCGCGGCTCCCATTTACAGAAAAAAATAAATATGGATATCTAGACCACTGTGTTATTTTTATCATCATCATCAAGTACCGGGCCTGCTGACGTAGGTGATCATGTCTCTCCACAACTTTCGACCTCGGCAGTTATTTATCATTTCTGTTGTTGACCTTCTGCCAAGCCATTCTCTTAAGCTGTCTGGTATCTTTTCTCTTTGTTTTCCTCTTTCTCTTTGTCCCTCAATTTTCCCAGCTGTTACAATATATTCCAGCTGTTCTCTTCTCATTACATGGCCAAAAAATGATGATTGTTTCTTCATAATTTTGGATATTAGCTTTCCTTTTTGCTTTGGTCTCTTTCAGATCGTTTTTCATTACTCTTCTTAGCTGTCCATGGTATTCTCAACATTCTTCTGTAAAACCACATTTCTACAGCCTCCAGTAATCTTCTTGTCTGTTGTCCTATTGTCCATGATCCACATCCATATGTTAAGACTGGCTCTACATAACATTTAATAACTCTTTTTCTCGTCTTTATTGTCAAAAATGGATTATACTTATAAAGTAAATAATTCCACAGGACTTACTTGAATGAACATCTTGAAGAGCTCGCTGTTGTCCATGCAGGTTTTGGCATACTCCAGACATGACTTGTGTTCTATTAAGTACTTGAAATAAGCTTGGAATAAGACTGGGAACTGAAATGTTACAAGTAGAGCAATGGAACATGATGTATTTGTGTGTGGATTTTAGTGTTAGGGACTTTGTATGATGAGGCAAAGAAATGCAAATGAATGCATAAAAATTCGAAGCTGCAGTAAAGCTGAATATGAGGGGGAAAAAATGGTATGTAAGAAGCTTTACGTGATAAGTGGACGACACAGACTAAACGACGTTTCGGCCCAATAGGCCTTCAGCAGGAACAAACAAGAAAGAAACAAGAAAAACACACACACAAAACTAAACTAATAACGAAACATTCAAAACAAAAATATTCGAAATATGTTAAAGAAAATAAAATAAAAATGTCTATCCTGTGTGTATGAAAAGGAAATGGTAACAAAAGTGTGGCTGTCGTGAATATTAGCTTTGTTGTGACTGTATGATAACCTTTCTGTTAGGACCATTTTTCTAAAGACGTTATACGAGGACCTTCGTGTTAGGGACTTTGCATGATAACCTTCGAGTTAGGACCTTTGTACTGCGGACTTTGTATGATAACCAGTTTGTTAGGACCTTTGTGTTGGGATCTTTGTATGACAATTTTTATGTTAAGACCTTTGTCTGTTAAGACTCTCTCTGTCTTACTCTCTTTCTTACTTTCTTTCTCTTACTGTCTCATACTCGCTCTCTCTCTCCAATATTTCCTCCCTCTTACATGATCAACGAATGCATCCTTAAACAGCACAGGATTCAGCAGTTTCTGAGCATCCCTGCTGTACTGAAGCACTGGGAGAAGATGCAGCTGCCAAAAAACACAGTTGCACTCAAACACTTTGTCGATGTTGCTGAACAGTCGCTCCAGCTCAATCTGAAGAACAAACAAACAAAACTGAGCATGAAGAACAGAACACTACAAGCAGGTGACAGATAATACACGGTAGCATTGACTACATTTATAAGGGACAGGTGTGACATGTAAGGCTACAGGTGTGACAATTATGAACAGGTGATATATGGATGCCAAATACCATCACTCGGGATTTCGCGGGAGAAATAAAATGGAGTACACAGAATAAACAAATCTTCACTACTTCTACTCCCAGTCTACACCTACTCCCAGTCTACTCTACTCTGCACTTATCCGCCCTGCCATACATTACCCTACCCTACCCTACCTTGTCCTGCCCTACCCTACTCCACTCCCACCCTCCACACCAAATCTACCATACCATACCCCACCCCCACCATACCCTACCCTACCCCACCCCACCACACTCCACTCTACCGTACCCTACCATACTCCACTCCACTCTACCCTACCCCACCCCACCCTACTCCACTCCACTTTACTCTACCCTACCCTACCCACCCCACCATACTCCACTCCACTCCATTCTACCCTACCCAACCACGCCTAACTCCACTCCACTCCACTCAACTCTACCCTACTCCACCCCACTCCACTGTACCCTACTGTACCCTATCCTACCATACCCCGCCCTACTCCACTTCACTCCACTCTACCCTACCCTACCCTACCCTACCCTACCCCACTCCACTCCACTCTACTCTACCCTACTCTACCCTACCCTATCCTACCCCACCCCACCCTACTCCACTCCACTCCACTCCACTCTACCCTACCCTACCCTACCCCATCCCACCCTACTCCACTCCAATCCACTCTACTCTGCTCCACTCTACCATACATTACCCTACCCTACCTCACCCCACCCTACTCCACTCCATTCTACTCTACTCTACCCTACCCTACCCACCCCACCCTACTCCACTCCACTCCACTCTACTTTACTCTACTCTACTCTACCATACCTTACCCTACCCTACCCACCCCACCCTACTCCACTCTACTCTACCCTACCCTACCCTACCCACCCCACCCTACTCCACTCCACTCTACTGTACCCTACCCTACCCTACCCACCCCACCCTACTCCACTCCACTCTACTAACTAGTCTTGCAAATATCAAAGAAGAGCATAGCACATACTATCAATATTACATAATCTGTATAGCTAAGGAGAAAAAACAAGAAAAGAAAAAGGAGAAGAGAAGAGAGGAAGAAGAGGAAAGAAAGGATACGAAAGAAGGAAAATAAAAAAGAGGAAAAGGAGAGAAGAAGAAGAGAAAAAGCAAAAAATAAGAAGCTTATGAACTGGGGAAGAAAAGAGGAAAAGAAGATGACGGGAAGGAGAAGAAGCAGAACAAAAGAAGAAAAGAAGAAGTCGAAAAGAAGAAGTCGAAAAGAAGAAGTCAAAAAGAAGAAGAGGAAAAAAGAAAAACAAATTGGGAAAGAAGAAGAAGAGAAAATAATGAGAAGAAAAGAATAGAAGCTTAAAAAGAAGAAGAAGAAGTAGAAGAAGAAGATGAAGAAGTAGAAATATCATGCCCATTAGATTTAGTTTTCGTTTTTTTTCCTCTCTTTCATAAAAGCTGGAAGGACACACCAATAACAAATCACGTTAAAAGATAACATGATCTCCACGAATATAACGAACTCATCATTAAAGTAATTGACAAGTATAACGTCACCAACCTCGTTAAGGAAAGATTCCTGCTTCACACTCTTCAGACAGTTCTGAAAGACCTGGCATGAAACGGAAAATATATGAGATAAATCCACTGACTGCATCTTTCTTATCACAAATAATATTATTTTTATTTTTTAAAAAGAATTATTTGCTTACAAATTAAAAACGTTAAATATACCAACTGATAATCTATTTTCCCGTGTATTGTCACACTCGACAGGAAATGTAGGGAGCAGAACTCAGTCGTGGTCAATACGGAGGTCAACGGTCTCATCTGGGATAACATCGATGAGAAAGATGCAGTCATCTATACAGACGGATCTGTAATACGACACAAAAGTGCATGGGAATTTATAGCACACTCGGCAGGCAGAATAGTCAAGGAAGACAGTGGTGCGTACGTCCTGACAACGAGTAGCATGACGATGGAGGTGATGGCAGTGATCAGGGAATTCATCTGGTTAGAGTCACAAGACTACACCCACGCCTCTATACTGAGTGATTCGATGAGCATGATAAAAAAAGTGGAGGCGGGATCTGTACGCAGGAAATGGGTAGAGTCATTGCAGAAGTGAAAAATACGTAAGGTGACCTTTGTCTATGTCCCTGGACATGCAGGAGTACGGGGAAATGAAAGAGCGGACAGGTTGGCTAGCCGCGCTGTCGTTGAGGATGGGAAAATGGATCGGCCGAACGTCATCAATGCCCTCTGAGATGTGGGAAGGGCATAGGACTTCGACAACCATGAGTCCCCGTCACTCCTTCAGATGAAAGAGATGGGAGTTAAGATGGGCACATCCAGAAACGAGAAACTTAGTGGGCGTGTAAGAAGACTTGTTGACACTGCAGGACCTGCTGAGGAGGGGATCTGAGCACCTATGGACATGTTCGGAGTGCAATGATGATGAACCGCAAATAAATCAATCTATTCTGTAGTTCTTTTATTAACAAAGTAAATCTATTGGCAGATCATAAATGTTGTATCTATCTTCAACAAACACTTTTAGTGCCCTGTGGGGCATAGGTCTTCAACAAACACTTTCAGTGCCCTGTAGGGCATAGGTCTTCAACAAACACTTTCAGTGCCCTGTGGTGCATAGGTCTTCAACAAACACTTTCAGTGCCCTGTAGGGCATAGGTCTTCAACAAACACTTGCAGTGCCCTGTGGGGCATAGGTCTTCAACAAACACTTTCAGTGCCCTGTGGTGCATAGGTCTTCAACAAACACTTTCAGTGCCCTGTAGGGCATAGGTCTTCAACAAACACTTGCAGTGCCCTGTGGGGCATAGGTCTTCAACAAACACTTGCAGTGCCCTGTGGGGCATAGATCTTCAACAAACACTTTCAGTGCCCTGTGGAGCATAGATCTTCAACAAATACTTTCAGCTCTTTGTGCAGCATAGATCTTCAACAAACACTTCCCAAGCCGTTTTTTTTCTTGCCATTCTTTTAAGATCACCCCATGCCTTGCCCATCATCTTCATCTCAGCTTCAATCTGTCTTCTCTAACTATATTTTAGACTTCTTCTCTGTCGCTTCTCTAGGTATGAAAGTATAATGACCGGTCGTGTAATACTCTCAGTTGGCTTCCACATTGTGTGTCCTATCCAGCTCCATTGTCTTTGATATATCTCTTTGTTCACTGGTTAATGACTGGTACTTCCCCTATCCAGCTCCATTGTCTTTGATATATCTCTTTGTTCACTGGTTAATGACTGGTACTTGACTGGTACTTGACTGGTACTTCCCCTATCCAGCCCCATTGTCTTTGATATATCTCTTTGTTCACTGGTTAATGACTGGTACTTCCCCTATCCAGCCCCATTGTCTTTGATATATCTCTTTGTTCACTGGTTAATGACTGGTACTTGACTGGTACTTGACTGGCCCTTCCCCAAAAAATAAACATACTCCTTCCTCTTCATCTTCTTCTTCTTCTTCTCTCCTTGCTCATTTGCCTTTCAGCGTCGAGGGGAGATATAATTTGCGGTCTTTTGCTCTTCTGTTCGCCTCTGCTGCTGTTATGTTTCCTAGTGCTTCTAATATTCCATCGATCCATCCTTTTCGTGGTCGACCCTTGGGACTGGTGTTCTCACAACGTTTATTGGGGGCTCGTTGTGTTGTGTTTTGATATTTCTGCCGTGTCACGTGGCCAAACCATTTTATCTGTTGTTTCTTTACAAATTCCATGGCAGAGATTATTCCTAGCTTTTTTCTCAGATCTTCATTTCTGATCTTACTCTCAGACTGTTTCCTGCCATTCGTCTGACACATTTCATCACAGTAGAGGTTATTTTCCTTATTGTTCTTGCATCTAGAGTCCAGGTCTGGCATTGGTAGCACAACATTGGGATGAAGATTATATTGTTTAGTGCTTGTTTTGTCTCTAGAGTTATACATACTGATCATATCATTCATTATCATCATCATCATTGAGTGCAGTCTCCGCATCGAAGTTTGGCTACAATGGACCGCAATTTCGTTCTGTCTCTTGCTTTGATGGTGCAGGTTGTCATAGGCTGACTTGTCCATCTTTTGATGTTACTCGTCCATGTTAGTCTTGGTCTGCCTCTGTCTCTTTTACTTTGCATTTTTCCCTTCCAAGAATACTTTTGGTAGGCTGCTGTGTCTTTTAACATGCCCCCAAAATTTCATTTGTCTTGTTTGAATTATGTTAAGCAGTTCTCTCTTCACTTTTGATTGTTTTAAGACTTTATCGTTTTTCTTTTCTTTTCTTTCCATCCAATTCTTCCTATTTTTCTTTAAATCCACATTTCAGAAGCTTCAATTATTGTCTGTTCTGTAGTCTTGTCTAATGCCCATGTTTCTGGACCATACAGGAATATTGAGAAGATATAACATTTTACTATTCTCAGCTTTAGCCCTGCTGTTATTTATTTTGATATAAGTATATTTTTTGTGGCATTAACATCACTTTTTGTCATTCTTATTATGTTTGTTTATTTTAAGGAAAATGTGTTACCAACTCACAAATACTTTTGTTTTAATGAAAATCTATTAGCCAATCACACATTCTGTTATTATTTTATTGAAATCTACTGACCAATCACACATTCTGTTATTATTTAAACAAAACCTACTGACCAATCACACATTCTGTTATTATTTTATGAAAACCTACTGACCAATCACACATTCTGTTATTATTTTATGAAAACCTACTGACCAATCACACATTCTGTTATTATTTTATTGAAATCTACTGACCAATCACACATTCTGTTATTATTTTATTGAAATCTACTGACCAATCTCAAATTCTGTTATTATTTAAACAAAACCTACTGACCAATCTCAAATTTTGTTATTATTTAAACAAAACCTACTGACCAATCACAAATTCTGTTATTATTTAAACAAAACCTACTTACCAATCACAAATTCTGTTTTTTATTTAAACAAAACCTACTGACCAATCACAAATTCTGTTATTATTTAAACAAAACCTACTGACCAATCACAAATTCTGTTATTCTATCAAAACCTACTGACCAATCACAAATTCTGTTATTATTTTATGAAAACCTACTGACCAATCACAAATTCTGTTATTATTTTATTAAAACTACTGACCAATCACAAATTCTGTTATTATTTTATGAAAACCTACTGACCAATCACAAATTCTGTTATTTTATCAAAACCTACTGACCAATCACAAATTCTGTTATTATTTTATGAAAACCTACTGACCAATCACAAATTCTGTTATTTTATCAAAACCTACTGACCAATCACAAATTCTGTTATTTTATCAAAACCTACTGACCAATCACAAATTCTGTTATTTTATCAAAACCTACTAACATACAACAAATTCTGTTCCCTCATACTGTTATGATATTTTTCAGAATTCTTTCCTTCCTTTTCTGTTAAAAATAATTATCACATTTCATAATTTTAGTTGTACCTTTTATCTCGCTATTTGTTTTTAACAATCTTCTACTAATGTTAATGTAACCAGGGTGAAATAAAAATCTGAACAAATACCATTTTTTAAAAATACATATGATTAGGTCTCTATACAACTTCACTGTTGAACGTTGTATATGCGTACCGAACATGCACTGTCTACATTAACAATTTCAAAATGATGAATCACTTCTACTTTTGTTTATTGCGGAATCTGCTGAAGATTTGACTGTAAGCGCAAATCAACCACTCAACCATTCACTAATCTATGCATCAACTCATCTGTCAACTTATGTATCTGTCTATTCATTAACCATCTATCCATCCACTTAAACATGTATGCATCCGTTCATCTATCAACTCTTGTAACCATATGCGCAACCATACTCACCCATATACTCTTCTACTTAACAATGACTCATCTATCCATTCGTTTATTCATCAACTCATCTATTTATCCATCCATTAAACAATCTATCCATCCACTGAACCATCTATGCATCTACTCATCCATCAATCCACTATTCCACTTAACTGTTAATCAATCTATCCATACACTTATCCATCCACTCAACTATATATACATATACTCATCCATCGATCCACTATTCCCTTTAACACCCACTCTAGATTAAATTAGATTAGATTACATTTAATCTATCATCATCATGAGCCATACCGGTTGGCGTAGGCGATAATGTTCTTCCACAATCTTCTATCTGCAGTGCATCGTATCAGTTCTGTTGTTGACTCTTTACCATGCCATGACACCAAGCTATCTAGCATTTTCTCTCTTTGTCGTCCGCGATCTCTTTCCTTTTATTTTGCCAGTTGTAACCAAGTATTCCAACCCGAAAAATGTTGATTGTTTCTTTCTGATATTTTTTAGGAGCTCTCTGTTTGTGTTGGCCTCTTTGAGAACTTCCTCATTGGTCTTTTTAGCTGTCCAGGGAACTTTTAACATTCTTCTGAGAAATCCCATCTACGTGGCCTCTAATCGTCTTTTCATTTGTTTGTCTCTGTCCATGATTCGCTTCCATAGGTCAGAATTGGTTCTATATAGCACAGATGATCTCTCTTTCTCACTTTTATTGACTTATATTTGTTGCATAAGATATTTTTGATTTTCTGCAATGCTATTTTGGCCTGAGCTATTCTGCTTTTTATTTCTGTGGTGCATCTCCCATCCGATGTTATTATTGTGCCCAAGAATTTGACGCGCTGCACTTATTTCAGATTTGTCCTGTTTATTTTTAGGCTGCATGATGGTGATGATTGTTTCTTTGATATTACCACTACTTCTGTTCTCTTACTATTTAGACTTACACCTTTCTTATTGCTTTATCTAACTATTATGTCTACCATTTCTTGTAGTTCATTCTCTGTCTCTGCTATTAACACTGTGTCATCCGCAAATCGCAAATTATTTATGTTGTGACCGTTGACTTCAATTCCTTTTTTGTCTACTATTGATCGCATAATATATTCGTTGTAAAGTGAAAACAAATCCGGCGACAGAACACAGCTTTGTCTGACTCCTTACATCTAATCTATAATAATATATATCAACAGGGAACAGATGGCTATGTTAACTTTCTGTGCGGTTTCTCCTTATGTCTTTTGGCGTGTGCTGAGACTGCGTTGATGGGGACTACAGCTACCTTTCTTTGTTTGGGAGATGAGTTATTAATTCGGATGATTCCACTGGCACAGGCGGTTGAGCAATTATGGATTTTAATTCGTTTGCAGCGATACCGGGGCCTTCCATAACCAACCAAACCAATCTATATCATTATATCTCTATCTAAGACCGAATGGACAGACTTTTGTGTCACACGAATATCACTTTTTTCTGATCATTTTCCCACCAGCAGCCATGCGCTCAGGTACTCCTCGCCATTCAGGCAGATGTTCTCCAACTTCAAAGGAACTCTCATTTATTTTTGTCCAGAGTTTTGACGTTCACGGGGTACATTTTTCTTGTAACCTTTGCCCGGGTAGCGTCCATTTTTGGCCTACTCCTGTAAATTTCCATCTACCAATGGTTCATTCACATGCGCAGAGTGCACACGAGGCTTTCTGTTTTCCGCCGCTATCCGAGAAGGCAAGACATCAGATCTCACTTTTCAGAGACTAAGGGAGGGTAAAGTCAGGAAGAAACCACGGATTCGAAGATTAAATTTCCACCGTCTGTGATAATATTTGAACCCAGAACCTTCTCGTCTGGACTCCGACATCTTGACATCCTAGACCACCTAATCCCTAGACCCAATTAAACTCACTCAAACCTCATTCATCATCTTAGTGTAACAATTTATGAACTCATTAATCTACTCACCTGTCCTTCCACAATCAATTCACACACCCACAAACCCACTATTCCGCCCACAAATTCACAATTTTACCCCATCCATCAATCCACCCACCCACCCACATCATCCTTCGATCCACCACTCGCCAGCCATATTAACCCTCGCCTCACACTCGGTTA
Source organism: Megaustenia siamemsis (assembly GCA_032433765.1). Lineage (NCBI taxonomy): Eukaryota > Metazoa > Mollusca > Gastropoda > Stylommatophora > Ariophantidae > Megaustenia > Megaustenia siamemsis. Next base: position 16,914,700 of record JAVIAB010000104.1, read on the forward strand.
GTCATTCTATATCGACACCAAACACTCACGTCGATAATGAACCGGATCTGCTTAATGTAGGAGACCTCCGTGTGCAGCAACTCCCACACCGCTTCCTGGTGTTCAATTTGACGTTTTGTCAGGCTCTGTGAAATGGATCATTACTACCATTAATGCGGTAATGACAACAACAATTAATAATAACAACAACAACAGGGAGCAAGTGGACTTGAGGCTAATGAGGACAAGTTGACAGCAAAGACTTCGTTCGATTGTTTCTGGATAGATCAAGCCCCAAATATGTTAGTTAGTTGGTTAGTTAGTTAATTAATTAGTTGGTTAAATAGTAGTAGCCTTCGTCAGTCATAGTTGACTATAGTAGCCTTCGTCAGTCATAGGTGACTATAGTAGCCTTCGTCAGTCATAGGTGACTATAGTAGCCTTCGTCAGTCATAGGTGACTATAGTAGCCTTCGTCAGTCATAGTTGACTATAGTAGCTTCCGTCAGCAATAGTTGACTATAGTAGCTTCCGTCAGTAATAGTTGACTATAGTAGCTTCCGTCAGCAATAGTTGACTATAGTAGCTTCCGTCAGCAATAGTTGACTATAGTAGCTTCCGTCAGCAATAGTTGACTATAGTAGCTTCCGTCAGCAATAGTTGACTATAGTAGCCTCCGTCAGTCATAGTTGACTATAGTAGCCTCCGTCAGTCATAGTTGACTATAGTAGCCTCCGTCAGTCATAGTTGACTATAGTAGCCTCCGTCAGTCATAGTTGACTATAGTAGCCTCCGTCAGCCATAGTTGACTATAGTAGCTTCCGTCAGCAATAGTTGACTATAGTAGCCTCCGTCAGCAATAGTTGACTAAAGTAGCTTCCGTCAGCAATAGTTGACTATAGTAGCCTCCGTCAGTCATAGTTGACTATAGTAGCCTCCGTCAGCAATAGTTGACTATAGTAGCTTCCGTCAGCAATAGTTAACTATAGTAGCCTCCGTCAGCAATAGTTGACTATAGTAGCCTCCGTCAGCAATAGTTGACTATAGCAGCCTCCGTCAGTCATAGTTGACTATAGTAGCCTTCGTCAGTCATAGTTGACTATAGTAGCCTTCGTCAGTCATAGTTGACTATAGTAGCCTTCGTCAGTCATAGTTGACTATAGTAGCCTTCGTCAGTCATAGTTGACTATAGTAGCCTTCGTCAGTCATAGTTGACTATAGTAGCCTTCGTCGGTCATAGTTGACTATAGTAGCCTCCGTCAGTCACAGTTGACTATAGTAGCCTTCGTGAGTCATAGTTGACTATAGTAGCCTTCGTCAGTCATAGTTGACTATAATAGCCTTCGTCAGTCATAGTTGACTATAGTAGCCTTCGTCAGTCATAGTTGACTATAGTAGCCGTCGTTAGTCATAGTTGACTATAGTAGCCACCATCAGTCATAGTTGACTATAGTAGCCTCCATCATTCATAGTTGACTATAGTAGCCTCCATCATTCTTTTCTTCCTCTTCATCTTTTCTATTCTTCTACTTTCTTCGGCTATTCTTTTCTTCTTTTTTCTTCTTCATCGTTGTCCTCTTCTTCCTTTTCAACTCTCCGTGAAGCGTATATCTTTATCAAAGACATTCCAAGCCTTCCTGTTTCTTGCTAGTCTCATAAGATCGCTCAATGCCTTCCCCATCTTCTTCCTCTTCTCTTCTCCCAACTATCTTCTCCAAGTATATCTCGGCCTTCCCCTATGTCTTCTGCCCTGGGGATTCCAAAAAGGGATGCGTCTGGCTATTAAAGCTGACAATATGTTCATCATGTAATAGATAAAACTCCAGCTTGCACTAAACGTCTCATCAAATGTACAACCCTTAACTAGTAACAAATAAAAACAAAAACAACCCTAGCCAACCAGACATAGTTGAGCGTTATTCTGAGTCGTAAACTGACTTTATACTTCAACTGGGGGACTAGTTGGTCTCGAGGTCTGGAGACAGAGAGGTTGTGGGTTCAAATCCCGGTTGGTTTGGATTTTTATTTATGATTTCTCTCTGCGGCAACCACCCCTGGTCTCAGCAGCGAGGCTCCGGCGTGAAACGTCAATTACTCATCGACGGAAAAAATGTGAGTACCTCCGAAGTCGGAGTTATCTGAAGAGATAGAGGGAAGCAAAGAGAGAAAATACCAGACAGCTTAAGAAAATGGCTTGGCAGAAGGTCAACAACAGAAATGATAAAGAACTGTCGAGATCGAAGGTTGTGGAGATACATGATCACCTACGCCCGCAACCCGGTACTTGATGATTAATTATTTGTGATCTTTTTTCGAAGATAGTTCAAGGTTGGTTCTGCGCCGGACTGTTCTCTCTTAGCCTTATTCTGTCCCATCTGGTCATCACAGTTCCTTCCACCAAACCTAAACATCTCACTTTTGTAATGACTAACTTCCGTTTCTGACTCGTTGTGATTATCCATGTTTAGCATTGACAGTATCATCATCACCATCATGTGCCATACCGGTTGGCGTAGGCGATCATGTCCCTCCACAATCTTCTATCCACAGTGCATCGTATCAGTTCTGTTGTTGACTGTTTTCCATTCCATTACACCAAGCTATCCAGTATTTTCTCTCTTTGTCGTCCGCAATCTCTCTTTCCTTTTATTTTGCCAGTTGTAACCAAGTATTCCAACTTTCCTCTTCTCATGATGTGCCCGAAAAATGTGCATTGCTTCTTTCTGATGTTTTTTAAGAGCTCCCTTTTTGTGTTGGCCTCTTTGAGAACTTCCTCATTGGTCTTTTTAGCTGTCCAGGGAACTTTCAACATTCATCTGAGAAATCCCATCTCTGTGGCCTCTAATTGTCTTTTCCTTTGTTTGTTTACTGTCCATGATTCGCTTCCCTAGGTCAGAATTGGTTCTATATAGCACCGATGAATTCTCTTTCTCATTTTTATTGACATAGATTTGCTGCACAAGATATTTTTCATTTTCTGAAATGCTATTTTGGCCTGAGCTATTTTGCTTTTTATTTCTGTGGTGCATCTCCCATCTGGTGTTATTATTGTATTGGCAGTATAGAGTTGAATCAACAACTCTTTGTTCGCTGTTGATGGGAGAGAAGAAAAAAAAAAACTAGCAAAAATTCCCGCCATAGAGTAGATAAAGAAACAACAGATACAATGTTTGGCCACGTGATAAGGCAGAATGATTAAAACACAACACAAGTCTTCAAGAAACGTTGCGAGAACACCAGACCTAAGGGCCGACCACGAAACATGATGGTTTGATGGAATGTTAGAAATGTTTGCAAACATAACAGCATGAGAGGTCAACAGAAGAGGAAAAGTCCGCAAATTATATCTCCCTTCGATGCTGGAAAGAAAATGAGGAAGAAAAGAGTAGGACGAAGTTGTTGATGAAAACTATTTTCTATTGTGAATGAGGTGGTAATTTGTCAAATAATGTGATCTTCATAAGCTGATTAAAATAATAATAATAATAAAAATAATAATAATAATAATAATAATAACAATAATAATAATAATAACAATAATAATAACAATAATAATAATAATAATAATAATAGAAAATAATAATAATAATAATACCAATAATAATAACAATAACAATAACAATAATAATAATAATAATAATAATATAAATAATAATAATAATAATAACAATAATAACAATAATAATAACAATAATAATAACAATAACAATAATAATAATAATAATAAAAAATAATACTAATAATAATTATAATAATGACAAACCCCAATAAAGACGTTCCCCTCATGCAATTAAATCATTTCTATATTTAGACGTGACTGTTTCTCAAGAATGCAACTATTTGGTCATAACTTTAGTTGTGTTCGCTAACAGCTGACCTACTCTGACACGTTGATTTATTTGTCGAGATAGTTTATTATTATCATTATTGAAGATATGGTTATAGTTACTCGAAGGTCCCGGTATCACTGCAAACGAATTGAAATCCATAATTGCTCAACCGCCCGTGCCAGTGGAATTATCCGAGTGAAAACTCATCTCATTGAAGGATCCAAACAAAGAAAGGCAGCTGCAGTCCCCATCATAGTAGCTACAGCACATGCCAAAAGACATAAAGCCAAGCGGCACCGAAAGAAACAGAATAGAAAATTGAAGCCTTTGAAAAGTGGATTTATAGAAGAATAGGTAGAATTGGATGGAAAGAAAAGAAAACAAACGACGAAGTTTTTAAAACAACTAAAAATGAAAAGAGAACAAATAGAACAAGACAAATGAAATTTGTGGGGCATGTTATAAGACACAACAGCCTAAAGAAAGTAATATTGGAAGGGAAAATACAAGTTAAAAGAGACAGAGGCAGACCAAGACTAACATCAAAAGTGGACGAGTAACATCAAAAGATGGAAAAGTCACTCTATGACAATCTGCACTATCAAAGCAAGAGACAGAGTGGAATGGCGCTCCATGGTAGCCAACCTTCAATGCGAAGACGCACTCAATGATGATGATGATGATGATGATGATGATGATGATGATGATGATGATGATGATGATGATGATGATGATGATGATGATGATAATGGTACCGAAAGTGAATGCAGCTGATCTGTACAAGACATGAATTGGCGTCTTAATACGCGAGTTTTCACCCATATGTCCTCGGTCGCCTATCCAGAAAGTGTTCGGAGACTTCTGGATATTGTCGCTTCAAGCATCGAAACTCACGATACGAGGCGGCATTCCTCACTTTCCTAAAGCACTATCTTGGTGCCCATTTCTGGCATCGGCTGGGACGACCGCTGGGGTATTAATTTCCAACCATGAGCACAACTCCATCTTCTTCTTTTCTCTTTCTCACTGATACCTAAAAGGTGTCGTGGTTTATATCATTTGTCGTTCTTGAGCTGCTCGAACTGTCTGAATTAGTGATTTTCCTTTGTTGTTACATGTCTCTGTTACTGCATCTATCCATCTTCTTCTTTTCTCTTTCACACTGATACCTAAAAGGTGTCGTGGTTTATATCATTTGTCGTTCTTGAGCTGCTCGAACTGTGTGAATTAGTGATTTTCCTTTGTTGTTACATGTCTCTGTCACAGCATCTATCCATCTTCTTCTTTTCTCTTTCACTGATACCTAAAAGGTGTCGTGGTTATATCATTTGTCGTTCTTGAGCTGCTCGAACTGTCTGAATTAGTGATTTTCCTTTGTTGTTACATGTCTCTGTCACTGCATCTATCCATCTTCTTATAGGTCTTACTTTTGGTTTTTTTCCATGCATTCTCGAGAAGAACGCCCTTGATGGCGATTGGTAATGATTCATTCTGACCAGGTGGCCCAACCATTTAAGTTGTTGTTCTATATATTCTTGGCAGGGTTTTATTCTACCATTTTTCTTATGGTTTCATTTGGTATTCTATCTCTTCTTGTGTTGTTTGTTACTTTTCTCGAGCATCGCATCTCACATGTATTGATCTTTCTTAAATGTGATTTAGAAAGGGTCCATATTTGACTTTCATAGCACAAAGTTGGTATGAAGATGCTATTTATCATTTGTTGTTTAGCTGCCATAGAAATGTTTGGATGTCTTAGCAATGTCTAGAAGATTACATAAATACAAATTTAACACGTTCAATAAGCCAACATAATCTCTTTGGACAATCGAATTCATCACCACTACAGAATCCTAATCAATCACACCACAGAATCCTAATCAATCACACTACAGAATCCTAATCAATCACACTACAGAATCCTAATCAATCACACCACAGAATCCTAATCAATCACACTACAGAATTCTAATCAATCACACCACAGAATCCTAAACAATCACACCACATAATCCTAATCATTCACACTAGATAACCCTAATCAATCACACTACAGAATCCTAATCAATCACACTAGATAATCCTAATCAATCACACTACAGAATCCTAATCAATCATACTACAGAATCCTAATCAATCACACTACAGAATCCTAATCAATTACATTACAGAATCCTAATTAATCACACTACAGAATCATAATCAATCGCATTGCAGCATCCTAATCAATCACACTACAGAATCCTAACCAATCACACTACAGAATCCTAAACAATCAGACTACAGAATCCTAATCAATCACACTACAGAATCCTAATCAATCACACTACAGAATCCTAAACAATCACACTACAGAATCCTAATCAATCACACTACCGAATCCTAATCAATCACACTACAGAATCCTAATCAATCACACTACAGCATCCTAATCAATCACACTACAGAATCCTAATCAATCATACTACAGAATCCTAATCAATCACACCACAGAATCCTAATCAATCACACTACAGAATCCTAATCAATCACACTACAGCATCCTAATCAATCACACTACAGCATCCTAATCAATTACACTACAGAATCCTAATCAATCACACTACAGAATCCTAATCAATCACACTACAGAATCCTAATCAATCACACCACAGAATCCTAATCAATCACACTACAGCATCCTAATCAATCACACTACAGAATCCTAATCAATCACACTACAGCATCCTAATCAATCACACTACAGAATCCTAATCAACCACACTACAGAATCCTAATCAATCACACTACATAATCTTAATCAATCACACTACAGAATCCTAATCAATCACACTACAGAATCCTAATCAATCACACCACAGAATCCTAATCAATCACACTACAGAATCCTAATCATTCACACTACATAATCCTAATAAATCACACTACAGAATCCTAATCAATCACACCACAGAATCCTAATCAATCACACCACAGAATCCTAATCAATCACACTACAGAATTCTAATCAATCACACTACAGAATCCTAATCAATCACACTACAGAATCCTAATCAATCACACCACAGAATCCTAATCAATCACACTACATAATCCTAATCAATCACACTACAGAATCCTAATCAATCACACTACAGAATCCTAATCAATCACACTGCCGCATCCTAATCAATCACACTACAGAATCCTAATCAATCACACTACATAATCCTAATCATTCACACTACATAATCCTAATCAATCACACTAGATAATCCTAATCAATCACACTACAGAATCCTAATGAATCATACTACAGAATCCTAATCAATCACAGTACAGAATCCTAATCAATTACATTACAGAATCCTAATTAATCACACTACAGAATCCTAATCAATCACACTGCAGCATCCTAATCAATCACACTACAGAATCAATAATCAATTACACTACAGAATCAATAATCAATTACACTACAGAATCCTACTCAATCTGGTCCTGCAGTTCAAATCAATTCTATCATTGCGGCCTCTATACCATATTTATGATATTCTGATTATTTCATTTGAGGTTAATAAATAAAGCTCGCATAATCAGTGCTGTCGTCGCGAGACGTTCAGGCTAGAACTTTAATTTCAACCGCGATTTAAAAAAAGGAAGAAAAACAAAAACTATCTCCAATCTCTCTCTCCCTCTCTCTCTTCCTCTCTCTATCTCTCTCTCTTTCTCTCTCAGTCTCTACCTATATTCATTTCAATTAAAAACAAAAAATCTCACTTCTTATCTCACTCAATCTTACCTCTTATCTCACTGAATCTCACCTCTTATCACACTCAATCTCATCACTTATCTCACTGAATCTCACCTGTTATCTCACAGAATTTCACCTGTTATCTCACTGAATCTCACCTCTTATTTCACTCAATCTCACCTCTTATCTCACTTAATCTCACCTCTTATTTCACTGAATCTCACCTGTTATCTCAATGAATCTCACCTGTTATCTCACTCAATGTCACCTCTTATCTCACTCAATCTCACCTCTTATCACACTCAATCTCACCATTTATCTCACTGAATCTCACCGAATTTCACCTGTTATCTCACTGAATCTCACCTCTTATTTCACTGAATCTCACTGAATCTCACCTCTTTTTTCACGGAATCTCACCTGTTATCTCACTCAATCTCACCTCTTATCTCACTTAATCTCACCTCTTATCTCACTCCATTTCACCTTTCATCTCATTTAATCTTACCTCTTACCTCACTCAATCTCACCTCTTATCTCACTTAATCTCACCTCTTATCTCATTTAATATCACCTCTTATCTCAGTAAATTGCACCTCTTATCTCATTTAATCTCAACCCTTACCTCACTCAATCACACCTTTTATCTCATTTAATCTGACCTCTTACCTCATTCAATCTCACCTCTTATCTCACCTCTTATCTCACTTAATCTCACCTCTTATCGCACTCAATGTCACCTCATATCTCACCTAATCTCACCTCTTATATCACTCAATCTCACCTCTTACCTCATTCAATCTCACCTCTTATCTCACTTAATCTCACCCTTTATCTCACTCAATCTCACCTCTTATATCACTCAATCTCACCTCTTACCTCATTCAATCTCACCTCTTATCTCACTTAATCTCACCTTTTATCTCACTCAATCTCACCTCTTATCTCACTTAATCTCACCTTTTATCTCACTCAATCTCACCTCTTATCTCACTCAATCTCACCTTTTATCTCACTCAATCTCACCTCTTATCTCACCTAATCTCACTCGTGAATCACACTCACCGAATATCGACACTCGATCTTACCTCGTGATTTCCAACCACCATTTTCCACGAGGATTCGATCTCGAAAATACTTTCATCAAATTCCTGACAAACAGGTAGCCCCTGCAAACTGTACCTGCCCAGTAGGTCAAGCAGCTGGTCCTGTCTCTCCTTCTCCTGAAACAAGAAAGAAAAGAAAACAACATCAAGAAAGTACGAGAACTTTTTAAGTGAATGCAGTGGCGTATTACGGGAGAAGATATGGTGGGAAGGTGGCTATCAATGTATTATCAATATTTCAAAAGAAAAAATAAATAAAAAAGGGATGATAATGATAATACAGCATTGCAGGTTAGGTGGGGAAATAATTGATTGTTTCAGCGGTTAGCAAATCAGATTCTTACATTGTTCTGGTCGCTGGCAACTCACATACTTGACTTGTTCTGGGCGCTGACAACTCACATGCTTGACTTGTTCTGGGCGCTGACAACTCACATACTTGACTTGTTCTGGGCGCTGACAACTCACATGCTTGACTTGTTCTGGGCGCTGACAACTCACATACTTGACTTGTTCTGGGCGCTGACAACTCACATACTTGACTTGTTCTGGGCGCTGACAACTCACATGCTTGACTTGTTCTGGGCGCTGACAACTCACATACTTGACTTGTTCTGGGCGCTGACAACTCACATGCCTGACTTGTTCTGGGCGCTGACAACTCACATACTTGACTTGTTCTGGGCGCTGACAACTCACATACTTGACTTGTTCTGGGCGCTGACAACTCACATGCTTGACTTGTTCTGGGCGCTGACAACTCACATAATTGACTTGTTCTGGGCGCTGACAACTCACATACTTGACTTGTTCTGGTCGCTGGCAACTCACATACTTGACTTGTTCTGGGCGCTGACAACTTAAATACTTGACTTGTTCTGACCGTTGACAACTCACATACTTGACTTGTTTCGGGAGTTGACAACTCACATACTTGGCTTGTTCTGGGCGATGACAACTCACATACTTGACTTTTTCTGACCGTTGACAACTCACATACTTGACTTGTTTCGGGAGTTGACAACTCACATACTTGGCTTGTTCTGGCCGCTGACAACTCACATACTTGACTTGTTCTGGGCGGTGACAACTCACATTCTTGACTTGTTCACGGTGATGACAACTCACATACTTGACTTATTCACTGCGATGACAACTCACATACTTGACTTGTTCACGGTGATGACAACTCACATACTTGACTTGTTCTGGGCGGTGAAAACTCACATACTTGACTTGTTCACTGCGACGACAACTCACATACTTGACTTGTTCACGGCGGTGACAACTCACATACTTGGCTTGTTCATGGCGATGACAACTCACATACTTGACTTGTTCACTGCGATGACAACTCACATACTTGACTTGTTCACTGCGATGACAACTCACATACTTGACTTGTTCACTGCGACGACAACTCACATACTTGACTTGTTCACTGCGATGACAACTCACATACTTGACTTGTTCTGGGCGGTGAAAACTCACATACTTGACTTGTTCACTGCGATGACAACTCACATACTTGACTTGTTCACTGCGATGACAACTCACATACTTGACTTGTTCACTGCGATGACAACTCACATACTTGACTTGTTCACTGCGATGACAACTCACATACTTGGCTTGTTCATGGCGATGACAACTCACATACTTGGCTTGTTCATGGCGATGACAACTCACATACTTGACTTGTTCACTGCGATGACAACTCACATACTTGACTTGTTCACTGCGATGACAACTCACATACTTGGCTTGTTCATGGCGATGACAACTCACATACTTGACTTGTTACCCGCGACAACTCACATACTTGACTTGTTCACTGCGATGACAACTCACATACTTGGCTTGTTCACTGCGATGACAACTCACATACTTGACTTTTTCACGGCGATGACAACTCACATATGTCATTGAAACTTTAATTCATGAGCTTTTACTGACATTTAGTTGATGAGCATTCACTGACATTTTAGTTGATTCTCCTTACGCATGTCTTTCCAGGAAAGATAAAACAGACACGCTTCTTCTGTTCAACATTCAAAGTATTAGGGAAAGCCATGATCTTAAAACGTAAATATTTGTGGTTTGTAAAATTAAATATTCCACCTCAGAAACCCTAAGCTTTGCCAACCTGTTATCTTCTTGATATACGCATTAACTCTTTAACTACCACTGATTAGTGTACAGTACGGCAGACTTTTTTGTAAAAAGACCAGCGTACTGTGTACTGAACGGCTGACAGTCACCACGTTTTTGTTTTGTTACTGGCTTATTTAAACATTTTTTTAAAAGTTGGAACAAGTTAAAAATCTCTAGTAAAATGTTTATTTTTACAGAATTTGACATTAGGCACAAATATAGCGCACATACAAAACTATCAAACAAAATATTGACATAAGCGGAGAATCGTAAGTTGTGACTGACGTGTCGCAAATTGAAACTACTTCCATCAAATATCAGTTTTAAGAATGAGAGAGATGTTTTAGGCTCAACACATCTTCAATCGTTCATCTTCTTCTACCTTTCAGCTCCCTGTGGAGCATAGGTCTTCAACAAACACTTTTCAAATCGTTATATTTCTTGTCATTCTTTTAAGATCATTCCATGTCTTCCCCATCATCTTCATCTCTGCTCCTGCCTGTCTTCTCCAAGAATTTCTTGGTCGTCCTCTTTGTCTTTTCCACTGGGGATTCCAAAAAAGTGGCTGTCGTGTAATACTCTCAGTTGGCTTCCGTAGTGTGTGTCCTATCCAGCGTCATCGTCTTCGCTGTATCTCTTTATCCACTGGTATTTGACTGGTGCATTTCCATAATTCTATGTTAGAGATTTTGTTCTGCCATTTCCATTCTTTTATTCTGCGTAAGCATCCATTAATGAAAGTCTGTATCTTCATGATTGCCATTTTAATTGTTCTCCATGTTTCACAGTCATATAATAAGACTGAATTAACATTGGAGTTCAACATTTTTATTTTAGTATTAAGCCTAATTTCTTTGGACTTCCATATGTTTCCCAGTGCAGCAAATGCTCCTCTTGCTTTTGATATCCTTGTTTTGGTATCATTTTCTGTTCATAAACAGAACATGTTGAATCTTCATCCATAAATGTTGCTAACTTTATGAGAAGGTTAGAACTAAAATGTCACTTTTGAGTGAAAATAAACAGCAGTGAACATTAGCAGATCATGGAACAAAAAAAATGAAGAAGAAGAAAGGACAAAAACAGGCTATAATATAAATACTTGAAGCTGTTTTGCCCACAAATCGAGTGAGATACAAACTCCCAACCACAGGCCATCTGTCGCAAAAGAATCAATGACATTCTCACAGGAAATCATAAATCGATAACACCGAACGTCCCCTAAACGCAATACGTCGGTGGTTATTAAAAGCTAGCGCGGTATTTTCTGTCAGAAACCAATAAACAAATAGAAGACATATTTCCGCGTGGTATTTATGTGCAATATGTTCCCATAAAACGATGCTGTCTAAGCACTCGCGTATGTCAGACAAGTGTCCCCCCTGGGGATCATAGGGGAAAAGGCGAAAATTTCAAAGTCGGAAAAGTGTCACGACTGTGGAGTGAGAAAGGCGACGGGAGATAGACGAATACACAGGATCAAAATCATCATGTGCCATACCGGTTGGCGTATGGATAATATCCTTCCACAAGCTTCTATCCACAGTGCATCGTAACAATTCTCTTGTGGACTGTATTCCAAGCCATGACACACAGCTATATAATATTTTCTCTCTTTGTAGTCCCCGATCTCTAGTTTCTTTTAGTTTGCCAGTTGTAACCAAGTATTCCAACTTTCCTCTTCTCATGATGCGCCCGAAAAATGTTGATTATTTCTTTCTGATGTTTTTTTAGGATATCCCTTTTTGTGTTGGCCTCTTTGAGAACTTCCTCATTGGTCTTTTTAGCTGTCCAGGAAACTTTTAACATTCTTCTGAGAAATCCATCTCTTTGGCATCGAATCCTCTTGTTTATTTGTTTGTCTACTGTCCATGATTCGCTTCCGAATTGGCTCTATATAGCACTGATGAACTCTCTTTTTCACTTCCAATGACATACATTTATTGAATAAGGCGTTTTTCGTTTTCTGAAATGCTATTTTGACCTGAGCTATTCTGCTTTATACACAAGATATTGTCAGTAACAAGATAAAAAATGGAGGAATGCAAAAAATGCCATGAGAAAATATGTAAAACGTTCAATGAAAGGCATGTAAAATGTGCCAAGTGAAAGTATGTAAAATGTGTCAAGTGAAAGTATGTAAATTGTGTCAAGTCTGAGTATGTAAAATGTGCTAAGTGAAAGAATGCAAAATATGCCAAGTCTAAGTATGTAAAATGTGTCAAGTAAAAGTATGTAAAATGTGCCAAGTGAAAGTATGTAAAATGTGTCAAGTGAAAGTATGTAAAATGTGTCAAGTGAAAGTATGTAAATTGTGTCAAGTCTGAGTATGTAAAATGTGCTAAGTGAAAGAATGTAAAATGTGTCAAGTCTAAGTATGTAAAATGTGCCAAGAGGAGGCACGTAAATTGTGCCAAAGGGAAGTGATTAAAATATATTCATAGGAAGCCTGTAAAATGTGCCAATGAGAAGCATGTAAAATGTACCAACAGGAGGCACGTTAAATATACAAGTTGAGGCATGTACAATGTGCCAGGGAGAACATGTAAAATGTACCAGAGACGGCATGTAAGATCTGCCATGGAGGGCAGGTAAAATGCACCGGGAGAGTATATAAAATTTACTAGAGAGGGTATGTAAGATCTACCAGGGAGGGCATGTAGCATGCACCAAAGGGGGCATGTAAAATGTAACAGGGAGGGCTTGTAAAATGTACCAGAGACGGCATGTAAGATCTACCATGGAGGGCAGGTAAAAATGCACCGGGAGAGTATATAAAATTTACTAGAGAGGTTATGTAAGATCTACCAGGGAGGGCATGTAGCATGCACCAAAGGGGGCATGTAAAATGTAACAGGGAGGGCATGTAAAATGTACCAATGAGACTAATCTAAAATACACTCGTATGTAGCCTGCAGAATATGAGAAGGAGAAGCATGTAAAATGAACCAACGGGAGGCATGTAAAATATACAATTTGAGGCATGTAAAATGTGCCGAGGCTGGTATGTAAAATGTGCTGAGGGGAAGAATGTAAATTACACTCGTAGGAAATCTTCAAAATGTGCCATGAGAAAGTAAGCAAGCAGACAACTACGATATTGTGTGTCAGTTTAGTCCCATTAAAAATAAAAAATATAGTTCAATATAAAATAGAACTTACAATGGAAAATAGTACACGGATAACTTACAATGGAAAAAAGTACACAATAACTTACGATGGAAAAAAGTACACAGATAACTTACGATGGAAAAAAGTACACAGATAACTTACGATGGAAAAAAGTACACAGATAACTTACGATGGAAAAAAGTACACAAATAACTTACGATGGAAAAAAGTACACAAATAACTTACGATGGAAAAAAGTACACAGATAACTTACGATGGAAAAAAGTACACAGATAACTTACGATGGAAAAAAGTACACAGATAACTTACGATGGAAAAAAGTACACAGATAACTTACGATGGAAAAAAGTACACAGATAACTTACGATGGAAAAAAGTACACAAATAACTTACGATGGAAAAAAGTACACAGATAACTTACGATGGAAAATAGTGCACAAATAACTTACAATGGAAAAAAGTACACAGATAACTTACGATGGAAAAAAGTACACAAATAACTTACGATGGAAAATAGTACACAGATAACCTACGATGGAAGAAAGTACACAAATAACTTACGATGGAAAAAAGTACACAAATAACTTACGATGGAAAAAAGTACACAGATAACTTACGATGGAAAAAAGTACACAGATAACTTACGATGGAAAATAGTACACAGATAACTTACGATGGAAAATAGTACACAGATAACTTACGATGGAAAAAAGTACACAAATAACTTATAATGGAAAAAAGTACACAAATAACTTACGATGGAAAATAGTACACAGATAACTTACGATGGAAAAAAGTACACAAATAACTTATAATGGAAAAAAGTACACAAATAACTTACGATGGAAAATAGTACACAGATAAATTAAAGATGAAAAGAACACACAAATAAATTAAAAATGAAAATAGTGCACAAATAAATTAAAAATGAAAAGTAGTACACAGATTGTAGCCTGGGAAGGAGGAATGTAGAGGAATAATTGTAGTAGGGACGGTGTGAGGAGAATTGAGAGAAACACCGTTTGTAGGGGAAGGTTACATTCACGGGATGTTAGGATGAACTGTTGTTTGAGTAAGTAGAGATGGGAGAGTCTCATGATGTTGGGATGAACTGTTGTTTGAGTAAGTAGAGATGGGAGAGTCTCATGATGTTGGGATGAACTGTTGTTTGAGTAAGTAGAGATGGGAGAGTCTCATGATGTTGGGATGAACTGTTGTTTGAGTAAGTAGAGATGGGAGAGTCTCATGATGTTGGGATGAACTGTTGTTTGAGTAAGTAGAGATGGGAGAGTCTCATGATGTTGGGGACCGGTGAGTAGCACGAAGGAGTAAACATAAATATGGGAGTATAATGTGAGATAGAGGTAATGACGTCAAGAGAAGTCATTGGCTAGGAAATTAAGGAAGTAGCGGTTGATTGGCTGGGGTAAGAAGTACTTAAGGCCATGCAGAGGGATTTTGAAAAAAAAATTCACATGTAAGCTAAAGACTAAGAAGACTGGCGCACGCCACTAGATCGAGTGACCTTAGTAGCCATAGTAGTGCATATTCTCTGTGTTTTATAGTAGTGGATAGGAGGAAGTTTGATGAGATGCTATGTGGAGCTGACATGTAGATAAAACTCTCATGTAGGAGAGGGACTCGAAAGTGAGTACAAGAGTCAGAGGTACCTAGCTTACATTGATACCCGAGCGGAGATGTCAGTCCGCTGGGTTTTATGGTTGTACATTGCTGTTTGTGGAGTTATGAAATTAAAATCTTATTATGTTTTCACACGAGAGACTTACGTGTGGAATTGATTCGTTGAAACATGTTTATTATAGATCAACCGAACGCCCGGAGTCAAACATAACGCGAAGTACAGATATTAGACAGTTGATACCAACAACTGAGTAAAGATCTTAAAGGAAGAGGAGCGGCGACAGTGAAAGGAAATCACAAAAAAAAAACAATTAGCCTGTATAATATAGACAGGTAGACGCTGTACAATTAGCCTGTATAATATAGACAGGTAGACGCTGTACAATTAGCCTGTATAATATAGACAGGTAGACGCTGTACAATTAGCCTGTATCATATAGACAGGTAGACGCTGTACAATTAGCATGTATCATATAGACAGGTAGACGCTGTACAATTAGCCTGTATCATATAGACAGGTAGACGCTGTACAATTAGCCTGTATAATATAGACAGGTAGACGCTGTACAATTAGCCTGTATCATATAGACAGGTAGACGCTGTACAATTAGCCTGTATCATACAGACAGGTAGACGCTGTACAATTAGCCTGCATCATATAGACAGGTAGACGCTGTACAATTAGCCTGTATCATATAGACAGGTAGACGCTGTACAATTAGCCTTTATCATATAGACAGGTAGACGCTGTACAATTAGCCTGTATCATATAGACAGGTAGACGCTGTACAATTAGCCTGTATCATACAGACAGGTAGACGCTGTACAATTAGCCTGTATCATACAGACAGGTAGACACCGTACAAATAGCCTGTATCATACAGACAGGTAGACACTGTACAATTAGCCTGTATCATACAGACAGGTAGACACTGTACAATTAGCCTGTATCATACAGACAGGTAGACACTGTACAAATAGCCTGTATCATACAGACAGGTAGACACTGTACAATTAGCCTGTATCATACAGACAGGTAGACGCTGTACAATTAGCCTGTATCATACAGACAGGTAGACGATGTAGAGCTCGGCGTTCAGGCGTGGTCTGTGCTACGTTAAAGACAACAGGTTACAACGGCCTACCATCGTGAAGACGTCCAGTTTATGGCGACCGTGTTACCCAGTTACCTTGTGATCCCTTTGAACCTGGAAGCGTTACATTTACCGAGTGAAGCGCGAGTGAAGCGTTGTGAACGGGCATCATACGACATCTTTTCAGTATTTACATTGATGTTTATGTCACATTGTGTGACTTTGTTCAGCCCAGACAATCCCTATTCCTTATCTTTCACAAGCTAACTTACAATAGAAAGTAGTACACAGATAACTTACTACAGAAAGTAGTACACAGATAACTTACTACAGAAAGTAGTACACAGATAACTTACTACAGAAAGTAGTACACAGATAACTTACAATGGAAAATAGTACACAGATAACTGAACATGGAAAGTAGTACATAGATAACTTACAATAGAAAGTAGTACACAGATAACTTACTACAGAAAGTAGTACACAGATAACTTACAATGGAAAATAGTACACAGATAATTGAACATGGAAAGTAGTACACAGATAACTTAGAATAGAAAGTAGTACACAGATAACTTAGAATAGAAAGTAGTACACAGATAACTTAGAATAGAAAGTAGTACACAGATAACTTAGAATAGAAAGTAGTACACAGATAACTTACAATAGAAAGTAGTACACAGCAACTTACAATAGAAAGTAGTACACAGATAACTTACACTAGAAAGTAGTACACAGATAACTTACAATAGAAAGTAGTAAACAGATAACTTACAATAGAAAGTAGTACACAGATAACTTACACTAGAAAGTAGTACACAGCTGTTAATTAAATACAATAAAATAGTCAGGATGTGATGAAAACAATATAAAACGATCTTTAACTGACCCGCTGATATTGTGACTTAGAACGCGACACGGCTCGACTAACTAAACACTACTTAAACTAATTCAACAAAGTTTCAATTTAGCTAAAAATTGTCCACTCACCTTCCAGCTATGTCTTATAGAAATCGGAGACAATGGCCAGGACACTCTATTGTGTGGGTCTGCATTGCTTCTTCCTGATCTCATTCTCACGGCCTCTGAGGTTGGTACTTTAGTTGCATTCACAGGAAGTAAATATTCCTTCATGTGGGAACTATTCAATGACAACTGTCCACGAGAATTCATTTAGAAAGTATGTGCTATACGTCCTCTAATTTAGAACATGAAAATAGTGTTCTCTAATTTACAACCTGGAGTTTTCTCGAATTTAGAATTTGAAATATAGTATTCTCCAATTTAGAAGTTGAAAATAGTATCGTCTAGTTTTGTAACGCAAAAACAGTGTCCTCTAATCTAGAAAACGAAAACAGTCTCGCTAATTTAGAACCAGACACTAGTGGCCTCTAATTTAGAACTCAAAAACAGTGTCCTCTAATTTAGAACTCAAAAACAGTGTCCTCTAATTTAGAACTCAAAAACAGTGTCCTCTAATCTAGAAAATGAAAACAGTCTCGCTAATTTAGAACCAGACACTAGTGTCCTCTAATTTAGAACATAAAAATAGTAATCTCTGCTTTAGAAGGTGACAAACAATAGTGTTCTATAACTTATAAAGAAATATAGTGTCCTCTAATTTAGAACGTCAAAATAGTGTTTACTAACTTAGGGCGTGAAAATAGTGTTCTCTAATTTACAACGCAAAAATAGTGTTCTCTAATTTAGGACGTGAAAATAGTGTTCTCTAATTTAGGACGTGAAAATAGTGTTCTCTAATTTAGGACGTGAAAATAGTGTTCTCTAATTTAGGACGTGAAAATAGTGTTCTCTAATTTAGAGCGCCAAAATAGTGTTTTCTAATTTAGGACGTCAAAATAGTGTTCTCTAATTTAGGATGTAAAAATAGTCTTCTCTAATTTAGGATGTAAAAATAGTCTTCTCTAATTTAGAACGTCAAAATATAGTTCTCTAATTTAGGACGTGAAAATGGTCTTCTTTAATTTAGAACGCGAAAATAGTCTTCTCTAATTTAGAACGCGAAAATAGTCTTCTCTAATTTAGAACATGAAGTATAGTGTTCTCTAATTTAGAAGCTGAAAATAGTGTTGTCTATTTTAGAACGCGAAAAGAGTATCCTTTAATTTATAACGCGAGAAGAGTATTCTCTAATCTAGAACATAAAAATAGTCTCCTCTAATTTAGAACCTGACAATAGCATCCTCTAATTTAGAACATCAAAAATGTCTTCTAATTCAGAACATGAAAATAGTATCGTCTAATTTTGAACCAGAAAATAGTGTTCACTAATTTAGAACAGGAAACAGTGATCTCTACTGTATAACGTGACAAACAAATAGTGTTCTCTAATTTAGAACGTGAAAATAGTGTTCTCTAATTTAAAGTGAAAATAGAGTTCCCTAATTTAGAATGTGAAAACAATTTTCTATAATATAGAATACAAAAATAGAAGGTGAAGTTGCATCCAATAATTTAGATCTCTAGAATAATTACCTCGGCAACTGAACATGTAAATATATTCTCTAACGTTAAACGAAACGAAATTCCTCTCTTTAGCAGCGCAACAAATAACAACTTTCTCCAAGCCTCCTACAGTCAACATGCAGCCCACAGACGTACAGTAAATATTATATACTTTCAACAACCAAAAATATAATCCCCATATTCTTTCTCATATTGAGCGGTATATTAAAAACCATTGCGCTACTGTAATCCTCTAAAATTCTGTTCAATTCGGACAAAGGGAATTTAGAGAAACTTATCGGATTTAGAACAGATGCGCGACAGGAAATGTTTACTGTGTACAAAAGAATTACGTTGGATATTAAATGATCAATAAAGTTTAATAAAATGAATAAAAACTATGGCAAAATATAATGTGAACGTGTTTGAGGTTTACAACAGTTTTACAGAGAACAAATTCAGAGAGTATCAACAAGGCATAACATGGCGTTTAATTAAATATAAATAAATTAAAATCTTGCATCGTTAATATAAAAATCATACGGAAGAGACAATCTATATTTATTGGGCATGTGATGTGAAAAGAAGGCATTGAGAATATTGTTACAACAGGCAGAATGAATGGAAAGAAGAGCAGAGGAAAACATAGAGAGATAATATTGAACAGCTTATCCAAATGGGAAAATAAAAGAACACCGACTGAAATTATGATATGTATGAAGGACCACAATCAAGCACTAATATCTTCAGTAATAAAGAAAAGACGATGGTCATATGTTGGACATGTGATGAGAAGAGATAATAACCGAATAGCAAAGCAAGCCCTCATATGGAAACAACAGGTAAGAGGAAAAGAGGAAGACCCAGGGAGACACTGAGAAGAACATTGATGAGAGAGGCAAGAGCAGCAGGAATCGGCTCCCTCAATGAGATAGAGCAGCTTGCACAGAACAGAGACAGATGGCGAGATTTGATAAAATATCTTTAAAAGAAAACTGCTAGAACAAAAAAATCAGATAGGAGAAGGTGTATCTTGGTCTACGCCCTATGGGCCGGCTACGGCTCGAAAGGTCAATAGATAGATAGATAGATGAAGAACCGCGTGATGTGGAGAAACGTGATCGCATACGCCAACTGGCATGACATCTGATGATGAAAATCTATTTATCTCATCTATTTTTCGTTCGCCTCAAGCATAGTCTATATCTGAATTGTCGTTTCAGGTATCAATTTTACTGTGATGGTGATAATATTCAGGATATAGAGAAGGCAACCCATAGCAGTTACCTTTCAGAGATGAAGATGTTAGTGACATCATAATGATGTGGGGAGGGTCAGAAGAATGGTCAGTTCACTTTTTGTGGTTTCCCCTAAGCCCCCTAGAAATTAAAAAAAAAAAAAAAAAGAATTATCTCTGTCACACATCTAAAGTGGCTGGGTAGACACCGGGAGCCTATTATGTCAGAAAACAATTTTTGACTGAACTGACATTTTTTTTTTCGTTCGCCAGCTTTTACCTCTGACGATGTCCCTAGAGACTAGAAACTAAATTTGCGTGTTAATCCATTTTTTGCTAGTATCCGTGTGCACAAGGGTCCCTCGCCGCACAGGCAGATAACTCCGACTTCGGAGGTACTCATATTCTTTCCGTCCATGAGTAATTGACGTTTCAAGCCAGGCCTCGCTGCTGAGACCAGAGGTGGTTGCCGCAGAGAGAAATCATAAATAAAAAACCCAACCGGTGTAGCCAGGATTTGAACCCACAACCTCTCTGTCTCGAGGCCGGCGTCTTGCCTCGAGACCATCCAGTCCCCTAATGTCCTTTTAAGGAATGATGACGAAGAGGTGTACTCCTTTAGTCATCGAGCGAACGGAATCAAGTAAAGTGAAATTTCGCATTTCCATCCATTACTTCCGGAACATTCCTGCTCAGGGGGGCAGACATCTCACCTCCAGACAATCTAATTCCTTGTTACTTTTTTACATTTTGATGTAGAGAACATCGCACGTTTGTTTGTTTGTTTGTTGTAAGGATCATCCTCACTGCACACCGGACGAACTCATGGGTGCTCCAATATCCCCCTCGAGAATATCGAGAAAAACTGAGAAGAATCCTGGCCCACGTGCACGAACTCCGTAGCACGGTCTGAGATGCAAAGGTGTGGCCAGGTTTCTGCTGACAACTTTGCCTGGGAAGCAGTCACATTTAATGTACCAGTCAAATACCAGTGGATAAAGAGTTACAATAAAAACGACGGCGCTGGATAGGATAAACACTGCGGAAGACAACTGGGAGTATTACATAACAGGCCCTTTTTTGGAATCCTCAGGGAAAAAGACAAAGAGGAAGACCAATGAATTCTTGGAGAAGACAAACAGAAGCAGAGATGAAGATGATGGGGAGGCCACGGAATGATCTTAAAAGAATGACAAGAAACAGAACGGTTTGGAAAGTGTTTGTTGAAGACCTATGCTCCACAGGGAGCTGAAAGTGTTTGTTGAAGACCTATGCCCACAGGGAGTTGAAAGCGTTTGTTGAAGACCTATGCTCCACAGGGAGCTGAAAGTGTTTGTTGAAAACCTATGCCCCACAGGGAGCTGAAAGGTAGAAGAAGAAGCGATCAAATTTAAGGCTTACTATTTTCGATTTTAACAACCCGTGTTTTTATCGTGCGCGAGGCGTTCATGTCCTCACATAGATGTCGTACCTCCATACCACCAGGTCCCTATTCAAGACTTCACATCTGATCGCGCCGAAATGTCCAAAGACGAGTGTTTCAGACTCAACACAAGCCTAAGGGATAACAAATCCGGACACACCGGACAAGCATGAGTTCTGACCATGCGGCTGACTTGTCTTACGTCTTTGTGGTTATATTCCCATCATTATCATCACCACCTAGCTGCTTGAAAAAAAGTTGGAATACTTGGTTACAACTGGCAATATACAGTGAAAAAGAGATCACGGACGACAAAGAGTGTAGATACCGGATAGCTTGGTGCCGTGGCACGGTAAACAGTCAACAACAGAATTGATACGATGTACTGCAGATAGAGAAATGTAGAAGAAATTGATCGTCAAAGCAACCTGTATGGCACATGATGATGACAATAATTATGAAGAGACTAAAAGAGGACATAGAAAAACATTTGAGAGATGGACGAGCGGGTTTCATGAAATATAGATCACGTACGGACCTACCGTACGATTAATAGATGAACAAAGCTTGAAATTACAGCTCCAATTTAATATGTTTTATTCAATAGATTTTGAAGAAGTCATAAGGTGACAATGGGAAAAGCCCAAATATGCCTAGAAAAGTCAGGTAGAAGCAGTGATGAAGGAAATGGGGAAGATGGCAGTGGTCTTAAAATAAAGGCAACAAACAGGACGACTTCAAAAGTGTTTATTAAAGATTTATGCTCCAAATGGATTTGAAAGAAATAACAATGATACTAATAATAAAAAACATATTTACATATTTACATCAAGCTTGGGCAGATGGTGCTCGTAAGCCTGGTAGGGTCGACCATCTAAGGGCAGAATCCCTCTACAAAAAAGACAATCTGCCGCCTTGCAGGAAGATTGGGGACAATCAAAGGCTAAGGAAAGCAAACCTGAATAAAATGCTGGCTGAAATCGGATACACTGGGCCACTGGCCCAGAACACAGTGCAACGTTTTAACAGGTAATCAATCAGACTGGATCTAACAGACTATAATTATGATAGAAACTACCGCTGACCGGAAAGGCTTCAAGAAACAGCTGATCAGCTGACTTCATGAGAGAGTCTGGAATCCTACTCTGATTGAGTCTTGATCACACACACAGAGAGAGAGAGAGAGAGAGAGAGAGAGAGAGAGAGAGAGAGAGAGAGAGAGAGAGATAAAAACAATTTAAAAAAAATAAAAACAGCTCATTAAAGAAACCGATTAAATTGAATGATACATCTATCTATCTATTGACCTTTCGAACAGAAGCCGGCCCATAGGGCGTAGACCAAGATACTCCTTCTCTTATCTAAATTTTTATTCTAGCAGTTTTCAATTCTTGAATGATACATCCCCAAAAAAATTAAAATATGTGAAAACCGCCAATTAAATAAAATATGTAAAAACCACCTATTAAATAAAATATGTGAAAACCACATATTAAATAAAACATGTGAAAACCACCTATTAAATAAAATATGTGAAAACGACCAATTAAGTCATCATCAAGTGCCTGGCCTGCTGGCGTAGGTGATCATGTCTCTCCACAATTTTAGATCACAACAGTTATTTATCATTTCTATTGTATGACAGTATGAGAAACCACATGTTCACCAAACTCAAAATAGGAACTTCCAGCCAGTGCCACTGCACACTGGATAACATGAGTACACAGACCTGACAAGTACAATGTGGACCACACCCACCTCCCTGGAAGAGAAACTATACGGGGCAACGGAATCACTTAAACAGGCAGCTGTTTCACGAGAGAGTCCGGAAACCTTACTCTAAAAGAGTCATGATCGCAAAAGTAGAAGAAGAATTTCTGTTGCTGACCTTCTGCCAAATCATTCTCTTAACCAATCAAATAAAATATATAAAAACGACAATTAAATAAAATATGTAAAAACGACCAATCAAATAAAATATGTAAAAACGACCAATTAAATAAAATATGTAAAAACGACCAATGAAATAAAATATGTAAAAACCACTAAATAAATAAATTATACAAAATCATTAAATTCGTTAAAGAATTCAAAGTTATATAATTAATTAAAATGTAACGACTGTAATCAACTAATTAAAGATTAAAAAGAATCAAATTAATTAGAATCCATAATTCTTATAACTATTTTTGTTGGCTTACTCATTAATCGAATACAACTTAATTTGACAACTCCTGTGTGATACCAGTGCTAACATATGGATGTGATACCAGTGCTAACCTATGGATGTGATACCAGTGCTAACATATGGATGTGATACCAGTGCTAACATATGGATGTGATACCCGTGCTAACATATGGATGTGAAACCAGTGCTAACAATATGGATGTGAAACCAGTGCTAACAATATGGATGTGATACCAGTGCTAACATATGGATGTGATACCAGTGGTAACCTATGGATGTGAAACCAGTGCTAACAATATGGATGTGAAACCAGTGCTAACAATATGGATGTGATACCAGTGCTAACATATGAATGTGATACCAGCGCTAACATATGAATGTGATACCAGTGGTAACCTATGGATGTGATACCAGTGCTAACCTATGGATGTGATACCCGTGCTAACATATGGATGTGATACCAGTGCTAACATATGGATGTGATACCAGTGGTAACATATGGATGTGATACCAGTGGTAACATATGGATGTGATACCAGTGCTAACATATGACTGTGAACATTGGAAATCCACCCAGACTTTAGACAAGAAATTAAATGTCCTTGAAAACAAATGTCTTTGTAGGATCTCAAACATAAGCTGGAAAAAAGTACACTTCAAATGAACAGATAAGAGAGGAAACAAAACAAAAATACGAGTCGAGCTTTATAAGATGAATGGGTTGCAGATACATTGGCCATGTAAAAAGTAAAAATTAAAGTACCCCCGTCACGCCAAGTGGCGTATAGGGAATATAGTGTTCTATCTATTGTCCTTTCGAGACGAAGACGGCACATAGAGCAGAACCACAAGCTCAAAAACAGAAACCTTGCGTGCCAAAATGGTACATATTGCAGAGATCACTGCTTCTAAAATCTATGGCTCTGTTTCGATAACAATACTTTTTTACAATGACAGCTTGTCAAGCCATCAATCAACCTCCTTAGTCGCCTCTTACGACATGCCTGGAAGGTCACAGTGTCACTATTCTTTACTTTCCTCATAATGAGGCCCCGGTAACACACGGGAAATATAGTGTTAGTGACCATACATTTTACAGACCTTCGGCACATGATTTTTTAGGTAATGTGGTCGGTATTACGCCCGTGCCGCTTTACTTTTCCAGAAAAAAAATTCGGTACAAATTAAAGGCTGGGTAAACCGGAAGCCGTTGGTTGGGATCGAACCCTACCTCTTGTCCTTTGTAGTCCATTTCACTAATCGCTGAGCTATCACGGCTCCCACATTGGCCATGGGCTGAGAATGAATGAAGAAAGACTTCCCATCAGGCATTCATGTGGAAACCATCTGGTAAAAGAAAACAAGATAGACCAAAGGAATCGCTACTCAGAACAATAAACAGGGAAGGCTCAACCGTGGGACTGAGTAACAACCAAGAACTAGCAGCAAATCGTCAATCGTGGGGAAATATAACTTCATGTCCTATGTGCCGTCTTCGGCCCGAGAGGAAAAATGATAATGATTATTCCATTGACGGGCTCAATCCTTATAATTTAAATGGAACCGCTGACTCTTGGTTAGTGTGAGTTTTTGGAACTTCCGGTCAATATGGCGGATAGGCGGCAGGACCTAAATAATTGAGGCTAAGTCTGAAAAGTGTTCCTTTTTTTCAGTTTTTTTTTTAATATTCCAAGTCCAGTTTGCTGCCGGAGCTACTGAGTTTAACGCTATATGCACACCGTGAGCTGTGTTTTTCATCCGGATCGTGTTTCGATATTCCAATTGCTTACGATGAATGATGATATCGTTGACGAAGGACAGTTCAGCTGCGTTCACTTTCTGTTCCGCTTGGCCTTATGTCTATTGATGCATGCTGTAGCTGCTATGATGGGGGCTGCAGCTGTCTTTCCTTGTTTAGATTCTTCAGTGAGATAAGTTTTAATTCGGATGATTCCACTGACACGGGCGGTTGAGTAATTAGGAATTTAAATTTGTTTGCAGTGATACCGGGGCCTTCGACTAACCGAACTATAACCCTAACCATAGTCTAAGTTCTGTGGAGTTTGAAATCGATAATGCTTCTATCCACTCCCTAATGCGTATATGCAATGTGGTTTTAGTACCATCCATTTTATAGATAACATGGTCAGTACACCGCCAGGCAGGTGAGATATAGGGGGAAATCAAATTGTCAACAAATTTTTTGTTGTTCCTAAAAAAAAATAATAATAATTGAGTTAAGCGTGGTCTTGTAATTTGAACCAGAGAAGGTCCCGAAATCTCCGACTTTAGCTTGCGTTTAATTTCGGAGCTTACTTTAAGCATTTCATCGTTCTTCATCTACTGCAAAGCAAACCTTTTATTTATTCATTTAAATTTTATTTTTAAAAATTAAGAATTACTTCCCTAGACGATTGTTTTAAAAAGCTATCGAGCGGATTCTGTCAGGTTTATGAGCTTTAATTAACGAAATAAATTTGAAAAAAGGGTAAATTATTAACGTTATTATCGACCATAGATTCCCACCAGCTCATGAGCTAATTATAGCTGATTGAATATGTCACAATCAGTGAATCAAAACTGATTAATATTCGACGCAACCGCTTCTAAGTGGGTCTCTTGTAACAGCCTTTCCAGACTGGGTAGGTTATAAGGGTCGAAGAGGGCAAACCGATGACAGAAAATGCAGTACTGAAGTCGGATGTGTTGGTCCGAAAGGCGCAGATACAACGGCTTGCTGATTATCTACAAAAGAGCACAATGACAACAAGTTAAATAAATGTTCCTTGACAGGTGGATGCGAAGGTTAAATCTCGACTGACAACAGCAAGAGACGGTCCCAGAGAAAATGTGATTGCGTGAATCATCAAGACAGACAGATAGATAGGCAGGTAGGCAGGCAGACAGGTAGGTGGGTGGGTGCGTGGATGGATGGATGGGTGGGTGGGTGCGTGGATGGATGGGTGGTGGATGGATGGATGGGTGGGTGGGTGGATGGATGTATAGATAGATATGTAGGTAGATATGTAGATAGATAGATATATAGATAGATTTGTATGTAGATAGATAGATAGACAGACAGACGGACGGACGGACGGACGGACGGACGGACGGACGGACGGACGGACGGACGGACGGACGGACGGACGGACGGACGACGGACGGACGGACGGACGGACAGACAGACAGACAGACAGACAGACAGACAGACAGACAGACAGACAGACAGACAGACAGACAGACAGACAGACAGACAGATAGATAGATAGATAGATAGATAGATAGATAGATAGATAGATAGATAGATAGATAGATAGATAGATAGATAGATAGACAGAAAGACAGACAGGCAGGTAAACAAACAGTTAGACAGACAGACAGATAGATAGAAGACCGTGTTCCAAAGCATATAATACATCTACACGGCAATACTTGATCGATTGAAAACTTGATTATTTTAATATCGTCATGAAGCGTCATACCCCGTGGCGTTGATGACTGAATCCTTGCCATCGTAAACACCTACATCTTGATCAAATCAATATATTACGTAGTCCTTTTTTAAACTATATCTTTTTTTACCTTTCTTCAAATATTTCTCCATACTACTGAAGTCACAACAAGAGAACTTGCCACATATATGATCTCTCCATCCATAACTATTCTTAGACATTCGTTACACTTCTATCTCAAGTCTAGACCTCAGACAAGGTCTCTCCGTCCATCCCTATTCTAAGACTTTTTTTCTACTTCTATCCAGCCTAGGCTAATGTTCCTAAGGGTTTCTATAACTTCTCATTTCCATATGGCTCACTCGTTTTCTCTTTCGCTTTATATTCCATGTCAGTGCCGTGCCTGTATTGTTATTCAGGCATACAATTATTACTTAGTCTGTGTCCAATCCATCTCCAATTTCTATTCATAATCTGTTGGTTAATTGGTCCTTGTTTTGTTCTTTCCCAGATATCTTCATGTCTGACATTGTCATACCATCTGATTTTCAGAATTTTCTTCAGGTAGCAGATATCACAGCAATCTAATTAATAACAACACAACGTAACTACGCCCATTTAACGCCCTTTGACGAAATATTGAATACGCGCTTGGACGAACATGAAAGGAAAGAAGAGAATAGTACGTCAGAGAAGGGGAAAAGGGGAAAATGGACTTGGCTAAGTTGATGTGGTGGCAGAGACAGCGACACACAGAGAAGAGCGAGGCTTTAGTACTATTCCCCATCAACGGCTTCTAAGTTCACCCAGCCGTAAATGGAACGGAATTTTTTTCGATTGAAGAAGAACGGCGTAGTGATGTCCATGTTGCTAAACATATACCGACGATGATATTATATGGAGACTAAGTTCACAATTCATTTGGAGACACTTGGAGACACTTGGAGACACTTGGAGACATTTGGAGACACTTGGAGACATTTGGAGACACTTGGAGACACTTGGAGACATTTGGATACACTTGGAGACACTTGGAGACACTTGGAGACATTTGGAGACATTTGGAGACATTTGGAGACACTAGGAGACACTTGGAGACATTTGGAGACACTTGGAGACACTAGGAGACATTTGGAGACATTTGGAGACACTAGGAGACACTTGGAGACATTTGGAGACACTTGGAGACACTTGGAGACACTTGGAGACATTTGGAGACACTTGGAGACACTTGGAGACATTTGGAGACACTTGGAGTCACTTGGAGACACTTGGAGACATTTGGAGACACTTGGAGACACTTGGAGACATTTGGAGACACTTGGAGACATTTGGAGACACTTGGAGACATTTGGAGACACTTGGAGACACTTGGAGACATTTGGAGACACTTGGAGTCACTTGGAGACACTTGGAGACATTTGGAGACACTTGGAGACACTTGGAGACATTTGGAGACACTTGGAGACACTTGGAGACATTTGGAGACACTTGGAGACATTTGGAGACACTTGGAGACACTTGGAGACATTTGGAGACACTTGGAGGCACTTGGAGACTCTTGGAGACATTTGCAGACACTTGGAGACACTTGGAGGCATTTGGGGACACTTGGAGACACTTGGAGACATTTGGAGACACTTGGAGACACTTGGAGACACTTGGAGACATGCTTCTCTGTTTCTTTCTAAGTTTCATTGTTCTTTTGACTCTGTCGTCCTTTCTTTCTTGTTCAATCATTCATTCAATTTTAATTTTTTTAAAGATTCTTATTCCTTTTCTTTCCAATTTCTCAAAGGTTATTTCTTTCATTCATTCTTTCATTGATTTTTTTTCTTTATTTTTCTTTCTTTCTAATCATTTCTTTCTTTCTTACTTTCTTTCTTTTTCTACTTTTTTTCTTTGTTTTTTTTTTTCCCCTTCCTTTCTTTCTTTTTCAATCATTCACGCTTATATTTCAACAATCTTTCTCTTTTTCTTCAATCATTCACTCTTTTTTTTTCTAACACTCCCCTTCTTTCTCTCTCTCCTTTTCTTTCTTTTTTCTTTTTTCTGGACCTCCCTCCCCCCTTCCCACGGTATAAACATGCGTCACAACGATGTGGCTGACATGTTCATGATTTGTCCAGCCCTAGACAGCGGTGTGGTCGCCGATCCTTACACTTCAGTACCTCCAGGATTGACATCGTCCTGCTTCTCCAAAACATCCCGAGAAATCAAGAAAGCCGCGTTCCGACTCGCCACGTCAACAACAGCGGATCTAAAAGTTAAAGTGCAGTTCGACATTACATCAGCAACAAAACAAACCGGTCACAGCTGTTTGCCAATGATAACTTAGTTGCATTTTTATGTGTGTTGCTCAGAACTGTGACCTGCATATCATTGGAGTAACTGTTTTATTCTTTGATCGCAAAACGCTCCTTTAATCTTTCGCCCTCAAGTTCCACCGGAATGCATTTGTTTTGTTTGAATTATTTAGAGAATTTATGATTTCTTCTTTTTCTACCTTTCCCTCCTCCTTTGCGTTTCAGCGTCTAGGGGAGATATAATTTGCGGTCTTTTGCTCTTCTGTTCGCCTCTGCTGCTGTTATGTTTCCTTGTGTTTCTAATATTACGTCAATCCATCTTTTTCGAGGTCGACCGTTGAGTCTGGTGATCTCGCAACGTTTTTTGAAGGCTCGTTGTGTTGTGTTTGGTTTTTCTGTTTTATCACATGTCTAAACCATTTTGTCTCCTGTTTTTTTATGTACTCTATGGCGGGAATTATTCCTAGCTTTTTTTCTCAATTATTAAATTATTTTATTTTAACAATTAAATATCACAGTTGAAGGAATACATCTGGAGACAGTAAAAAGAGAACTACTAAATACAATTAAGACAAGACAAATGAAATTTTTGGGGCATGTTAAAAGACACAACAGCTTACTAAAAGTAATATAGGAAGGGAAAATACAAGGTAAAAGAGGCAGAGGCAGACCAAGACCAACATGGACGAGTAACATCAAAAGATGGACAAGTCAATCTATAACAGCCTGCACCATCAAAGCAAGAAACAGAGTAGAATGGCGATCCATGGTAGCCAACCTTCGTTGCGGAGAAGGCACTCGATGATGATGATGATGATGATGATGATTAAATTCTGATCCCATCTCTCAGACTCTTTCCTGTCATTCCTCTAACATATTTCATCTCTGAGTAGAGCTTATTTTACAATTGTTCTTGAGTCTAAGGTTCAGGTCTGGCATTGGTAGCACAACGTTGGGATGAAGATTGTATTGTACAGTGCCTGTTTTGTTGTCTCTAAAGTTATTTCCCTTGTTGGACAATAGTGGTGATAGCTGTCCGATAATTTGACAAGCTTTGTTTTGTCTTCATATTCACAATTTTAAAACTCTATTATTTATTTGAATTGAAGTCAACGGTCACAACATAAATAATTTGCGATATGCGGATGACACAGTCTTAATAGCAGAGACAGAGAACGAACTACAAGAAATGATAGACATGATAGTAGAAGAAAGCAGCAAGAAAGGTCTCATTCTGAATAGTAAGAAAACAGAAGTAATGGTTATTTCGAAGAAACAATCATCACCATCATGCAGCATAAAAATAAGCGAGACAAATCTAAAACAAGTGCAACGTTTCAAATACTTGGGCACAATAATTACATCAGATGGGAGATGCAAAACAGAAATAAAAAGCAGAATAGCTCAGGCCAAAAAGCATTTCAGAAAATGAAAAATATCTTATGCAACAAATCTATGTCAATAGAAGTGAGAAAGAGAGTTCATCGGTGCTATATAGAACCAATTCTGACCTATGGAAGCGAATCATGGACAGTAGACAAACAAATGGAAAGATGATTAGAGGCAACAGAGATGGGATTTCTCAGAAGAATGTTGAAAGTTCCCTGGACAGATAAAAAGACCAATGAGGAAGTTCTCAAAGAGGCCAACACAAAAAAGGGCGCTCTTAAAAAACATCAGAAAGAAACAATCAACATTTTTCGGGCACATCATGAGAAGAGGAAAGTTGGAATACTTGGTTACAACTGACAAAATAAAAGGAAAGAGAGATCGCGGACGACAAAGAGAGAAGATACTGGATAGCTTGGTGTCATGGCATGGAAAACAGTCAACAACAGAACTGATACGTTGCACTGTAGATAGAAGATTGTGGAAGGACATGATCGCCTACGCCAACTGGAATGGTACATGATGATGATGATGATTTATTTCCTTCTCTGTCCATCCAATTCTTCCCATTCTTCTTAAATTACTTATCCAGGGCTGTTAAGTTTCTTTAATGTATATATTTATATTACAAAGCAAAATTGGGCTTGAGGTCAATCATGAAAAGACTAAAGTCATGAAAAGTTTAATTCCAACAAGTGACAAAATATACATGGAAAACAACCAGTAGAAGAGATCGATCACTTTATCTATCTTGGAAGTCACATTGATCGAGAAGGGGATACGAGCAAAGAAATTAGAATCAGACTGGCTAAAGCAGCAATGTCATTCAGAAGCCTTGAAAAGTTGTGGAAGTCAAAACTCATTAGCACAAACACAAAACTTAGGCTATTCAAATCAAATGTACTATCAACCCTTACGTATGCGTGTGAAAGCTGGAAAACAACAAGAGATATAGAAACAAAGTTGAACGCATTCGAAAATAAATGTCTAAGGAAAATACTTGGTATAGCATGGAACGAATTCAAAACAAACGAGGAAATTAGAGAAATCGCCAATCAACCACTAATATCTTCAGTAATAAAGAAAAGACGATGGTCATACGTTGGACATGTGATGAGAAGAGATAATAATCGAATAGCAAAGCAAGCCCTCATATGGGAAACAACAGGTAAAAGAAAAAGAGGAAGACCCAGGGAGACACTGAGAAGAACATTGATGAGAGAGGCAAGAGCAGCAGGAATCGGCTCCCTCAATGACATAGAACTGCTTGCACAGAACAGAGACAGATGGCGAGATTTGATAAAATATCTTTAAAAGAAAACTGCTAGAACAAAAATTCATATAGGAGAAGGTGTATCTTGGTCTACGCCCTATGGGCCGGTTACGGCTCGAAAGGTCAATAGATAGATAGATAGATATATTTATAAATTAGTGTACATATTTCTGAAGTATACATAAGTGTTGAGTATATATATAATCATTTATTTGTTTCACTTTAAGCCTGATGTTAGTTATGTTATGATGGTCATCGGAATATCTTCATTGAACGTTGAACAGCTGTCTATAAGTGTTACCATATTCTCACATCCACACAGCTATCCATACTTGCTTAGATCTAATCACAGCTATCTATATGTGCTCCGATCTCTTCACAATTGTCTATATGTGCTCGGATCTCCTCACAACTATCTATATGTGCTCCGATCTCTTCACAATTGTCTGTATGTGCTCCGATCTCTTCACAATTGTCTGTATGTGCTCCGATCTCTTCACAATTGTCTGTATGTGCTCCGATCTCTTCACAATTGTCTGTATGTGCTCCGATCTCTTCACAATTGTCTGTATGTGCTCCGATCTCTTCACAATTGTCTGTATGTTCTCCGATCTCTTCATAATTGTCTATATGTGCTCCGATCTCTTCACAATTGTCTGTGTGTGCTCCGATCTCTTCACAATTGTTTGTATGTGCTCCGATCTCTTCACAATTGTCTGTATGTGCTCCGATCTCCTCACAACTATCTATATGTGCTCCGATCTCTTCACAATTGTCTGTATGTGCTCCGATCTCCTCACAACTATCTATATGTGATCCGATCTCCTCACAACTGTCTATATGTCATAAGATCTCATCACAACTGTCTATATGTCATAAGATCTCATCACAACTGTCTATATGTCATAATATCTCCTCACAACTGTCTATATGTCATAAGATCTCATCACAACTGTCTATATGTCATAAGATCTCCTCACAACTGTCTATATGTCATAAGATCTCCTCACAACTGTCTATATGTCATAATATCTCATCACAACTGTCTATATGTCATAAGATCTCACCACAACTGTCTATATGTCATAAGATCTCATCACAACTGTCTATATGTCATAAGATCTCATCACAAACTGTCTATATGTCATAAGATCTCATCACAACTGTCTATGTCATAAGATCTCCTCACAACTGTCTATATGTTATAAGATCTCATCACAACTGTCTATATGTCATAAGATCTCATCACAACTGTCTATATGTCATAATATCTCCTCACAACTGTCTATATGTCATAAGATCTCATCAAAACTGTCTATATGTCATCATATCTCCTCACAACTGTCTATATGTCATAAGATCTCATCACAACTGTCTATATGTCATAAGATCTCATCACAACTGTCTATATGTCATAAGATCTCATCACAACTGTCTATATGTCATAAGATCTCCTCACAACTGTCTATATGTCATAAGATCTCATCACAACTGTCTATATGTCATAAGATCTCATCACAACTGTCTATATGTCATAAGATCTCCTCACAACTGTCTATATGTCATAAGATCTCCTCACAACTGTCTATATGTCATAAGATCTCATCACAACTGTCTGTATGTCATAAGATCTCCTCACAACTGTCTATATGTCATAAGATCTCCTCACAACTGTCTATATGTCATAAGATCTCATCACAACTGTCTATATGTCATAAGATCTCCTCACAACTGTCTATATGTCATAAGATCTCATCACAATTGTCTATATGTCATAAGATCTCATCACAACTGTCTATATGTCATAAGATCTCATCACAACTGTCTATATGTCATAAGATCTCATCATAACTGTCTATATGTCATAAGATCTCATCACAACTGTCTATGTCATAAGATCTCCTCACAACTGTCTATATGTCATAAGATCTCATCACAACTGTCTATATGTCATAAGATCTCATCACAACTGTCTATATGTCATAATATCTCCTCACAACTGTCTATATGTCATAAGATCTCATCACAACTGTCTATATGTCATCATATCTCCTCACAACTGTCTATATGTCAAAAGATCTCCTCACAACTGTCTATATGTCATAAGATCTCATCACAACTGTCTATATGTCATAAGATCTCCTCACAACTGTCTATATGTCATAAGATCTCCTCACAACTGTCTATATGTCATCATATCTCCTCACAACTGTCTATATGTCATAAGATCTCATCACAACTGTCTATATGTCATAAGATCTCATCACAACTGTCTATATGTCATAAGATCTCATCACAACTGTCTATATGTCATAAGATCTCATCTCAACTGTCTATGTCATAAGATCTCCTCACAACTGTCTATATGTCATAAGATCTCATCACAACTGTCTATATGTCATAATATCTCCTCACAACTGTCTATATGTCATAAGATCTCCTCACAACTGTCTATATGTCATCATATCTCCTCACAACTGTCTATATGTCATAAGATCTCATCACAACTGTCTATATGTCATAAGATCTCCTCACAACTGTCTATATGTCATAAGAACTCATCACAACTGTCTATATGTCATAAGATCTCCTCACAACTGTCTATATGTCATAAGATCTCCTCACAACTGTCTATATGTCATCATATCTCCTCACAACTGTCTATATGTCATAAGATCTCATCACAACTGTCTATATGTCATAAGATCTCATCACAACTGTCTATATGTCATAAGATCTCATCACAACTGTCTATATGTCATAAGATCTCATCACAACTGTCTATATGTCATAAGATCTCCTCACAACTGTCTATATGTCATAAGATCTCCTCACAACTGTCTATATGTCATCATATCTCCTCACAACTGTCTATATGTCATAAGATCTCATCACAACTGTCTATATGTCATAAGATCTCATCACAACTGTCTATATGTCATAAGATCTCATCACAACTGTCTATATGTCATAAGATCTCATCTCAACTGTCTATGTCATAAGATCTCCTCACAACTGTCTATATGTCATAAGATCTCCTCACAACTGTCTATATGTCATAAGATCTCCTCACAACTGTCTATATGTCATAATATCTCCTCACAACTGTCTATATGTCATAAGATCTCCTCACAACTGTCTATATGTCATCATATCTCCTCACAACTGTCTATATGTCATAAGATCTCATCACAACTGTCTATATGTCATAAGATCTCCTCACAACTGTCTATATGTCATAAGATCTCATCACAACTGTCTATATGTCATAAGATCTCCTCACAACTGTCTATATGTCATAAGATCTCCTCACAACTGTCTATATGTCATCATATCTCCTCACAACTGTCTATATGTCATAAGATCTCCTCACAACTGTCTATATGTCATAAGATCTAATCACAACTGTCTATATGCCCTCCGATCCCCTCCTGAGCAAATCCCGTAGCGTGAGACAACAAAGAAATACAATTAATCATTCTCACTAGTCGTCCCTTGTTCATCCGCTATCTCTGATACTTTAATACGAATATACATTTATGTTAAGTATACGTTTCTCCATTTCTGTTTTTGTAGTGAATTCTCTGTCGCATTTCTTGCCCTCGTTATGACATGTCCAAGATCTATTTCTGTTATATTGTATCTATTTCTGTTATATTGTATCTATTTCTGTTATATTGTATCTATTTCTGTTATATTGTATCTATTTCTGTTATATTGTATCTATTTCTGTTATATTGTATCTATTGCTGTTATATTATATTATGTTTCCTTCCGAAATTTCTTCACTCGATTTCGTTGATTATCTCGGCATGAGCTCAGTCTATATTCGATCATCATTTTCGGGAGGACGTGAACTTCCATGGTATATGGTGGATAGGCGGCAGGAACCATTGAAGGCTATGTCTGAAAAGTGTTCCTTCTTGCAGTTTCATCATATTCCAAGTCCGGCTTGTTGCAGGAGCTACTGAGTTAAGTGCTCTGTGCACACCGTGAGCTGTATGTCTCATCCGTTTTGATTCTGTTTCGATATCCCGCTTGTTTACGATGAATGATGATATCGTATGACAGGGAACAGTTGGCTGTGTTCACTTTCTGCGCGGTTTCGCCTTATGTCTTTTGGCGTGTACTGAGACTGCTACGATGGGGACTACAGTTACCTTTCTTTGTTTGGGAGATGAGTTGGTAATTCGGATGATTCCACTGGCACGGGCGGTTGAGCAATTATGGATTTTAATTCGTTTGCAGTGATACCGAGGCCTTCCACAACCATTAACCAATAACCAATGGATGGGGTAATCTAATTCCGACCAGACTGACCTGCGTGGAATCTCTGGGGTGTGATCGAGTCGAGTTTACGGCTTCAGTGATGCGTTTCCAAAGAAAATCCGAAAGTTACGGGTAGTGGAGGATTTGGACACGCTTCTGTCCCAAAATGTGACAGATAAGTCCAGTGATCTCTGGGGGCCACTTACAGAACATCATCATCATCATCATCAACATGTGCCACGTCGGTTGGCGTAGGCGATCATGTCCTTCCACAATCTTCTATACACAGTGCATCGTATCGATTCTGTTGTTGACTGTTTTCCATGCCATGACATCAAGATGTCCAGTATTTTCTCTCTTTGTCATCTGCGATATCTTTTTCTCTGTATTTTTGCCTGTTGTAACCAAGTATTCCAACTTTCCTCTACTCATGATGTGCCCGAAAAAAAAGTTGATTGTTTCTTTCTGTTTTTATGGGAGCTCACTTTCTGTTTTGGCCTCTTTGAGAATTTCCTCTTTGGTTCTTTTAGCTCTCTAGGGAACTATCAACATTCTTTTGAAAAAATCTCTGTGGCCTCTAATCGTCTTTTCATTTATTTGTCTACTGTCCATGATTCACTTCCACATCTGTATAGCACATACTGATGATGAAAATCGACATCAAATCCATATAATATATTTTGGGTCTTCTATAAGTATGGGCACTAAAACACAATCATCATATTTCCCAAATGCCAGAAGGGAACCCCTTGCATATTGTAATACCTTATTAACAATATGCTTATGTTGATCTATGTTTTCTCTTGTTGTTTCTGTGATACAACAATTTATTAAGATACTTGACAATAATCTATGACAATTCATTCATATATACGCATACATAACAATGTGCATCTTATCCATCATGTCCCCTCACTTCATTTCTGCCCTCTATGTCTTCCTCGTTTTATTTCACCCTCGAGACTTTAGAGCCTCGAGTATCTATTTATATCAGGCTCCTATTAGTTATAATTATTTTAGCGGATGTGACGTTGATGGATTTTACTTTATCTTCTGATACGATATTTTTTTATTCATATTATTCCCTTGTTGTGTTCCTGGATAGCCAAATACTTTAATTGTTATTATACAAAACCTTTACATAATAAGCTGTGTAGCTATGCATTCAATGAGGACATTATCAAAGAGGCCAACACAAAAAGGGAGCTACTAAAAAAGTCAGAAATAAACAATCAACATTTTTCGGGCACATCATGAGAAGAGGAAAGTTGGAATACTTGGTTACAACTGGCAAAATAGAAAGTAAAAGAGATCGCGGACGACAAGAGAGAAAATACTGGATAGCTTGTTGTCATGGCATGGAAAACAGTCAACAACAGAACTGATGCGATGCACTGTAGATAGAAGATTGTGGAAGGACATGATCGCCTACGCCAACCGGTATGGCACATGGTGATGATGATGATGATATATATACACACACACATTAGTAACTCGTGCTTTGATACTAAATCGTTGGAGGAGATCATTGAAACTCTGAACCGTTTGATTTGAAGTCCGATGAATAATTTCCCATTAGTAGTAAGTAAAGTACTTCCGTCACGCCAAGTGGCGTATAGGGAAATATGGTGTTAGTGACCATATATTTTACAGACCTTCCGCATATGATTTTTGGGGTAATGTGGTCGATATTACGCCCGTGCTGCTTTACTATCCCAGAAAAAAAATCCGGTACCCATTTAAGGCTGGGTGAACCCGGAAGCCGTCGGTTGGGATCAAACCCTACCCCTTGTTCGTTGTAGTCCAGTTCACTAAGCACTGAGCTATCATTACCATCATTGAGTGCCGTCTCCGCATCGGATGTTGGCCACCATGGAGCACCATTCCTCTCTGTCTCTTTCTTCGATGGTGCAGATTGTCATAGGCTGACTTGTCCATCTTTTGATGTTACTTGTTTATTTTAGTCTTGATCTGCCTCTGCCTCTTTTACCTTGAATCGTCTCTTCCTCCAATATTACTTTTAGTAGGCTGCTGTTGTCTTTTAACATGTCCCAATAATTTCATTTGTCTTGTTTGAATTGTGTTTAGTAGTTCTCTTTTAATTTTTATTTGTTTTAAAACTTCATCGTTTGCTTTCTTCTCTTTCCATCCATTTCTTCCGATTCTTCTATATATTCACTTTTCAAAGGCTTTAATTTGTTTGTTCTATTTTTTATTTATCCAGAACTGGCGTTTATAAGCCTGTACATTTGACAAACATTAGAAGTAGATAGACCTGAGCTATTCACCATCATCATCAGGTGTCATACTGGTTGATGTAGGCGATCATGTCGTTCCAGAGTTCTCTGTCCACCGAGCATCGTATCTATCTTGTTGTTGACTGTGTTCCATGCCATGACACTAAACTATAAAATGTCTTCTCTCTTTGTCGTCCGCGATCTCTCTTTCCCTGTATTTTGCCAGTTGTTACTAAGTATTCCAACTTTCCTCTACTCATGATGTGCCGAAACAGATTGATTATTTCTTTCTGATGTTTTTTTAGGATCTGCCTTTGTGTGCTGGCCTCTTTGAGAATGTCCTTGTTGGTCTTTTTATCTGTCCAGGGAACTTTCAACATTTTTCTGAGAAATCCCATCTCTGTGGCCTCTAATCGTCTTTTCATTTGTTTGTCTACTGTGGATTATTCGCTTCCACAGACCAGAATGGCTATGTATCGCATCAATGAACTCTCTCTTTCTCACTTATACTGACATAGACTTGTTGCACAAGATTTCTCATTTACTGAGCTGCTACTTTGGCTTGAGCTATTCAGCGTTTTATATCTGTGATGTATCTTCCGTCTGATGTTATTACTGTTCCCATGTATGAACATTCCCCTTATTCTTAAAAATGGTATTTCATGGAGAGTGTTTTGAGCTTGGCACAAGAAAGAAAAAATGTGAATTTCTGGCTCAATAAACGCTTGTTAAGGCGGTAGTAGATTCATGATTAAAATAGTAATGAGTACATAGTGACACTGTGACCTTCCATGCATGTCGTAAGAGGCGACTGAGGAGGTTGATCGATGGCTTGACAAGCTGTCATTGTAAAAAAGTATTGTTATGGAAACAGAGCCATACGTTTTGGAAGCAGTGATCTCTGCAATATGTGCCATTTTGGCGCGCAAGGTTTCTGTTTTTTGAGATTGTGGTTTAGCCCTATGTGCCGTTTTCGGCTCGAAAGGACGATAGATGGATGGATGGATGGATGGATGGATGGATGGATGGATGGATGGATGGATGGATGGATGGATAGATGGATGGATGGATGGATAGATAGAATGAGTATCCAGGCGGTCCAAAGTTTCACTCACTTGTCACTGTCAGGTGTAAAACATTCAGTTATGCTCGCAAAATATTATACATTTTTTAATGATTTTGAGGCTTGGTGGTCTATAGTCTAGACGTAAAACGTTGGCTTCTTGACCAATAGCTTCCGGGTTCGAATCCCGCCACTGGTCTTGGGACTTTTTTTCGTTAAATCCTTGGTTTCTATGTGGGTTTTACTTTGGGATGAAAGAGATGGCAGTCGAGATGGACACAGCCAGAAACGAGAAACTGAGTGGGCGTGTAAGAAGACATATCAACAGAAAAAGAACTGGAGTCGTCAGTCGCTGGACACTGTGGGACTTGCTGAGGAGGGGATCTGAGCACCGATGGACATTTTCGGAGTGCAGTGATGATGACCAGCTAATAACTCAACGCCTCAAACCTCAATAACTCAGTAACTCAATAACTCAATACCACAAACCTCAATAACTCAGTACCTCAAACCTTAATAACTCAATAACTAAAAATTCAATACGTCAATAACACAATAAATTAATACCTTAATACCTCAATAACTTAATACCTCAAACCTCAATAGCTAATAACTTAATACCTTAATACCTCAATAACGCAATACCTCAAACCTCAATACGTCAATAACTCAATACCTGAAACTTCAATAACTCAATAACTTTCCTCTTGGTAGTGAGATTTGATGTTTAATCCTCTCGGATACAATCGGCATGAACAAGAGGCCATGAGTGCACTTTGCACAAGTTAAATAACTCATGGCAGTTAGAAATAGAAAACAGTAAGCTTAAAGTGGCCACTGCATTTTTTTTTTTTTTGGGGGGGGGGGGGGGGGTGTGAAAATTATCAAACATTAAAAAATTTACACATGCCAAAGTCGGATATATCGGGTCTAAAGGCAGAAATATCGCGCTTGTCTTAAACTAACAAGAAAGCGCATCAACGCCCACTTAGCGGGTGATCGGTGCAGGAGCAGATTAAGAAGAGGAAAAAAAAAAAAGAACTTTGATTTATTCTCAACGACATGAATAAACCGAGCCGCGATAGCTCAGTGGTTAGTGAATTGGACTACAAGGACAAGAGGTAAGGTTCGATCCCAACTGACGGCTTCCGGGTTTACCCAGCCTTAAATGGGTACCGGATTTTTTTTTTCTGGGAAAGTAAATCAGCACGGGCGTAATACCGACCACACTACCCCAAAAATCATGTGCCGAAGGTCTGTAAAATTTATGGTCACTAACACCATATTCCTATACGCCACTTGGCGTGACGGGGGCTCTTTACTTTTTTTACTACATGAATAAAATGTATCTTTATACTCGTATACTTGCTGATTTTTTAAAAGGAGAAGCTGAGCAACTAAAACATCAGTAACAAACGCCGCGGTAGCGCTATTTTTTATATTAAGTTAGAGTATCCACAATGCATCTGTAAGTCACAGTTGTTGTTTTACTTGATATTTATTGGCATTTTAGTTATCATTGCAAAAATTTGGCAAACATTTAATAACATAAGTACAGTGAGTCAAGTCTCCTTAGCATTGACATTTTAATGTCAATGGCTGGTCTGTATCTGCATTCCAAAATATTGTGTGCGTGAGTGTGTAACTAATATTAGTGTTATAATTACGAAACGTCTACAGAGTCTGAAGTACTAACATCCGATGGAAGATGCACCACAGAAATAAAAAAAATAAAAAGAATATCACAAGTTAAATAGCATTTCAGGAAATGAAAAAAAAGTATGAAAAATCAATGTAAATAGAAGTGAGAAAGAGAGTTCATGGGTGCTATATAGAGCTAATTCTAACATATAGTAGTAAAGTACCCCCGTCACGCCAAGTGGCGTATAGGGAATATGGTGTTAGTGACATACATTTTACAGACCTTCAGCACATGATTTTTGGGGTAATGTGGTCGGTGTTACGCCCGTGCCACTTTACTTTCCCAGAAAAAAATCCGGTACTCATTAAAGGCTGGGTGAACCAGAAGCCGTGGTTGGGATTGAACCCTACCTCTTGTCCTTTGTAGCCAGTTCACTAACCAATGAGCTATCGCGGCTCCCAATTCTAACATATGGAAGCGAATAATGGACAGTAGACAAAGAAATAAAATGACTACTATAGGCGACAGAGATAGCATTTCTCATTGGAATGTTGAGAGTTCCCTGAACAGCTTAATAAATAAAAAAAAAGCAACGCGGAAACTTTCAAAGAAGCCAACACAAAAAGAGGCTCATAATATTCATCAGAAAAAACAATCGACATTTTTTTGGGCACATCATGAGGAGAGGAAAGTTGGAATACTTGGTTACAACTGGCAAATAACAGGGAAACAGAGATCGTGGACGACAAAGAAGGTATTGTATAGCTTGGTGTCGTGGCATGGAAAACAATCACCAACATAACTGATACAATGCACTGTGGATAGAAGATGTGGAAGGACATGATCGCCTACGCTAACCGGTATGGCACATTATGATATTTTAGTAGATTTCGGTATACATTAAGAATGATGTAGTTCCTTCACGCTTATGAGAATTCGCATTACAGATGTTGACAAATTAATCACTTTTTCGAATTAAACATTCCAGTCTTAGTCTAAAATCTATGTCAATGGAAGTGAGAAAGAGAGTTCATCAGTTCTATATAGAGCCAATTCTGACTAATGGAAACGGATCATGGATAGTAGACAAACAAATGAAAAGACGATTAGAGGCCACAGAGATGGGATTTCTCAGAAGAATGTTGAAGGTTCCCTGGACAGCTAAAAAGACCAATGAGGAAATTCTCAAAGAGGCCAACACAAAAAGGGAGCTCTTAAAAACATCAGAAAGAAGCAATCAACATTTTTCGGGCACATCATGAGAAGAGGAAAGTTGTAAATACTTGGTTACAACTGGCAAATAAAAGAAAGAGAGATCGCGGACGACAAAGAGAGAAAATACTGGATAGCTTCGTGCCATGGCATGAAAACAGTCAACAACAGAATTGATACGATGCATGGTGGATAGAAGATTGTAGAAGGACATGATCGTCTACGCAAACCGATATGGCACATGGTGATGATGGTGGTGATCCTTAGCCACAAGTACATGAATTTATGATATACGATTTTCCACCTACCCTTAATATACCACTATATAAGAATAATACGTTGGCTTTCACTTCTCTGATTCTTAAATAAATAAATGATTTTAAAAAACAACTAAAATATTACGGATAAACAGCCGTGATGTAGACAGTTACCGGTTATATAGATCATAATCCAATAAGATAAATATGTTTATCGTAACATTTGTGAATTCCCCCGGCCACTTTCATAGTAAACAAGAAAATAACGACCATCTACACAGATGCTGAAACGAAATATCTGAACTCGGAGCGATATCATAATTTCTTAAGTCACTTGAACACAGCGCACAGCTGGGACACATTATCGTTGTGATTGGAGAGAGTATCAGAATACACCTGGAGAAACTTTCTCCTCATTTATTTTGAGCGGTTCTCAAACGGCGGACTTGTGGACTGGAAAATAAAAATAAGTAATAAAAACATTAAACGCAGCGAAAAACATGTAACCAAATACCTGCAGTGCTGTAATATTATAATTATTGAGGGCGTGTATCTTCCTGACAGCAATATGGTTGTGAATCATGGACAATTTCGGAAAGCAGGGAGGAAATCGATTAATTCGAAACAAAAATGCAACAAAAAAAGCATTAAAATATGTGTTATGATGAAAAAAGAACAACGAAGACATGATAAAAGACTTAAACATTGAAAAAAACTGGTTTATAAAGACTTAAACATTGAAAAAAACTGGTTTATAAACACCATTCTTCTTCTACATTTTTAGCTCCCTGAGGTGCATAGGTCTTCACAACACTTTCCAAGTCGTTCGGTTTTTTTTTTTTTTTGCAATTATTAT
Source organism: Megaustenia siamemsis (assembly GCA_032433765.1). NCBI lineage: Eukaryota > Metazoa > Mollusca > Gastropoda > Stylommatophora > Ariophantidae > Megaustenia > Megaustenia siamemsis. The sequence goes on from JAVIAB010000104.1 coordinate 16,958,638, forward strand.
AAGGTCATTCCATGTTTCCCCACCATCTTCATCTCTGCTTCTATCTGTCTTCTGCAGGAAATCCTTGGTCTTCCTCTTTGTCTTTACCACTGGGGATTCCAAAAAAGGGCCTGTTGTTTAATACTCTCAGTTGGCTTCCGCAGTGTGTGTCCTATCCAGCGCCATCGTCTTCACTGTATCTCTTTATCCCCTGGTATTTGACTGGTACATTTCCATAATTCTGTGTTAGTGATTTTGTCCTGCCATTTCCATTTTTGAAATATAAACACCAATGTTCAGAGGAAATGAAAATACTATGGTCCGTAAACAGACACAGCGGGCTAGAAGAACAATAATGAAGATATGGTTCCTGGCTGACGCAACGGGACACACCAAGAAGAATGTGGGTTTAAGACATCAAGGAGATCTTGAACATGACAACAGGAGAAGTGGGAGATCTGGCTAGAGATAGAGATTCTTTCAGACGGGGCTGTGGTGAATACAACGTTCTGTGGGGGATCTGGCTAGAGACAGAGATTCTTTCAAAGGGGCTGTGGTGAATGCAGCGTTCTGTGGAGATCTGGCTAGAGACAGAGATTCTTTCAGACGGGCTGTGGAGAATGCAACGTTGTGTGGGATCTGGCTAGAGACATAGATTCTTTCAGACGTGCTTTGGTGAATACAACGTTCTGTAGGAGATCTGGCTTGAAAAAGAGATTCTTTCAGTCCGGCTGTGGTGAATGCAACATTCTGTGGATGATCTGACTAGAGACAGAGATTCCTTCAGTCCGGCTGTGGTGAATGCAACATTCTGTGGATGATCTGACTAGAGACAGAGATTCTTTCAATCCGGCTGTGTTGAATGCAACATTCTGTGGATGAACTGACTAGAGACAGAGATTCCTTCAGACCGGCTGTGGGTGAATGCAACATTCTGTGGATGATCTGACTAGAGACAGAGATTCTTTCAGGCCGGCTGTGGTGAACGCAACGTTCTGGTGAGAGATCTGACTAGAGATAGAGATTCCTTCAGACGGCTGTGGTGAATGCAACATTCTGTGGATGATCTGACTAGAGACAGAGATTCCTTCAGACCCGGCTGTGGTGAACGCAACGTTTCTGTGGGAGATCTGACTAGAGACAGAGATTCCTTCAGACCGGCTGTGGTGAATGCAACGTTCTGTGGATGATCTGACTAGAGACAGAGATTCTTTCAGACAGGTTGTGGTGAATGCAACATTCTGTGGATGAACTGACTAGAGACAGAGATTCTTTCAGTCCGGCTGTGGTGAATGCAACATTCTGTGGATGATCTGACTAGAGACAGAGATTCCTTCAGACCGGCTGTGGTGAATGCAACATTCTGTGGATGATCTGACTAGAGACAGAGATTCTTTCAGACCGGCTGTGGTGAATGCAACATTCTGTGGATGATCTGACTAGAGACAGAGATTCCTTCAGACCGGCTGTGGTGAATGCAACATTCTGTGGATGATCTGACTAGAGACAGAGATTCTTTCAGACCGGCTGTGGTGAATGCAACGTTCTGTGGATGATCTGACTAGAGACAGACATTCTTTCAGTCTGGCTGTGGTGAATGCAACATTCTGTGGATGAACTAACTAGAGACAGAGATTCTTTCAGACGGGCTGTGGTGAATGCAACATTCTGTGGATGATCTAACTAGAGACAGAGATTCTTTCAGACGGGCTGTGGTGAATGCAACATTCTGTGGATGATCTGACTAGAGGCAGAGATTCTTTCAGTCTGGCTGTGGTGAATGCAACATTCTGTGGATGAACTGACTAGAGACAGAGATTCTTTCAGTCTGGCTGTGGTGAATGCAACATTCTGTGGATGAACTGACTAGAGACAGAGATTCTTTCAGACGGGCTGTGGTGAATGCAACATTCTGTGGATGATCTGACTAGAGACAAAGATTCCTTCAGACCGGCTGTGGTGAATGCAACATTCTGTGGATGATCTGACTATAGACAGAAATTCCTTCAGACCGGCTGTGGTGAATGCAACATTCTGTGGATGATCTGACTAGAGACAGAGATTCCTTCAGACCGGCAGTGGTGAATGCAACGTTCTGTGGATGATCTGACTAGAGACAGACATTCTTTCAGTCTGGCTGTGGTGAATGCAACATTCTGTGGATGAACTGACTAGAGACAGAGATTCTTTCAGACGGGCTGTGGTGAATGCAACATTCTGTGGATGATCTAACTAGAGACAGAGATTCTTTCAGACGGGCTGTGGTGAATGCAACATTCTGTGGATGATCTGACTAGAGACAGAGATTCTTTCAGACCGGCTGTGGTGAACGCAACGTTCTGTGAGAGATCTGACTAGAGATAGAGATTCCTTCAGTCCGGCTGTGGTGAATGCAACGTTCTGTGGATGATCTGACTAGAGACAGACATTCTTTCAGTCTGGCTGTGGTGAATGCAACGTTCTGTGGATGATCTGACTAGAGACAGAGATTCTTTCAGACCGGCTGTGGTGAATTCAACATTCTGTGGATGATCTGACTAGAGACAGAGATTCTTTCAGACAGGCTGTGGTGAATGCAACATTCTGTGGACGATCTGACTAGAGACAGACATTCTTTCAGTCTGGCTGTGGTGAATGCAACATTCTGTGGATGATCTAACTAGAGACAGAGATTCTTTCAGACGGGTTGTGGTGAATGCAACGTTCTGTGGATGATCTGACTAGAGACAGAGATTCTTTAATACCGGCTGTGGTGAATGCAACATTCTGTCGAGATCTGACTAGAGACAGAGATTCTTTAATACGGCTGTGGTGAATGCAACATTCTGTGGATGATCTGACTAGAGACAGAAATTCTTTCAGACCGGCTGTGGTGAATGCAACATTCTGTCGATGATCTGACTAGAGACAGAGATTTTTTCAGACCGGCTGTGATGAATGCAACGTTCTGTGGTAGATCTGACTAGAGACAGAGATTCTTTCAGACCGGTTGTGATGAATGCAACGTTCTGTGGTAGATCTGACTAGAGACAGAGATTCTTTCAGACCGGCTGTGATGAATGCAGCGTTCTGTGGTAGATCTGACTAGAGACAGAGATTTCTTTCAGACCGGCTGTGATGAATGCAACGTTCTGTGGTAGATCTGACTAGAGACAGAGATTTTTTCAGACCGGCTGTGATGAATGCAACAACGTTCTGTGGTAGATCTGACTAGAGACAGAGATTCTTTCCGACCGGCTGTGATGAATGCAACGTTCTGCAAAGACATGCTACCGGATAATGACGAGTAGTTTTAGGTTTAAGACTTCCACATCTTGACCGGATTGTCTCGGTTTCGATTCCCACGAAGGAGTCGGGTATTTCCCTTCGAATCAGTGACTTCCTGTCGGTTTTACCCTCTCCTGGTCTGCTGGTAGGAAGATACGAAGCCTAGCCCTATCGAAAAAGGCGAAGTTACAGGAAGCTCCATGTGCGTTAGTGCACGTTAAATAACTAAAAAAAAAAGTAAAGTGCCTCCGTCACGCCAAGTGACGTATGGGAATATGGTGTTGTGGCCATAAATTTGACAGACCTTCAGCACATGATTTTGGGGTATATGGTCGGTATTACGCCGTGCCGCTTTACTTTCCCCGGAAAAAATCCGGTACCCATTAACGGTTGGGTGAACCCGGAATAACACTTGTGATTGAAAGGTCGAGAAGCGTTGACCCAGATAGAGCCAGGGCAAAACTGTTAAGCAATTCACCAAATTGTAAAGACGGATGAATCGGGTCTAAATGAGAAAATATCGTGGCTTTTGCCTTAAACGAACAGGGAAACAAAGGAAGGATCTCAAAATTACACATACGGTACACCCGTTATCAAATGATTTGGGTATGTCAAACGATCACACACAAGCAGCATCTTTGAGAAATCATTAATACTCTTTCGTTCTTTCGTTCTTTCGTTCTTTCTTTCTTTCTTTCTTTTTCTTTCTTTTCTTTCTTTTTAACTTCCTTTCCTTCTTTATTTTTTTTTCTTCTATCTTTCTTTCTTTCTTTCTTTCTAACTTCCTTTCCTTCTTTTATTTTTTCCTTTCCTTCTTTATTTTTTTCTTCTTTCTTTAATTTCTTTCTTATTTCTTTCTTTTTTTCTATCTTTCCTTCTTTCTTTCTTTCTTTCTTTTCGTTCTTTCTTCTTTCTTTCTTTCTTTCTTTCTTTCTTTCTCTTTCTTTCTTTCTTTCTTCTTTTCTTTTCTTTCTTTCTTTCTTTCTTTCTTTTCTTTCTTTCTTTCTTTCTTTCTTTCTTTCTTTCTTTCTTTCTTTCTTTTCGTTCTTTCTTTTTTCTTTCTTTCTTTCTTCTTTCTTTCTTTCTTTTCTTCTTTCTTTCTTCTTTCTTTCTTTTCTTTCTTTCTTTCTTTCTTTCTTTCTTTCTTTCTTTTTCTTTCTTTCTTTCTTTCTTTTTCTTTCTTCTTTTCTTTTCTTTCCTTTCTTTCTTTCTTTCTCTTCTTTCTTTCGTTTCTTTCTTTCTTTTTCTTTCTTTCTTTTTCTTTCTTTCTTCTTTGGTTCTTTCTTCTTTCTCTTTCTTTTTTCTTCGTTCTTTCTTTCTTTCTTTCTTCTTTCTTTCTCTTTTCTTTCTTTCTTTCTTTTCTTTCTTTCTTTTCTTTCTTTCTTTTCTTTCTTTCTTTTAACTTCCTTTCCTTCTTTATTTTTTTCTTTCTTTCTATCTTTCTTTCTTTCTTTCTTTCTTTCTTTCTAACTTCCTTTCCTTCTTTATTTTTTCCTTTCCTTCTTTATTTTTTCCTCTTTCTTTATTTCTTTCGTACTTTCTTTCTTCCTTTCTTTCTTTCTTTCTTTTCTTTTCTTTATTTCTTTCTTTCTTTCTAACTTCCTTTTCCTTATATTTTTTTTCCTTTCATTTTTTATTTTTTCCTTTTTTCTTTCTTTCTTTCTTCTTTCTTTCTTTTTTCTTTTCTTTCTTTCTTTCTTTCTTTCTTTATTTCTTTCTTTTTCTTTTTCTTTCTTTCTTTCTTTCTTTCTTTCTTTCCTTCTTTCTTTCTTTTCTTCTTTCTTTCTTTCTTTCTTTCTTTCTTTCTTTCTTTCTTTCTAACTCCTTTCCTTCTTTATTTTTCCTTTCCTTCTTTATTTTTCCTTTCTTTCTTTCTTTCTTTCTTACTTTCTTTCTTTCTATTTTTTTTTCTTCCTCTCTTTTCTTTCCTTCTTTTTTTCTCCTCTTCTTTCTTTCTTTCTTCCTTCCTTTCTCTCTTTCCTTTTCTTTCTTATTTCTTTCCTTTTCTTCCTCTTTTCTTTCTTTCTTTCTTTCTTCCTTTTCTTTCTTCTCTTCTTTCTTTCTTTTCTTTCTTCCTTTCTTTCTTTCTTTCTTTCTTTTCTTTCTTTTTCTGCTTTCTTTCTTTCCTACTTTTCTTTGTTTTCTTTCTTTTTTTTCTCTTATTTCTTTCTTTCTTTGTTTGTTTATTTTGTTTGTTTCTTTCTGTCTTTAACCCGATACCACTAAAGGAATTAATTGTCCTCTTCGTGATCAATGAGGATATTTGGGAGTAGATGATCTCGCTTGAAGTTTGCAGTAGAACTCTGATTTTTGACATCTTTCAGACCAGCATATCCGATTTCAGCAGTTATTTTTGAGCTATATATTTTTTTTACTCTTAATACTAAAAAATAAATAAATAAATACCAGAGGAGACGGAATAACAGGCAAAGAAGACTATGGATTAATTAAACACACATTAATTAGACGTGATAATGTTGAGCACAATAAAGGATATACATAAACACGACCCGAAACATCTTTTTTTTAAAAAAAATAAATTGGAACATAATTGTTGCATAACACGTAGTAAAATGCAAACACTCGTAAACATGATTTGAACACGATAATTAAAACTTAAAAGAAAAAGGGAAACAGTGGTATGATAATAGCTTAGCGTAGGTGAGAAAAAAAAATAAAGTTGAACGATGTTTTCGCCAAAAAAAGTCTTCGGCAAGAACAACAAACAACAACACAAAAATATATGAGGATATACACAGAAATCCACTATATGGCGATAATATGCTGGAGTCTCATAAAGGGGGAAAAAAGTCACTTCCATAAGTTCCAGAGATTGGTTAGGTGGCTCTGTGGCTGACCAAAACTCTGTGGCTGACCAACTCTGTGGCTGACCAAACTCTGTGGTCTGACCAAGCTCTGTGGCTGACCAAGCTCTGTGGCTGACCAAGCTCCGTGACTGACCAGCTCTGTGCTGACCAAGCTCTGTGACGACAATCTCCGTGACTGGCCAAGCTCTGTAACTGACCAAGCTCTGTGACTCACCAAGCTCTGTGTTTGACCAAGCTCCGTGACTGACCAAGCTCTGTGCCTGACCAAGCTCTGTGACTGACCAAGCTCCGTGACTGACCAAGCTCTGTGACAGACCAAGCTCTGTGACTGGCCAAGCTCTGTGTCTGAACAAGCTCTGTGCCTGACCAAGTTCTGTGCACTGACCAAGCTCCGTGACTCACCAAGCTCTGTGCCTGACCAAGTTCTGTGATTGACCAAGCTTCCGTGACTCACCAAGCTCTGTGACTGACCAGCTCCGTGACTGACCAGCTCTGTGACTGACCAAGCTCTGTGGACTGACCAAGCTCCGTGACTGACCAAGCTCTGTGTTTGACCAAGCTTCGTGATGACCAAGCTCTGTGACTGACCAGCTTTGTGACTGACCAAGCTCTGTGTTTGACCAAGCTCTGTGACTTACCAAGCTATGTGACTGACCAAGCTCTGTGCCTGACCAAGCTCTGTGACTGACCAAGCTCTGTGATTGACCAAGCTCTGTGTTTGACCAAGTTCCGTGAGTGACCAGGCTCTGTGACTGACCAAGCTCTGTGCCTGACCAAGCTCTGTGACTGACTAAGCTCTGTGCCTGACCAAGCTCCGTGACTGACCAAGCTCTGTGCCTGACCAGCTCTGTGACTGACCAAGGCTCTGTGCCTGACCATCTCTGTGCCTTGACCAAGCTCTGTGACTGACCAAGCTCTGTGACTGACCAAGCTCTGTGACTGACCAAGCTCTTGTCCTGACCAGCTCTGTGTTTGACCAAGCTCTGTGTTTGACCAAGCTCCGTGACTGACCAGCTCCGTGACTGACAAGCTCTGTGACTGACCAAGCTCCGTGACTGACCAAGCTCCGTGACTGACCAAGCTCCGTGACTGACCAAGCTCTGTGCCTCACCAGCTCTGTGGCTGACAAAGCTCTGTGGCTGACCAAGCACTGTGCCTGACCAAGCTCTGTGACTGACCAAGCTCTGTGACTGACCAAGCTGTGTGTTTTGACCAAGCTCTGTGACTGACAGCTCTGTGTTTTGACCAAGCTCTGTGACTGACCAAGCTGTGTGGTTTGACCAAGCTCTGTGACTGACCAAGCTATGTGACTGACCAAACTCTATATTAGACCAAGCTCTGTGACTGACCAAATTCTATATTTGACCAAGCTCTGTCCTTACCAAGCTCTGAGAAACGAAAGTTATTTTATTTTTTTTTTCATTCGTCAGCTTTCACCTCTGGTGAAGTCCCTAGAGACTAGAGAACTCAATTTTTCGAGTTAATCAGTTTTCTCCCAGCAGTGTTTTCTACAGGAGACATATGCTGCACTGGCAGATACTCCGTCTTCGGAGGTACTCATATTTTTTCCGTTAACGAGTTATTCACGTTTAAAAGTAGGACATCGCTGCTGAGAAAAGGGTGGTTGCCGCGGAGAGAAATCATAAATAACATCCCAACTGGTGCAGCCGGGATTTGAACTCACAACCTCTCTGTCTCTTGACCAGCGTATTGCCGTGGGACCCGACCTGTTCCCCCTCCCGCCCCCCCCCCCCCAATAAGTGATATAATATAAATGAAACGAGCAGTACAGAAAGAAGGGGACGTCAATCATAGAATGGTATAGACATAGAAATAAGCTGTTGTAAAGCTGACAATATGAGTGATTGTGGTACAGAGAAATCTTCATTTACAGCTTTACGTTGGAGTATATAACGAAATCATCTCGAAGATGCGGCCTGATGAAACACTGTACTTCAGTACAAATAAAACACAGAAGCTGACTAAATTCATCATCATCAGGTCGTATGTCCTTTGCAGAACGTGGCATTCACCCCAACCCGTTTGAAAGAAGCTCTGTCTCTAGCCAGATCTCCCACAGAACGTTGCATTCACCACAGCCTGTCTGAAATAATATGTCTCTAGCCAGATTTCCCACAGAACGTTGCATTCATCACAGCCTGTCTGAAAGAATCTGTCTTTAGCTAGAAATCTTACAGAACCCTGCATTCATCATAGCCCGTCTGAAAGAATCTGTCTATAGCTACAATTCTCACAGAACGTTGCATTCATCACAACCTGTCTGAAAGAATCTGTCTATAGCTAGATCTCTCACAGAACGTTGCATTCATCACAGCCTGTCTGAAAGAATCTGTCTATAGCTAGATCTCTCACAGAACGTTGCATTCATCACAGCCCGTCTGAAAGAATCTGTCTATAGCTAGATCTCTCACAGAACGTTGCATTCATCACAACCTGTCTGAAAGAATCTGTCTATAGCTAGATCTCTCACAGAACGTTGCATTCATCACAACCTGTCTGAAAGAATCTGTCTATAGCTAGATCTCTCACAGAAACGTTGCATTCATCACAGCCCGTCTGAAAGAATCTGTCTATAGCTACAATTCTCACAGAACCTTGCATTCATCACAACCTGTCTGAAAGAATTGTCTATAGCTAGATCTCTCACAGAACGTTGCATTCATCACAGCCCGTCATTAAAAAAAATATAAAAAAATATGTCTCTAGCCAGAACTCCCACTTCTTCAGTTGCCATGTTCACGGTCTCTTTAATATCTTGACACCACCGTCTTCTTGATCTGCCCCTGTCTCATCCTCATGGAACCATGCCTTCCATTGGTCTTTCCATCCCGATGTGACAAGAACTAGAGAAGCAAGTTACATTTTTTCCTGTTGTCATTAATTCAGAATGCAATCTATGCCTAGCCTTTGTCTACTTTCCTGTTTTCCTTCGTGTTTTCTAGGAGAAGGCTGTACTGGGCCACAACGTCGACGTTGTCTGTGCCGTCTATTATCAAAGTAACCATATCTTCAGTATGTTTTTTATTACAATAACGACAGATGATTCATGGTAGTTTAGTGTTGCCTATAGGGGAAATGATGGACAGTAGAAGTGATAAAGAAAGCTGGAGGTAGACATGTTAAGGACCGGCTTGCTACAGGAGCTACTGAGATTAGTGTTCTGTGCACACCGTGAGCTGTGTGTTCATCGAATAGTGTTTCTATATACTGATTGCTTACGATGAATGATGATATCGTATGACGAAGGACAGTTCAGTTGCGTTCATAATCGGTGCTACTACGTCTTATGTCTTTTGACGAGTGCTGTGTTTGCTACGTTGGGGATTGCAACTCTTTATTGTTTGGATATTCGATGAGATGTTAATTCTGATGATTCCACTGGCAAGGCTGGTTGAGCAATTATGGATTTTAATTCGTTTGCAGTGATACCGGGGGGGGGGGGGGGTTCGAATGGCTATATAACTATATATGTAAAGAACATCATTGTCTACGCCAGTTTGTACTGCAGTAGATATGATAGTAAAGAGTAACGAGCTCCACGTCACGCCAATTGGGGTATAGGGAATATGGTGTTAGTGACCATCAATTTTACAGACCCTCAGCACATATTTTTTGGGGTAATGTGGTCGGTATTACGCCCGTGCCGCTTTACTTTCCCATAAAAAAATCCGGTACCCATTATAGGCTGGGTGAACGCGGAAGCCGTCGGTTGGGATCGAACCCTACCTCTTATCCTTTGTAGTCCAGTTCACTAACCACTGAGCTATCGCAGCTCCGGTACAGTAGATATGATGAGGCACAGAAAGTGGAGATATTTTACTTTGCCGTTTGTCCCTCGGCTGGAAGATTTCATTGGTCTGATTCTTATAACTTACGATGATGATGATGATGGTGATAATGATGATGATGATAGGAGAAAGGATGGACAATAAAGTGATAAAGAAAGCTGGAGGTAAAAATATGTAAACAACGTCATTTTGTACTGCAGTAAATATGATGGCGCTGGATAGGACACACACTACGGAAGCCAACTAAGAGTATTACACAACAGGTCCTTTTTTGGAATCCCCAGGGGAAAAAGACAAAGAGGAAGACCAAGGAATTCTTGGAGAAGAAGAAGAAATATGACGGGGCAAGGGTCACAGAAAATGGAGACATCTTACCTTGCCGTTTGTTCCTCGGCTTGAAGATTTTATTGTTTTGATTCTTTTAACTTGCGATGATGATGGACGATGATGATGGTGATGACCCTGCCAAGCCTGTAGGTGAAAATATGTCGTCATCGAAAGTCGTGCTTCCTGACTTCCGGGAGGGTAGGCCAGTCTGCGAGAGAAAACTTTCATGTATACATGATAGTTAAATGTTAAATAAACATAACATGGTATGGAGATGATAGGCTAACAGAAAGACATGACAAACTAAACTGTTTCGGCAAAAGTCTTCATCAGGCATAAAAAAAGCATCATCATCATGTGCCACACTGGCTTACGTAGGCAATCATGTCATTCCATAATCTTCTATCTACAGTAAATCGTTTCAGTTCTGTTGTTGGCTGTTTTCCATGACACCAAGCTATAAAGTGTCTTTTCTCTTTGTCGTCCGCGATCTCTCTTTCCCTGTATTTTTCCAGTTGTAGCCAAGTATTTCAACTTTCCTCTTCTCTTGACGTGGCCGATAAATGTCGATTTTTTCTTTCTGATGTTTTATAAGAGCTCCCTTTTTTTTTTTGGCCCGTTTGAGAATGCCTTCGTTGGTCTTTTTAACTGTCCAGGAACTTTCAACATTCTTCTGAGAAAATTACATCTCTGTGGTCTCTAATTGTCTTTTCATTGTTTGTCTGCTGTCCATGATTCTCTCCCATAGGTCAGAATTAGCTCTATATAGCACCGATGAACTCTCTTTCTCACTTCTATTGTCAAAAACTAGTCGCATAAGACGTGACTTTTTCATTTTCTGAAATGCTATTTTTGCCTGAGCTATTCTGCATTTTATTTCTGTGGTGCACCTTCCATCTGATGTTATTACTGTCCTCATGTATTTGACGCGTTGTACTCGTTTCAAATAACAAACAAACTACACAATTTAAAAACATAAATCTACCATCTGTATGATCTACATCTTCTCTGCAGTTCTTCTCGCGGCCCCATATTACATTTAATATTTTGTATATTTGGCATTTAAGCTTATCTCGTTACGCATGTTAGTTGTGTGTGTACTATAGCGTACTTAACCGACTGATTGGATGACAGGCACATATACAAATATACACATATATGTTCTCTCTCCACACACACACACACATATATATATATGGGGCGGCTGAGTAGTCTATAGGGGCGATGTCGGCCTCATAACATGAAGGACCAGAGTTCAAAACCCATCAGAAGCGGCGATGATTAAAAAAAAATATTAAGAAAATGTAATCCTTGGTTTCTTTATGAAGTCACCCACTCCTGAACTATTGGGTGGTGAGATGTGTTGTCTGGCCGTCTCGGATAACGGCAATGAGCAGGAGGTTGACGGATTTTCTCGAGATTCTCAATGGGGATACTGGGGTACCTATGGGTTCGTTCGCTGTGCAGTGATTATGATTCTAGCAACAACAATAACAAGAACATCAACAGAAAGAACAATAGCAAAAACAACAAGAAGAGCAGCAGGAACAACAGCAACAACAACAGCAACAACAGCAGGAACAACAGTAACAACAGCAAGAAAAACAGCAACAACAACAGCAACAACAACAAGAACAACAACAAGAACAGCAAGAACAACAGCAACAACAGCAAGAACAACAGCAACAACAACAAGAACAACAGCAAGAACAACAGCAACTACATCAAGAACAACATAAACAACAACAGCAAGAACAACAGCAACAACAGCAAGAACAACAGCAACAACAACAAGAACAACAGCAAGAACAACAGCAACTACATCAAGAACAACATAAAAAACAACAGTAAGAACAACAGCAACAACAGCAAGAACAACAGCAACAACAACAAGAACAACAGCAAGAACAACAGCAACAACAGCAAGAACAACAGCAAGAACAACAGCAACAGCAGCAAGAACAACAGCAACAACAACAAGAACAACAGCAACAACAGCAAAAACAACAGCAACAACAGCAAGAACATCAGCAACAACAGCAAGAACATCAGCAACAACAGCAAGAACAACAGTAACAACAGCAAAAACAACAGTAACAACAGCAAGAACAACAGCAATAACAGTAAGAACGACAGCAACAACAGTAACAACAGCAAGAACAACAGTAACAACAGCCAGAACAACAGCAACAACAGTAACAACAGCAATAACAACAGTAACAATAGCAAGAACAACAGCAAGAACAGCAAGAAAAGCAAGAACAGCAACAACAATAACAACAGCAACAACAACAGCAACAACAGCAAGAACAACAGCAAGAACAACAGCAAAAACATCAAGAACAAAATCAAAAACAACAGCAACAACAACAGCAATAACAACAGCAATAACAACAGCAATAACAAAGAAAGAACAACAGCAAGAACAAAAGCAACAACAACAAAAACAACAGCAAGAACAACAGCAACTACATCAAGAACAACATAACAAACAACAGTAACAACAGCAAGAACAACAGCAATAACAGCAAGAACAACAGCAAGAACAGTAACAACAGCAAGAACAACAGCAACAACATCAAGAACAACATAAAAACAACAGATACAACAGCAACAACAGCAAGAACAACAGCAACAACAGCAAAAACAACAACAACAGCAAGAACAACAGCAAGAACAACAGCAAGAACAACAGCAAGAACAACAGTAACAACAGCAAGAACATCAGCAACAACAGCAAGAACAACAGTAACAACAGCAAGAACAACAGTAACAACACCAAAAACAACAGTAACAACAGCAAGAACAACAGCAACAACAGTAACAACAGCAAGAACAACAGTAACAACAGCCAGAACAACAGCAACAACAGTAACAACAGCAATAACAACAGTAACAATAGCAAGAAACAACAGCAAGAACAGCAAGAAAAGCAAGAACAGCAACAACAATAACAACAGCAACAACAACAGCAACAACAGCAAGAACAACAGCAAAAACATCAAGAACAAAATCAAAAACAAACAGCAACAACAACAGCAATAACAACAGCAATAACAACAGCAATAACAAAGAAAGAACAACAGCAAGAACAACAGCAACTACATCAAGAACAACATAACAAACAACAGTAACAACAGCAAGAACAACAGCAATAACAGCAAGAACAACAGCAAGAACAGTAACAACAGCAAGAACAACAGCAACAACATCAAGAACAACATAAAAACAACAGATACAACAGCAACAACAGCAAGAACAACAGCAACAACAGCAAAAACAACAACAAAAGCAAGAACAACAGCAAGAACAACAGCAAGAACAACAGCAAGAACAACAGTAACAAACAGCAAGAACATCAGCAACAACAGCAAGAACAACAGTAACAACAGCAAGAACAACAGTAACAACACCAAAAACAACAGTAACAACAGCAAGAACAACAGCAAACAACAGTAAACAACAGCAAGAACAACAGTAACAACAGCCAGAACAACAGCAACAACAGTAACAACAGCAATAACAACAGTAACAATAGCAAGAACAACAGCAAGAACAGCAAGAAAAGCAAGAACAGCAACAACAATAACAACAGCAACAACAACAGCAACAACAGCAAGAACAACAGCAAAAACATCAGAACAAAATCAAAACAAACAGCAACAACAACAGCAATAACAACAGCAATAACAACAGCAATAACAAAGAAAGAACAACAGCAAGAACAAAAGCAACAACAACAAAAACAACAGCAAGAACAACAGCAACTACATCAAGAACAACATAACAAACAACAGTAACAACAGCAAGAACAACAGCAATAACAGCAAGAACAACAGCAAAAACAGTAACAACAGCAAGAACAACAGCAACAACATCAAGAACAACATAAAAAACAACAGATACAACAGCAACAACAGCAAGAACAACAGCAACAACAGCAAAAACAACAGCAACAACAACATCAAGAACAACAGCAACAACAACAGCAAGAACAACAGTAACAACAGCAAGAACATCAGCAACAACAGCAAGAACAACAGTAACAACAGCAAGAACAACAGTAACAACAGCAAAAACAACAGTAACAACAGCAAAAACAACAGTAACAACAGCAAGAACAACAGCAATAACAGCAAGAACAACAGCAACAACAGTAACAACAGCAAGAACAACAGTAACAACAGCCAGAACAACAGCAACAACAGTAACAACAGCAATAACAACAGTGACAATAGCAAGAACAACAGCAAGAACAGCAAGAACAACAACAATAACAACAGCAACAACAACAGCAACAATAGCAAGAACAACAGCAACAACATCAAAAAACAACAGCAACAACAACAGCAATAACAACAGCAATAACAAAAGAAAGAACAACAGCAAGAACAACAGCAACAACAACAAGAACAACAGCAACTACATCAAGAACAACATAAGAAACAACAGTAACAACAGCAACAACATCAGCTAGAACAACAGTAACAACAGCAAGAACATCAGCAACAACACCAAGAACAACAGTAACAACAGCAAGAACAGCAGTAACAACAGCAAAAACAACAGTAACAACAGCAAGAACAACAGCAATAACAGCAAGAACAACAGCAAGAACAGTAACAACAGCAAGAACAACAGTAACAACAGCCAGAAACAACAGCAACAACAGTAACAACAGCAATAACAACAGTAACAATAGCAAGAACAACAGCAAGAACAGCAAGAACAACAACAGTAACAACAGCAACAACAACAGCAAGAACAGCAAGAACTACAGCAACAACATCAAGAACAACATCACAAACAACAGCAACAACAACATCAACAGCAATTACAAAAGAAAGAACAACAGCAAGAACACAGCATGAACAACAGCATAAACAGCAAGAACAACAGCAACAACAGCAAGAACAACAGCAACAACAACAAGAACAAAAGCAACAACAGCAAGAACAACAACAAAAGCAACAACAACAACAACAGTATTGACAACAACAGCAGCAACAACAACAACAGCAAGAACAACAACA
Organism: Megaustenia siamemsis; assembly: GCA_032433765.1. Taxonomy (NCBI): domain Eukaryota; kingdom Metazoa; phylum Mollusca; class Gastropoda; order Stylommatophora; family Ariophantidae; genus Megaustenia; species Megaustenia siamemsis. The sequence goes on from JAVIAB010000104.1 coordinate 16,973,881, forward strand.
ACAACAACAACAACAACAGCAATAATAACAACAAAGGCAATAATAACAACAACAACAGCAATAACAACAACAACAACAACAACAACAATAACAACAACAACAACAACAACAACAACAGCAATAACAACAACAACAACAGCAATAACAGCAATAACAGCAACAACAACAAAAGCAATAATAACAACAAGAACAACAACAATAACAACAACAACAACAACAACAACAGCAATAACAACGACAACAACAACAGCAATAACAACAACAACAACAGCAATAACAACAACAACAGCAATAACAACAACAACAACAACAGCAATAACAACAACAACAACAACAAAAGCAATAATAATAACAACAACAACAGCAATAGCAATAACAACAACAACAATAACAACAACAACAACAACAGCAAGAACAACAACAACAGCAATAACGACAACAACAACAACAACATCAATAACAACAACAAAAGCAATAATAACAACAACAACAACAACAACAGCAATAATAACAACAAAAGCAATAATAACAACAACAACAACAACAGCAATAACAACAACAACAACAACAACAACAGCAATAACAACAACAAAAGCAATAATAACAACAAACAACAACAACAGCAATAACAACAACAACAACAACAGCAATAACAACAACAAAAGCAATAATAACAACAAAAGCAATAATAACAACAACAACAACAGCAATAACAACAACAACAACAACAGCAATAACAACAACAACAACAGCAATAACAACAACAAAAGCAATAATAACAACAAAAGCAATAATAACAACAACAACAACAGCAATAACAACAACAATAACAAGAACATAAGCAACAACAACAACAGCAATAACAACAACAACAGCAACAAAACGACAATACACAAATTTTGGATCTTCCTGAGACTAACACTACACTATCTCCCCACCCCCCCCCCCCTCCCCTCTCCCCCCCTACCCTCCCATACGCACACACACTTCCCACAACAATATACGGCACAACGCAACATAACACACACATACACACTGTTTCCCAGCACACACAAACACACACGATCCTGGGAGCCGCGACAGCTCAGTGGTTAGTGGACTGGACTACAAAGGACAAGAGATAGGGTTCGATCCCAACCGACGGCTTCCGGGTTCACCCAGCCTTAAATATATACCGGATTTTTTCTGAGAAAGTAGAGCGGCACGGGCGTAATACCGAGCACATTACCCTAAAAAGCATGTGCTGATGGTTTGTAAAATTTATGGTCACTAACACCATATTCCCTATACGCCACTTGGCGTGACGGGGGTACTTTACTTACTTATACACGATTCTCACTGTGCACACACAACCACACTAGTAAATAAAAAAATATAAAAAAAAACAAGGTATTAATCAGCTACATATGTAGAATGACACAGCTGTTTGTCATCGATAATTTAGTTAATTTGCTCATGTGTGTCTTTCCAGAATGATGAAACACATAATTCTTCAATTCATCATCAAGTACCATGCCTGCTGGCGTAGGCGATCATGTCTCTCCACAATTTTCGATCTCGACAGTTATTTATCATTTAAGTTGTTGACCTTCTGCCAAGCCATTGTCTAAGCTGTCTGGTATCTTTTCTCTTTGCTTCCCTCTATCTCTTCGTCATTCAACTTTCCCAGTTGTTACAATATATTCCAGTTGTTCTCTTCTCATTCATCATCATCATGTGCCATACCGGTTGGCGTAGGTGATCATCCCTCCACAATCTTCTATCTACAGTGTATCGTATCAGTTCTGTTGTTGACTGTTTTCCATGCCATGACACCAAGCTATCCAGTATTTTCTCTCTTGTCGCCCGCGATCTCTCTTTCCTTTTATTTTGCAGTTGTAACCAAGTATTCCAACTTTCCTCTTCTCATTACATGGCCAAAAAATGATGATTGTTTCTTCCTAATATTGGAAATTAGCTATCATTTTAATTTGGCTTCTTTCAGAACGTTTTTATTACACTTCTTAGCTGCCCATGGTATTCTCAACATTCTTCTGTAAAACCACATTTCTTCAGACTCCAGTGATTTTCTTGTCTGTTGTCCTTTTATCCATGAATCAAACCCATATGTTAAGACTGGCTCTACATAACATTTAAGAACTCTTTTTCTTGTTTCTATTGTCAAAAATGTATTGCTAGTATCTTCCTAATTTTTTTTTAGAAAACTGCTTTTGCCTGAGCCATTCTGCATCTCTCCTCTTTTGTACATCTTCCGTCTGAGGTTAACAAAGTTCCCAAATATTTCAACTCATTTACCTGTTTTAATATTACTTCTTCTATGACATTAAAAATATAAAAGAAACTGTAAGGCCAATTTTGTGTTCTACTCTTTTCGATTTCAACAACCAAGAGTTCTTTAACGTGCGGGAGTGCACACGGGACCTCCTGTTCATTGCCGTTATCCGAGGGCTAGACATCGAATCTCACTAGCCAAGAAATATAAAAATGTAGGCACTAAAAGAGGGGTAGACATCGAATCTCACTAGCCAAGAAATATAAAAATGTAGGCACTAAAAGAGGGGTAGACATCGAATCTCACTACCCAAGAAATATAAAAATGTAGGCACTAAAAATGGAAAATTGCATCACCCGAAACTCTCAGATTTGCCAATCTTCGATCCTCTTACTAAGTCATTTGCTACTAAAATATCGCTCATAAATAAATACTAACTTCCGTTTAAATATTTGTGTCACAAATAGAAACCACTCCCATTAAATATCAATTTAAGAATGAGTGGAATGTACTAGGCTTAGGAGAACTTCATCCACAAATACAACCAAATTTTCAAGATTATTACTAAAATGCTACTTTGGTATTAAAATAAAACAAATTCCGACGTTTCAGCCAATGCCTTCGTTAGGTACAGTGCACCGAATAACGAGCACACAGAATAGATGAATCTCTTCAGATTATAGAGATGCTGGTTGAGTGCAGATAGAAGAATCATAACTCAACACACACATCATTTCCTCACATCTATAAAAACAATTTCAACAACATACACATATAAGGTCATTCCCCAACACATATGCCTATAATTTCTTCACCAATGCACATACTATGTCTCCCCAAGCAATCTTGCAAGCAAATTTTACTCTCAAAACACATACAGCAATCTTTCTCCAACACACATACCAGCAATCTTTCTCCAACACACATAACCGCAATCTTTCTCCAACACACATACCAGCAATCTTTCTCCAACACACATACCAGCAATCTTTCTCCAACACACATACCAGCAATCTTTCTCCAACACACATACCAGCAATCTTTCTCCAACACACATACCAGCAATCTTTCTCCAACACACATACCAGCAATCTTTCTCCAACACACATAACCGCAATCTTTCTCCAACACACATACCAGCAATCTTTCTCCAACACACATACAAGCATCTCTTCTCCAACACACATACCAGCAATCTTTCTCCAACACACATACCAGCAATCTTTCTCCAACACACATACCAGCAATCTTTCTCCAACACACATACCAGCAATCTTTCTCCATCACACATACCAGCAATCTTTCTCCAAAACAAAAATCAGCAATCTTTCTTCAAGACACATACCAGCAATCTTTCTCCAACACACATACTAGCAATCTTTTCTCCAACACATATACTAGCAATCTTTCTCCAAAACAAAATCAGCAATCTTTCTTCAAGACACATATCAGCATTCTTTCTCCAACACACATACTAGCAATCTTTCTCCAACACATATACTAGCAATCTTTCTCCAACACAAAAATCAGCAATATTTCTTCAAGACACATACCAGCAATCTTTCTCCAACACACATATACTAGCAATCTTTCTCCAACACACATACCAGCAATCTTTCTCCAACACACATACCAGCAATCTTTCTCCAACACACATACCAGCAATCTTTCTCCAACACACATACTAGCAATCTTTCTCCAACACATATTCTAGCAATCTTTCTCCAACACAAAAATAAGCAATCTTTCTTCAAGACACATACCAGCAATCTTTCTCCAACACACATACCAGCAATCTTTCTCCAACACACATACCAGCAACTTTTCTCCAACACACATACCAGCAATCTTTCTCCAACACACATACCAGCAATCTTTCTCCAAAACAAAAATCAGCAATCTTTCTTCAAGACACATACTAGCAATCTTTCTCCAACACACATACTAGCAATCTTTCTCCAACACATATACTAGCAATCTTTCTCCAACACAAAAATCAGCAATCTTTCTTCAAGGACACATACCAGCAATCTTTCTCCAACACAAAAATCAGCAATCTTTCTTCAAGATACATAACAGCAACCTTTCTCCAACATACATACCAGCAATCTTTCTTCAAGGCACATACCAGCATTCTTTCTCCAACACACATATCAGCAATCTTTCCCCAATACACATACAGCAATCTTTCCACAATACACATACCAGCAATCGTTCCTCCGAACACACATACCAGCAATCTTTCTCCAACACACATACCAGCAATCTTTCCCCAAGACACATACCAGCAATCTTTCCTAAGACACATACCAGAAATCGTTATACGAACACATGTACCAGCAATCTTTCTCCAAAGCACAAACCAGCAATCTTTCCCTAAACACATACCAGCAATCTTTCTCCAAGACACAAACAGCAATCTTCCCAAGACACATACCAGCAATCTTTCTCCAACACACATACCAGCAATCTTTCTCCAACACACATACCAGCAATCTTTCCCCAAGACACATACCAGCAATCTTTCCCTAAGACACATACCAGCAATCGTTACTACGAACACATGTACCAGCAATCTTTCTCCAAAGCACAAACCAGCAATCTTTCCCCAAGACACATACCAGCAATCTTTCTCCAACACACATACCAGCAATCTTTCTCCAACACACATACAGCAATCATTCCCCAACACACAAACCAGTAATCTTTCTTCAAAACACATACCAGCAATCTTTCCCCAAGACAAATACCAGCAATCTTTCCCCAATACACATACCAGCAATATTTCCACAACACACATACCAGCAATCGTTACTCCGAACACACATACCAGCCATCTTTCCCCAAGACACATACCAGCAATCTTTCCCCAACACACATACCAGCAATCGTTACTACGAAACATGTACCAGCAATCTTTCTCCAAAGCACAAACCAGCAATCTTTCCCCAACTTGCATACCAGCAATCTTTCTCCAAGACACAAACCAACAATATTTCCCCAAGACACATTCAGCAATCTTTCTCCAAGACATATAGCAGCAATCTTTCCCCAACACACATACCAGCAATCTTTCCCTAAGACACATACCAATAATCTTTCTCCAAGACACATACCAGCAATCTTTCCCTATGACACATACCAGCAATCTTTCCCTAAGACACATACCAGCAAACTTCCCTATGGCACATACCAGCAATCTTTCCCCAAGACACATACAAGAAATCTTCACCCAATAGACATACCAACAATCTTTCTCTAACACCACAAACCAGCAATCTTTCTCCAAGACACATACAAGCAATCTTTCCCAACACACATACCAGCAATCTTTCCCCAACACACATACAGTAATCTTTCCCCAACACACATACCAGCAATCTTTCCCAACACACATACCAGCAATCTTTCCCCAACTCACAAACCAGCAATCTTTCCCCAACTCACAAACCAGCAATCTTTCCCCAAGACACATACCAGCAATCTTTCTCCAACACACATACCAGCAATCTTTCTCCAACACACATACCAGCAATCTTTCCCAACACACATACAAGCAATCTTTCTCCAACACACATACCAGCAATCATTCCCCAACACACAAACCAGTAATCTTTCTCGAAAACACATACCAGCAATCTTTCCCCAAGACAAATACCAGCAATCTTTCTCCAATACACATACCAGCAATCTTTCCACAGCACACATACCAGCAATCGTTACTCCGAACACACATACCAGCAATCTTCTCCAACACACATACCAGCCATCTTTCCCCAAGACACATGCCAGCAATCTTTCCCCAAGACACATACCAGCAATCGTTACAACGAACACATGTACCAGCAATCTTTCTCCAAAGCACAAACCAGCAATCATTCCCCAACTCGCATACCAGCAATCTTTCTCAAGACATGTAGCAGCAATCTTTCCCAACACACATACCAGCAATCTTTCCCTAAGACACATACCAATAATCTTTCTCCAAGACACATACCAGCAATCTTTCCTTATGACACATACCAGCAAACATTCCCTATGGCACATACCAGCAATCTTTCCCTAAGGCACATACAAGAAATCTTCCCCCAATACACATACCAGCAATCTTTCTCCAATTCACAAACCAGCAATCTTTCTCCAAGACACATACAAGCAATCTTTCCCCAAACACACATACCAGCCATCTTTCCCCAAGACACATGCCAGCAATCTTTCCCCAACACACATACCAGCAATCGTTACTACGAACACATGTACCAGCAATCTTTCTCCAAAGCACAAACCAGCAATCTTTCCCCAAGACACATACCAGCAATCTTTCTCCAACACACATACCAGCAATCTTTCTCCAACTCACATACCAGCAATCTTTCCCCAACACACATACAAGCAATCTTTCTCCAACACACATACCAGCAATCATTCCCCAACACACAAACCAGTAATCTTTCTCGAAAACACATACCAGCAATCTTTCCCCAAGACAAATACCAGCAATCTTTCCCCAATACACATACCAGCAATCTTTCCACAGCACACATACCAGCAATCGTTACTCCGAACACACATACCAGCAATCTTTCTCCAACACACATACCAGCCATCTTTCCCCAAGACACATGCCAGCAATCTTTCCCAAGACACATACCAGCAATCGTTACTACGAACACATGTACCAGCAATCTTTCTCCAAAGCACAAACCAGCAATCTTTCCCAACTCGCATACCAGCAATCTTTCTCCAAGACATATAGCAGCAATCTTTCCCAACACACATACCAGCAATCTTTCCCTAAGACACATACCAATAATCTTTCTCCAAGACACATACCAGCAATCTTTCCTTATGACACATACCAGCAAACATTCCCTATGGCACATACCAGCAATCTTTCCCTAAGACACATACAAGAAATCTTCCCCCAATACACATACCAGCAATCTTTCTCCAATTCACAAACCAGCAATCTTTCCCCAACACACATACCAGCAATCGTTACTCCGAACATAGAACATACCCTTTATTTTTCCCCCAAAAAATCATACCTTAATCTTTAGTCCAAACACACATAGCAGTAACGGCCACTCATATCTTCACATCATAATTAATGAGTGTTACTCTGTTATTTTACTAAAAACAACTAGTAAACAAAAGCAAGGCATTGAAAGCAAGGCTACTAGCAAACACAACATCAAACCATCGGGAAGCAAAGCTGTTGAATACAAGCCAATGGAGGCAAAGAAACAAAAATTTAAACTAAGCGTTCCCATTCGTTGCTATAAATATTCGAAGTGTCCTTAAGAAGTTCATTATTTAAATTAATTTCCTGGAAATAGTTACGCAGGACCGACCATTAGTAACATAATTACATGAACACGATTGGTTCAGTGTATCGAATCGAGGAGACACTGATAACATTTGAAAAAATAAACGCTACAGCTTTTAGCCTAACTTTTGTGTGAGCCGGGTTTTTTTATGAACTGTAGAATAAGGGTTGTATGCACAGTGCAGTCGGTGCCAGATGTTCGTGTGTTTGAGTTCTATTTTCATAAAACACTTCATCATCATTGAGGGCCGTCTCCGCATCGAAGGATGGCTACCATGGATCGCCATTCTACTCTGTTTCTTGCTTTTATGGTGCAGGCTGTCATAGATTGACTTGTCCATCTTTTGATGTTACTCGTCCATGTTAGGTGTGGTCTGCCTCTTTTACCTTGTGTTTTCCCTTTCAATATTACTTTTATTATAACATTACAAATTAATTACGTCACTATACATTTAAAACATTACTAAATTAATTAAGTCACTATACCTTTAAAACATTACTAAATTAATTATGTCACTATACCTTTAAACAATACAAAATTAATTACGTCACTATACCTTTAAAACATTACAACACTAATTACGTCACTATACCTTTAAAACATTAACAATTTAATTACGTCACTATACCATTAAAACATTACAAAATTTCTTACGTCACTATACCTTTAAAAGATTAAAAATTTAATTACGTCACTATACCTTTAAAACATTAACAATTTAATTACGTCACTGTGGCTTTAAACATTACTACATTAATTACGTCACTATACCTTTAAACATTACAACATTAATTACGTCACTATACCTTTAAGCATTACAACGTTAATTACGTCACTATGCCTTTAAAACATTACTAATTAATTAAGTCATTATACCTTTAAAACATTACTAAATTAATTACGTCACTATACCTTTAAACACTACAAAATTAATTACGTCACTATACCTTTAAAACTTTACTAAATTAATTACGTCACTATACCTTTAAAACATTAACATTTTAATTACGTCACTATACCTTTAAAACATTACAACATTAATTACGTCACTATACCTTTAAAACATTACTAAATTAATTACGTCCCTATACCTTTAAACACTACATAATTAATTACGTCACTATACCTTTAAAACATTACAACATTAATTACGTCACTATACCTTTAAACATGACAACATTAATTACGTCACTATACTTTTAAAACATTACAACATTAATTACGTCACTATACCTTTAAAACATGACAACATTAATTACGTCACTATACCTTTAAAACATTACTAAATTAATTACGTCACTATATCTTTAAAACATTACAACATTAATTACGTCACTATACCTTTAAACATTAACAAATTAATTACATCACTATGCCTTTAAAACATGACTAAATTGATCATATTACTTGTCTGTGTAATAAGAAGCTTGTGAAAATAACAAAATTAATTAAATATTCTGAAGAAAATAATGCATGCATTGGATATAACATTCATTAAGTTAAGTTGTTCATTGTTCTTTCTAAGCTGAAGTTAATCATGCAACTAACATTACAAAGTTGTTCATAGATCTTTCTAAACTGAAGTTAATCATGCAACTAACATTACAAAGTTGTTCATAGATCTTTCTAAGCTGAAGTTAATCATGCAACTAACATGACAAAGTTGTTCATAGATCTTTCTAAGCTGAAGTTAATCATGCAACTAATGTTAAATAGGCTGTTCATAGATCTTTAAACTGAAGTTAATCATGCAACTAACGTTAAATAGGTTGCTCATAGCTTTCTTTAAACTGAAGTTAATCATGCAACTAATGTTAAATAGGTTGTTCATAGCTCTATTTAAACTGAAGTTAATCATGTAACTAATGTTAAATAGGTTGTTCATAGCTCTATCTAAACTGAAGTTAATCATGCATAATATTACATATGTTATTCATAGCTCTATTTAAACTAAAGTTGATCACGTAATTAAAATTTATTCAATCGTCCACCATCATCTAGATGCAAGCCCTGTCCATTGCTCCTGTCTAAGCACGACTCTAGCCGGACCTCCCACTTCCGATGTGGCCAAATTCAAGATCTCATGAAACCACCAGGTTTTTGACCCTGTCCCATCTTTCTGGAACCATGCCCTCCATTATTGTTCTTATGCTTCACCATCTTTTAGTGTGCATCTTTCATTAAAATTTCCCCTGAAAGATGTTGCTAAAGAGCCAGTTCTCTCCAATATTCAGGTCTGTTATGACTTCAGTGCTCATTTTTGTCCGCAGCTCTTGTGGAACTGAAGTCATTTATGCAGGTAAAGATACTGAATTTACTGTCCAAAGTTCATTTTAAACTGAAGTTAGTTTATGCAGGTAAAGATACTGAATTTACTGTCCAAAGTTCGTTTTAAACTGAAGATAGTTTATGCATGTAAAGATACTGAATTTACTGTCCAAAGTTCGTTTTAAACTGAAGATAGTTTATGCATGTAAAGATACTGAATTCACTGTCCAAAGTTCGTTTGAAACTGAAGTTAGTTTATGCATGTAAAGATACTGATTTTACTGTCCAAAGTTCGTTTTAAACTGAAGTTAGTTTATGCATGTAAAGATACTGAATTTACTGTCCAAAGTTCGTTTTAAACTGAAGTTAGTTTATGCATGTAAAGATACTGAATTTACTGTCCAAAGTTCGTTTTAAACTGAAGTTAGTTTATGCATGTAAAGATACTGATTTTACTGTCCAAAGTTCGTTTAAACTGAAGTTAGTTTATGCATGTAAAGATACTGAATTTACTGTCCAAAGTTCGTTTTAAACTGAAGTTAGTTTATGCATGTAAAGATACTGAATTTACTGTCCAAAGTTCGTTTTAAACTGAAGTTAGTTTATGCATGTAAAGATACTGAATTTACTGTCCAAAGTTCGTTTTAAACTGCAGTTAGTTTATGCATGTAAAGATACTGAATTTACTGTCCAAAGTTAGTTTTAAACTGAAATTAGTTTATGCATGTAAAGATACTGAATTTACTGTCCAAAGTTCGTTTTAAACTGAAGTTAGTTTATGCAGGTAAAGATACTGAATTTACTGTCCAAAGTTCGTTTAAACTGAAGTTAGTTTATGCATGTAAAGATACTGAATTTACTGTCCAAAGTTCGTTTTAAACTGAAGTTAGTTTATGCAGGTAAAGATACTGAATTTACTGTCCAAAGTTCGTTTTAAACTGAAGTTAGTTTATGCAGGTAAAGATACTGAATTTACTGTCCAAAGTTCGTTTTAAACTTAAGTTAGTTTATGCATGTAAAGATACTGAATTTACTGTCCAAAGTTCGTTTTAAACTGAAGTTAGCTTATGCATGTAAAGATACTGAATTTACTGTCCAAAGTTCGTTTCAAACTGAAGTTAGTTTATGCATGTAAAGATACTGAATTTACTGTCCAAAGTTCGTTTTAAACTGAAGTTAGTTTATGCAGGTAAAGATACTGAATTTACTGTCCAAAGTTCGTTTTAAACTGAAGTTAGTTTATGCATGTAAAGATACTGAATTTACTGTCCAAAGTTAGTTTTAAACTGAAGTTAGTTTATGCATGTAAAGATACTGAATTTACTGTCCAAAGTTCGTTTTAAACTGAAGTTAGTTTATGCATGTAAAGATACCGAATTTACTGTCCAAAGTTCGTTTTAAACTGAAGTTAGTTTATGCATGTAAAGATACTGAATTTACTGTCCAAAGTTCGTTTTAAACTGAATTTAGATTATACAGGTAAAACCCTTCTTGGACTGTGTTTTAAAATCGCTCTATCTAAATTAATAAAATACCAAAATCTCTCCCTAAATTAATACAATTCTTAAATCTCATTCTGGATTAATAAAATACCAAATTTTCTCTCTGGATTAATAAATACCAGTATATTTCTCTCTGGATTAATAAAATACCAGTATATTTCTCTCTGGATTAATAAAATACCAGTATATTTCTCTCTGGATTAATAAAATACCAGTATATTTCTCTCTTGATTAATAAAATACCAGTATATTTCTCTCTGGATTAATAAAATACCAGTATATTTCTCTCTGGATTAATAAAATACCAGTATATTTCTCTCTGGATTAATAAAATACCAGTATATATCTCTCTGGATTAATAAAATACCAGTATATTTCTCTCTGGATTAATAAAATACCAGTATATTTCTCTCTGGATTAATAAAATACCAGTATATTTCTCTCTGGATTAATAAAATACCAGTATATTTCTCTCTGGATTAATAAAATACCAGTATATTTCTCTCTGGATTAATAAAATACCAGTATATTTCTCTCTGGATTAATAAAATACCAGTATATTTCTCTCTGGATTAATAAAATACCAGTATATTTCTCTCTGGATTAATAAAATACCAGTATATTTCTCTCTGGATTAATAAAATACCAGTATATTTCTCTCTGGATTAATAAAATACCAGTATATTTCTCTCTGGATTAATAAAATACCAGTATATTTCTCTCTGGATTAATACAATACAAACAGCTATATTCAAACACTTATTAACGATGCAAGAATCTGACGTATTACAATGATGTGAATTGTTTACTATAGACCAATGACATTCATGCAATAAAACACTTATTAGACTATTATCAATAGTTTTCTCCGGAGTCATGTTTTGTCATTAAATTATTGTAGTTGAAGAACGTTCTCGGGTGTTCTATATGTTCTTTGAAACAAAAAAAAACGTACCAAATTGTTCTAAATTAATGTTATCCTCGCAATTAAAGAGCTTTATTAAATGTTCAATAAGGTGCTTTTAAGTTGGAAGAAATGTATCCGTGATTGTAAGTGAAAGTTGTCTTTGCAATTAAAGATCTTTATAAAATATCTAGTTTATGTTCTGGTCCATGATTTCTTATTTATGTAACTCCAATTTATTCTTGATTGGAAATAAAAGTTATCTTTTCAATTAAAGATCTTTATAAAATATATATTTTATGTTCTAATTGATGATTTCTTAATTTATATAACTCCATTTCATAATGATTTGTAAATGAAAGTTATCTTTGCAATTAAAGATCTTTATAAAATATATATTTTATGTTCTAATTGATGATTTCTTAATTTATATAACTCCATTTTATCCGTGAGTTAACATAACTTGTTGTAATATGATAAAATAATCAATTAAATGAATTATCAATTTTCATAAATCAAATTCATCACTGAAAAGGAAGAAAAAATAATCCAGTAATGTTTTAAATAAATGTATCCATTTCGCTAAGTGGATATTACCCATGCAATTAAAGAACTTACTAAACTTTCATCATGGACTTTAGAGCTCTCCTGGTTTCTGGCATCAGTTTTGTTGGAGATGTGATCCCTAAAGTGTAGCTGAAGGAGCCACGGCGCTGCTTTGTGGCAGGGGCGTCAAGCAGGAGCGACGCCAGCCCCGCCGAGTCACGACGAAAGCTCCGCTGCGATGAACAATACATGATGGGGGCATTATGGTTTCTCCATCATCATCATCATCATCATCATCATCATCATCATCATCGTCATTATCATCATCATGACCATCATCACCACCACCATCATCATCATCATCATTATCATCATCACCATCATCACCATCACCATCATCATCACCATCATCATCATCATCATCATCATCATCACCATCATCATCACAATCATCATCATCATCACCATCATCATCATCACCATCATCATCATCATCATCATCATCATCATCATCACCACCATCATCATCATCATCACCACCATCATCACCACCATCATCACCACCATCATCATCACCATCATCATCATCATTATCATTATCACCATCATCATCATCACAACCATCATCATCACCACCATAATGTTCTTCTTCCTTATTTTTCTTCTTCTACTTCTGCTTCTACTTCTGCTTCTACTTCTTCATCTTCCTCTTCTCTTCTTCTCACCCCCTTTCTTAATCTCTTCTACTCGTTTCTGGTTGTGCCCATCTTAACTCCCACCTCTTCCATCCGAAGGAGTGACCTGTGCTCATTGTTGTCGACAAAGCAGTTTGTTGACCAGAAACCTCCGACTGGGGTCGTCTTCAGTACGAACTCAGTAACAATTGAAGTTTCTCGACATAGAGTGTTCATAAACTGGTACAGTTTTTAATTTCTTATTTTACCAAATTCATATTTGAACTATCGCTTTGTTCGCATTTTTGTTGTTGTTGCACTTTTTTGTTGTTGCATTTTGTTGTTGTTGCATATTTGTTGTCAAACTTTTCAGCGGGCTACATGTCTCGAGGAGTACACTTTTTTATTTTGCCAGCTTTGACCTCTGTCGAAGTCCCTAGAGACTAGGAACTGAATTGTGCGTGTCAATACGTTTTTCCCTGGTAGCCGTGTGCACAGGGGTCCCTCGTCGCACAGGCAGATAACTCCGACTTCGGAGGTACTCATATTTTCCCGTCGATGAGTAATTGACGTTTCAAGCCGGGCCTCACTGCTGAGATCCAGGGGTGGTTACCGCAGAGAGAAATCATAAAATAAAAATCCCATCTGGTGCAGCCGGGATGTGAACCCACAACCTCTCTGTCTCGAGGCCGGCGTCTTGCCTCGAGACCAACCAGTCCTGAGGGGTATCTGATTTTGATTGGCAGTTCAAGTGACATAATGCTGGCCAATCACGTTCTAGTCAGAATGAGTACGCCTTCCCTCCGTCTGTATATGGCGCGATGAGTATGTCGTGCTCAATCAGAACTTTGTTTATCTAACATGATAAGGATGCATGCTCCAGAGCTGTCTTGTTTTGATCTATCTATTGACCTTTCGAGCCGTAACCGGCCCATAGGGCGTAGACCAAGATACACCTTCTCCTATATGGATTTTTTGTTCTAGCAGTTTTCTTTTAAAGATATTTTATCAAATCTCGCCATCTGTCTCTGTTCTGTGCAAGCAGTTCTATCTCATTGAGGGAGCCGACTCCTGCTGCTCTTGCCTCTCTCATCAATGTTCTTCTCAGTGTCTCCCTGGGTCTTCCTCTTTTTCTTTTACCTGTTGTTTCCCATATGAGGGCTTGCTTTGCTATTCGGTTATTATCTCTTCTCATCACATGTCCAACGTATGACCATCGTCTTTTCTTTATTACTGAAGATATTAGTGGTTGATTGGCGATTTCTCTAATTTCCTCATTTGTTTTGAATTCGTTCCATGCTATACCAAGTATTTTCCTTAGACATTTATTTTCGAATGCGTTCAACTTTGTTTCTATATCTCTTGTTGTTTTCCAGCTTTCACAACAAGTTTCACAACTTGTTTTGATAGAGACATTAAAATGATAAGGATGTCAAAATCAGTACAGATCTATTTCTTATCATTCCTTATTTGCCTCTCAACGTCAAGTGGAGATATAATTAGCGCGTCTTTTGCTCTTTTGTTCATCTCTACTGTTATATTTCCTCATCATCATCATTGGGTGCCATCTTCACAGCGTAGATTCTCTACCATGGAGCGCCATTTTGCTCAGTCTCTTGCTTTGATGGTGCAGGTTGTCATAGGCTGATTTGTCCATCTTCTGATGTTACTCGTCCATGTTAGTCTTAGTCTGCCTCTGCCTCTTTTACCTTGTATTTTCCCCTCCAAAATTACTTTTAGTAGCTGTAGGTAAACGGCTGCAGTGTATTTTAACATGACCAAAAATCGCGTTTATCTTGTTTGAATTGTGCTCAGTAATTCTTCTTATCTTCAAAGTACCCCCGTCACGCCAAGTGGCGTATAGGGAATATGGTGTTAGTGACCATAAATTCTACAGACCTTCTGCACATGATTGTTTGAGGTAATGTGGTCGGTATTACGCCCGTGCCGCTTTACTTTCCAGAAAAAAATCCGGTACCCACTAAAGCCTGGGTGAACCGGAGCCGTCGGTTAGGATTGAACCCTGCCTCTTGTCCTTTGTAGTCCAGTTCACTAACCACTGAGCTACCGCGGATCCCTCAGTAGTTCTCTTTTTATTTTTAGTTGTTTTAAGACTTCATAATTTGTTTTCTTTTCTTTCCATCCAATTCTTCCTATTCTTCTATATATCCACATTTCAAAGGCTTCAATTCTCTGTTCTGTTTTCTTGTCTAATGTCCATGTTTCTGCACCATATAAGAATGTTGAGATGTAAATATATTTCCCAGTGTTTCTAATATTCTATCAATCCTTCTTCTTTGTGGTCGCTCCTTGAGTCTGGTGCTCTCGTAACGTTTATTAAAGGCTCCCTATGTTGTTGTTGTGTGTTGATCTTTCTGTCTTATCGCGTGACCAAACCATTTTATAAGTTGTTTAGCTATGTATTAAAATACTGGATAGCTTGGTGTCATGGCATGGAAAACAGTCAACAACAGAACTGATACGATGCACTGTAGATAGAAGATTGTGGAGGGACATGATCGCCTACGCCAACCGGTAACGCACATGATGATGATGATTTATGTATTCTGTATTCTGCAGTGAGAATTATTCCTAGTTTTTTTTTTTTTTACTCAGTTCTTCATTTCTGATCATACCTCTCAGAATGTTTCCTGTCATTCGTCTGACACATTTAACCTCAGTAGAGGTTATTTTACTTACTGTTCTTGAGTCTAGAGTCCATTGACAGCACAGCGTGGAAAAAAGAACGTATTTTATAGTGCCCGTTTTGCCTCTAGAGTTATTTCCTTGTTGGACAATAGCGGTGATAGCTGTCAAACGATTTGACAAGCTTTGATGCATCTTGAATCTAACTCTGCTGTTTGTGAATTGTCGTTTGTCACTAGATTTCCAAGATATTTCAATTCCTCTGCTTGTTTTAATTGTCTGCCGTCTATAGGAATGTTGGCGTTCTCTTTCGTATTTGAAATATTCATGACTTCTGTTTTGTTGATGTTGATGTTTATGTTGTATTGAGTCACTGTCAAGTCTATTTCAGTTTTCTTCTAGGTCTTCTATTTTCCCGTGTATTGGTGACTGATCGTCTGCTCGTTGGTCTCATCTGTTTCCGATGGGTTGGCTAACTTACATATATAGTCCATGTAGGTAATAAGCAATAGGGGAGATAGTACGCACCATTATCTTACTACTGTTGTAACATGGAAATGGTCTGCTGATCTCTTCAACCAGAGAGCATCAACATCAATACATCTCGCTTTACTCAGTAACACATTTTAAGGAACCTCCTCCTTTTTCTGCGATCATGACGTCATTCAGACTAGGATTCCAGACTCTCTCATGAAGTCAGCTGTCTGTTTAAGTGATTCGGTTGCCCATATAGTTTCTCTTCCAGGGAGGTGGGCGTGGTCCACATTGTTCTTCTTAGGTCTGTGTACTGGTTGGGGGAGGGGGGGGTGATCCTGTAGAACATGTTTTGTAGACATGGTTTCGCCTTATGTCTATTGCCGTGTGCTGAGACTGCTATGATGGGAACTACAGCTAACTTTCTTCGTTTGGGAGATGAGTTATTAATTCTGATGATTCCACTGGCACGGGCGGTTGAGCAATTATGGATTTTAATTCGTTTGCAGCGATACCGGGGCCTTCCATAACCAAATAACCAAATGTTTTGTAGTCATGTTGTCCAGTGTACTGTGACATTGGCTGGTAGCACCAATTTTGAATTTGGTGAACATGTGGTTTCTCATTCTGTTGTGGCCTGTGCGTAGGCGAAGTATGATGGCTTGATCCCTCCTTGATAGTTGGTGGTATCCATCCATCTCGTTATACAAGTAATGACCCACACATTAGTAAAACTCTCTTTTCTCAATGTAAAACGATAAGGTTTCCGGATTCAGCACGACTCTCTCTCTAATAACTCATCATTTACGTCGTGATAAGTATTCCCGCATCATCATCGATGTCTCATCTCAAACAGATTAACACCACATCATGACGTCAACTCAACACATTCCATATCTGGCCATGTCCTCAAAGATGGAAGTGCGAGCACGTCCGTAAAGTGACCCCTTCTCCTCACCCCCAAGTGGCGAGCAAATATGTACAAAAATACACAGGGTGGTCAGTGCTTTTGTAGAATCATCATCATCAAGTACCACGCCTGCTGGCGTAGGTGATCATGTCTCTCCACAACTTTTGATCACGACAGTTATTTATCATTTCTGTTGTTGACCTACTGCAAAGCCATTCTCTTAAGCTGTCTGGTATCTTTTCTCTTTGCTTCCCTTTATCTCTTAGTCCCTCAATTTTTCCAGTTGTTACAATATATTCCAGTTGTTCTCTTCTCATTACATGGTAAAAAAAATGATGATTGTTTCTTCCCAATATTGGAAATTAGCTCCTTTTTTTTTTTTTTTTTGCTTTGGCCTCTTTCAGAACATTTTCATTACTCTTCTTAGCTGTCCATGGTATTCTCAACGTTCTTTTGTAAAACCACATTTCTTAAGCCTCCAGTGATTTTCTTGTCTGTTGTCCTATTGCCCATGATTCACATCCATATGTTAAGACTGGCTCTACATAACATTTAAGAACTATTTTTCTTGTTTCGATTGTCAAAAATGGATTGCATAGTATCTTCCTCACTTTTTGGAAAGCTGCTTTCGCCTGAGCCATTCTGCATCTCACCTCTTTTGTACATCTTCCGTCTCAGGTTAACAAAGTTCCCAAATATTTAAATTCATTTACCTGTTTTAATATTGTTCCACTTGTCTTTATTTGCACTGAGGTGATGTCTTTTTCTTTGTTGTTACCATTACTTTCTCCTGTGTGTTACCGGGGCCTCATTATGAGAGAAGTAAAGAGTAGTGACACTGTGACCTTCCAGGCATGTCGTAAGAGGCGACTAAGGAGTTTGATCGATGGGTTGACAAGCTGTCATTGTAAAAAGTATTGTTATGGAAACAGAGCCATAGGTTTTGGAACCAGTGATCTCTGCAATATGTGCCATTTTGGCACGCAAGGTTTCTGTTTTTTTTTTAGATTGTGGTTCTGCCCTATGTGCCGTCTTCGGCTCGAAAGTACGATAGATAGATACCATTACTTCTGTCTTTCTGCTATTAAGGCTGAGTCATTTATTTCTTGTAACTCATTTTCACTCTTAGCGATCAAGACTGTATCATTAGTATACCTTAGATTTGTAGACTATGTTACTTAATTAGCCGTGTGCTCTAGGGCAGGTTTCTACTAGCATGGCGTTGTGTCGAGGAGCACTGATTCAACGCTGCTTTGCGCTGTCTCTCTTTTGCCCTCCGAGATGTGGGAAGAGTACAGGACATAGACAAACACAGATCCACGTCACTTCGGATGAAAGAGATGAGAGTTAAGATGGGCACAGCAAGAAATGAGAAACTTAGTGGGCGTGTAAGAAGACTTATCAACCAACACAGAACTGTAGTCGTCAGTCGCTGGACACTGCGGGAATTGCTGTGGAGGGGATCTGAGCACCTATGGACATGTTCGGAGTGCAATGATGATGACCCGCAAATAAATCAATAACTCAATAACTCTTTTGTTGTTGTTGTTGTTGTTGTTGCTTATTTGTAAATTTCCTTTTCCGAGTCCGTCTCTTCCTCTGAGATGATTCGTTGATCCATCACCTCGGAAGTTTCCTTCCATAAAAATATTCATTACTTATTATTTGTATCTGTGGTAGAATAATACACACTTGTACGAGTATCTATAAATTACAAACACTTTTCTGAGTATCATGTTTCGCTTTCACCGTTCTTCGTTCTTCTCCTGCCTTTCAGCTCCTTGTAGAGCATAGGTCAACAAACACTTTCCAAGCCGTTCTGTTTCTATGTATAATAGGTGAATTACAGCTTTCACCCTAAAAAAAGTAGAGAGCCTCCGTCACGCCAAGTGGCGTATAGGGAATATGATGTTAGTGACCATACATTTTACAGACCTTCAGCACATGATTTGTGAGGTAATGCGGTCGGTATTACGCCCGTGCCGCTTCACTTTCCAAGAAAAAAATCTGGTACCCATTTAAGGCAGCTTTCACCGTTGCAGCTGCCAAAGTAGAGTGGAACAGGAAAAGGGCTGGAGAAGCGAAACTTATTGATTTGAGTTTTGTCACGAATGAAAGCGATGCTTTGATGTTTTTCTTGTAGATCTTTTGATGATTATGATGGGGGAAATGATTATAGGCCAGTAACTCTAGATTTATATATTGGAGGACAATCATCAAGGGATAGACTGTGATAATATACTTCATCTTCGTTCTCATTTTTCTGTTGTTGGCTTCGGGACGTAAATCATTGTTTAATGATGGATGTCTCATTTGGCGATTTGAATGGGACAACTGGAGTGGGGATTGAGGTCGGTCCAGCGAGTGGTTTTAACGTGCTTACGTCATAAGCAGAAGTTACATGGTTCAGACCACATTTAGATCTATCTATCCACTCGTCCGTCCGTCTGTCAGTCTGTCTGTCCAGTCTGCTCGTCTGTCTGTCTGTCTGTTCAGTCTGTTCGTCTGTCTGTTTATAAAGTAAAGATAAACTACGAGACTTGAATCGGCGTCTTAGCACGCGAGTTTTCACCCATATGTGCTCGGCCGGCTATCCAGAAATGTTCGGAGACTTCTAGATAGTGCCGCTTCAAGCATCGAAACTCACGATGCGAGGCGGCATTCCTCACCTTTCCAGAGTACTACCCTGGTACTCATTTCTGTCATCGGCTGGGTCGACAACTGGGATATTATTTACTTTGTTCCAACCAGGAGTATGATTCGCACTACTCCCAGCGGGAATCGAACACAGGTTGTCTGAACGTCGGTAGCCCAGTCGGGTGGTTTTTGCCATCTAGACTATCGAGCCCCCTCTTTCCCCCCGTATATCTTTCTCCCCGTCTAATTATCTATCTGCCTGATTGCTGCCTGTCTATCTATCTGTTTTTCGTTCGCCCGAAGTATTGTCTATATCTGCAATGTCGTTTCCTGTATAAATGTTACTGTCTTTTGTAATTCTTGCAGTGGCCCATATAGTTTTGTCTGTAGTGTTGTATCTATAGAGAGCCGCGATAGCTCGCTCAGTGGTTAGTGAAAACTGGACTACAAAGGACAAGAGGTAGGGTTCGACCCCAATCGACGGCTTCCGGGTTCACCCAGCCTTAAATGGGTACCCACATTTTTTTCTGGGAAAGTAAAGCGGCACGGGCGTAATACCGACCACATTACCCCAAAAATTATGTGCTGAAGGTCTGCAAAATGTATAGTCACTAACACCATATTCCCTATACGCCACTTGGCGTGATGGGGCTACTTTATTTTTACTCACTGTTGTATCTATGGGTCTTCTTCGGTCTACTATATTCAGTGCAATCTTGAAGTATGTGTTCAGCAGTCTAGGGAACCTGTCCACATGTGCAAGTGGCTGAAGTTCCGATCTTGAACTTTGTATTGCATGTGGCTATGGAGGCGACTGAGTTCTGTTCTAACATGTATCATGATATATGTTCCCATCTACCTACATTATTATATATTATTCCCATCTACCAGTATTGTGGTATATTATTCCCATCTACCAGTATTGTGGTATATTATTCCCATCTACCAGTATTGTGGTATATTATTACCATCTTCCAGTATTATTATATATTATTCCCATCTACCAGTATTATGGTATATTATTCCCATCTACCAGTATTGTGGTATATTATTCCCATCTTCCAGTATTATTATATATTATTCCCATCTACCAGTATTGTGGTATATTATTCCCATCTACCAGTATTGTGGTATATTATTCCCATCCACCAGTATTATAGTATATTATTCCCATCCACCAGTATTATGGTATATTATTCCTATCTATCAGAATTATAGTATATTATTCCTATCTACCAATATTATGGTATATTATTCCCATCCACCAGTATTATAGTATTTTATTCCCATCCACCAGTATTATAGTATTTTATTCCCATCCACCAGTATTATAGTATTTTATTCCCATCTACCAGTATTATAGTATTTTATTCCCATCTACCAGTATTATGGTATATAATTCCCACCCATCAGTATTATAGTATATTATTCCAATCTACCAATATTATGGTATATTATTCCCATCCATCAGTATTATAGTATTTTATTCCCATCTACCAGTATTATGGTATATAATTCCCATCCATCAGTATTATAGTATTTTATTCCCATCTACCAGTATTATGGTATATAATTCCCATCCATCAGTATTATAGTATTTTATTCCCATCTACCAGTATTATGGTATATAATTCCCATCCATCAGTATTATAGTATTTTATTCCCATCTACCAGTATTATGGTATATTATTCCCATCTACCAATATTATGGTAGACATATGAGCTTGTGCCCCACATATTACCAAGATTATCTAATAATCATTGATCTAGCGCAACTTGGCACTTTGCATGTGAATGGAGAATGTGCGCCTTCTTCGTTGAGTTTGAGAAAGATAAGGACAAGAACGATAAATGACCCATCTCCAAATAGTATGGCCTAATAATCCTCTTTTTACCCTTCTTCCTCTTCAATTTCTTTCTCTTCTTTTTTGCTTTCCTCATCGTCTTTCTCCACATCTTCCCGGCTTTCCTCCCCACGATCCCATTCTTCTTCCTCCACTTCCACCTTATTTTCCTCTTCTTTCTTCCCCTTTCCTTCTTCTCATCACACTTCTTCTTTTCTCCTCCTCTTTCACTCAATCCTCTACCTTTTCCTCCCCTTTCATTCTTTTTTCTTCCTCTTCTTCTATTTTCGTCTCCTTCTTCTTGTTCCCGTAATCCTTGGTTTTCTTCGGTCACCTCTGACAGACTTCGCTGATCTTCTTCATTTCTCTGTGACGTCTCTCATTTTTTATTTTAGATAATGCGAAGTAAAGCAATATCAGTTAATTGATCGTATGTTCTCATCTCAGGAATATCAGTTAATTGATGTTACGTTCTCATTTCAGGAATATCAGTTAATTGATGTTACGTTCTCATCTCAGGAATATCAGCTAATTGATGTTACATTCTCATCTCAGGAATATCAGCTAATTGATCTAATTGATGTTACATTCTCATCTCAGGAATATCAGCTAATTGATCTTATGTTCTCATCTCAGGAATATCAGTTAATTGATCTTACGTTCGCATCTCAGGAATATCAGTTAATTGATGTTACGTTCTCATCTTAGGAATATCAGCTAATTGATGTCACATTCTCATCTCAGGAATATCAGCTAATTGATGTTACGTTCTCATCTCAGGAATATCAGCTAATTGATGTTACGTTCTCATCTCAGGAATATCATTTAATTGATACTATATTCTCATCTCAGGAATATCAGTTAATTGATGTTACGTTCTCATCTCAGGAGTATCAGTTAATTGATGTTACGTTCTCATCTCAGGAATATCAGCTAATTGATGCTATGTTCTCATCTCAGGAATATCAGCTAATTGATGTTACGTTCTCATCTCAGGAATATCATTTAATTGATGCTATGTTGTCATCTCAGGAATATCAGTTAATTGATGTTACGTTCTCATCTCAGGAGTATCAGTTAATTGATGTTACGTTCTCATCTCAGGAATATCAGCTAATTGATGCTATGTTCTCATCTCAGGAATATCAGCTAATTGATGCTATGTTCTCATCTCAGGAATATCAGCTAATTGATGCTATGTTCTCATCTCAGGAATATCAGGTAATTGATGCTATGTTCTCATCTCAGGAATATCAGCTAATTGATGCTATGTTCTCAACCCTTTCTTTGTCTTCATCCCCTCCTTCCTCCTTTCACAGTTCCCTGCTAGATGGTGTAACAATCTCAGTTGTCATTCCCTCCCCTTAGATAAGACATTTCAAGATAATTAAACGTGAATATTACACTAAATCAAAGTCTTTGTATGTTAAATAGATTGAGAATTTGGTCCGGGCAGCAGCATATAGCCTAGGCATTTAGATTTCGAAATGTTAAAAGTTCTTTTACATGCTTAAGAAGGAACTCTAATTATCGTGCGTATTAGATGGGGCTAGGTACTCGATATAACTTATATTGAGATAAGGGTGCGAAAACCTGAACCCTAAGAAGCCCCTGGAAAACTCGAACCGTGTACTTCATCATTATGTGCCGTCTCCACATCGAAGGCCGGTTATCATGGAGCGCCACTTTACTCTGTCTCTTGTCTTGATAGTGCACATTGTTATAGGTTTCCCCTGGCCATCTCTTGGTATTTTCAGCCCACATTAGTCTTGGTCTGCCTCTGCCTCGTCTTCTCTTGTATCTTCTCTTTCAAGATGATGTTTAGAAGGGCGTTACGTCTCTTCACGTGTCCAAACAATTTCATTTCTATTCTTCGAAATGCATTAAGCTGTTATTATAATTTTTTTTTTTTTCAGCTGATTTTGAACTTCCTTATTCGTCCTTTTCCTTCATATTCCACGTCCGGCTTGTTACAGGAGCTACTGAGTTAGATGCTCTGTGCACACCGTGAGCTGTGTGTTTCATCCGTTTTGATCCTGTTTCGACATTTCAATTGTTTACGATGAATGATGATATCGTATGACGGGGAACAGTTAGCTGTGTTCACTTTCTGTGCGGTTTCGCCTTATGTCTTTTGGCGTGTGCTGAGACTGCTATGATGGGGACTGCAGCTACCTTTCTTTGTTTGGGAGATGAGATAGTAATTCGGATGATTCCACTGGCACGGGCGGTTGAGCAATTATGATTTTTAATTCGTTTGCAGTGATACCGGGGCCTTCCATAGCCAAAGAACCAAAGAACTTGTTTCTTTCCACTGAATACTCTCCAGTTCACTATAAATTCACATTCCAAAAGCTTCGAATGTCTGCTCTGTTTTCGTATTTAATGTCCATGTTTTTGCACCATACAAGGATGTTGAGTAAATTAACCCTTTACAAATCGTAGTTTCAGTTCTGATGTTATTTGTTTTGATGTCAGTATAATTTCATGTTTGTTTAAAATGCGTTTGGCCGTTCCTATTCTTTGGTTTATTTCTCTCTTATATTTCCCATGGAACCATTTCAATATGGATGTGAATCATGGACAATAGGACAACAGACAAGAAAATCAATGGAGTCTGTAGAAATGTGGTTTTACAGAAGAATGTTGAAAATACAATGGACAGCTAAGAAGAGTAATGAAAACGTTCTGAAAGAGGCCAAAGCAAAAAGAGAGCTAATTTCCAATATTAGGAAGGAACAGTCATCATTTTTTGGTCATGTAATGAGAAGAGAACAACTGGAAAAATTGAGGGTCGAATAGAAAGAAAAAATACCAGACAGCTGAAGAGAATGGCTTGGCAGAAGGTCAACAACAGAAATGATAAATAACTGTCGAGATCGAAAGTTGTGGAGAGACATGATCACCTACGCCAGCAGGCCCGGTACTTGATGATGATGATATTTTCTATATAACTTGATATAGCGTGCTCAAGATATCTATAATCTTGAACTCTTTCTAGAACCAAATAAGATAGTCAATATGTTTCAAACAGTGTTCTCTCTGACTGTACTGTAAGCACCTTAATATCCACACAACAACAATAGCGATCTTCACCTCTCACTGAAAAGTAAATAAACTTGAAATTAAAAAAAAAAAGCAGATAAAATAAATGAGCAAAATATTTAGTGGGAAAAATCTGGTGACAGCAGGAAAAATAATGTGCAAAAAAAAGCAAGGGAATTCAAAGTGATTATTCCCATGACTGCACTGCAATTTGGCTCAAATGCTAGAGCAAATGGTTTGTGCAATTGCTGAAAAGCGAAGGAATTATAAAAGGAATTAATCAACGTTATCAATGTAAACATATTTAATATTGCACAGAGTGTCCACAAAAAAACCGTATATTTAGCGAAGCGAGATCACGGGCATAGAGTCATACATTCAAAGTTTCAAAACATTTCACACTTTTATTAAAAACTATGAAGTTTATAATCATCAAGTTGCGTGTCCTTCGCAGAATGCTGCACTCACCACAGCCTATCTAAATTAATCTCTGTCTCTAGTCAGATCTCCCACAGAATGTTGCACTCACCACAGCCTATCTAAATTAATCTCTGTCTCTAGTCAGATCTCCCACAGAATGTTGCACTCACCACAGCCTATCTAAATTAATCTCTGTCTCTAGTCAGATCTCCCACAGAATGTTGCACTCACCACAGCCTATCTAAATTAATCTCTGTCTCTAGTCAGATCTCCCACAGAATGTTGCACTCACCACAGCCTATCTAAATTAATCTCTGTCTCTAGTCAGATCTCCCACAGAATGTTGCACTCACCACAGCCTATCTAAATTAATCTCTGTCTCTAGTCAGATCTCCCACATAATGTTGCACTCACCACAGCCTATCTAAATTAATCTCTGTCTCTAGTCAGATCTCCCACAGAATGTTGCACTCACCACAGCCTATCTAAATTAATCTCTGTCTCTAGTCAGATCTCCCACAGAATGTTGCACTCACCACAGCCTATCTAAATTAATCTCTGTCTCTAGTCAGATCTCCCACAGAATGTTGCACTCACCACAGCCTATCTAAATAATTATCTGTCTCTAGTCAGATCTCCCACATAATGTTGCACTCACCACAGCCTATCTAAATTAATCTCTGTCTCTAGTCAGATCTCCCACAGAATGTTGCACTCACCACAGCCTATCTAAATTAATCTCTGTCTCTAGTCAGATCTCCCACATAATGTTGCACTCACCACAGCCTATCTAAATTAATCTCTGTCTCTAGTCAGATCTCCCACAGAATGTTGCACTCACCACAGCCTATCTAAATTAATCTCTGTCTCTAGTCAGATCTCCCACAGAATGTTGCACTCACCACAGCCTATCTAAATTAATCTCTGTCTCTAGCCAGATCTCCCACGGAATGTTGCACTCACCACAGCCTATCTAAATTAATCTCTGTCTCTAGTCAGATCTCCCACAGAATGTTGCACTCACCACAGCCTATCTAAATTAATCTCTGTCTCTAGTCAGATCTCCCACAGAATGTTGCACTCACCACAGCCTATCTAAATTAATCTCTGTCTCTAGCCAGATCTCCCACATAATGTTGCACTCACCACAGCCTATCTAAATTAATCTCTGTCTCTAGCCAGATCTCCCACAGAATGTTGCACTCACCACAGCCTATCTAAATTAATCTCTGTCTCTAGTCAGATCTTCCACAGAATGTTGCACTCACCACAGCCTATCTAAATTAATCTCTGTCTCTAGTCAGATCTTCCACAGAATGTTGCACTCACCACAGCCTATCTAAATTAAGCTCTGTCTCTAGCCAGATCTCCCACATAATGTTGCACTCACCACAGACCATCTAAAAGAATCTCTGTCTCTAGCCAGATCTCCCACATAATGTTGCACTCATCACAACCCATCTAAATTAATTTCTGTCTCTAGCCAGATCTCCCACAGAATGTTGCACTCATCACAGACCATCTAAAAGAATCTCTGTCTCTAGCCAGATCTCCCACATAATGTTGCACTCATCACAGACCATCTAAATTAATTTCTGTCTCTAGCCAGATCTCCCACATAATGTTGCACTCATCACAGCCTATCTGGATGAATCTCTTTGGGCATTAAACAGTTGGTGTTCTACACTTTTCAGTGGGTGATCGCAGAGTGAACATCCTGGGGTGTGGTTTATATATTCTCATTTCATTACAATACAAGTTTCATCAATTCCTTAAGTCATTAGTTTATTTTATCTTTTTTTTCTGTCGATTTTTTCCAGTTGTCACAATATATCTCAGGTGTTCATTAATTGTTACTTTATAAGAACATAAAATAATGGAAATTTCAAACCTTTGTTAATAATGATGAATAACATTTTACCATCAATTCTTCCAGTTTCTCATTATATAAACCTGACGCTGAATAACGATTACAAAATGGTGACTATACCTTCTGGTAGATATAAAATTAGTGAATGAATGAACGACAGAATGAATGAACAAACGAATGAGGGAATGAATGAATGAATGAACAAACAAATGAGGGAATTAATTAATAAATGAATGAACGACTGAATGAACGAATGAATGAACGAATGAATGAACGAATGAATGAACGAATGAATGAACGAACGAATAAACAAATGAATGAAGGAATAAATGAATGAATGACGGATCGTATGAATTAACGAATAAATAAATAAATGATTGAATGAATAAATAAAAGGTATATTGTGAAACAGAAAAGATTAAAAAAAAAACAAATTGTATCATTCAACCGTAATATCCAATCAATCATTACTTTATTTTAAAAAAAATGTATATATTTTTTAAATCTTTGGGGCTAGATAGAAAAAAAAAGGAACGAAATTATCAAAATTCCACTCCCCCTCTTTCCACCCCCCCCCCCCCGTCCCCCTCCCTAATTTTCAAAAATATTCCCCAATAGGAATTGATAGCGGAAATAACAAGCATGTACAAATTATCTTCGGGGAGCCGTGATAGCTCAGTGGTTAGTGAACTCGACTACAAAGAGCAAGGGGTAGGGTTCAATCCCAACCGAGGGCTTCCGGGTTCACACAGCCTTAAATGGGTACCGGATTTTTTTTTCTGGGAAAGTAAAGCGGCACGGGCGTAATACCGACCACATTACCCCAAACATCATGTGCTGAAGGTCTGTAAAAATTGATGGTCACTAACACCATATTCCCTATACGCTACTTGGCGAGATGGAGGTACTTTACTTTTACTTACTGTTGTATGAATGGGTTAATGGGTCAATGGGTTTTCTTCGGTCTACTATATTCAGTGCAATCTTGAAGTATGTGTTCAGCAGTCTGGAGAACCTGTCCACATGTGCAAGTGGCTGAGGTTCAGATCTTGAACTTTGTATTGCATGTGACTGTGGAGGCGACTGAGTCCTGTTCCAACATGTATCATGATATATGTTCCAATCTACCTAAATTAGGATATATTATTCCCATCTAAAGAATAGTGACACTGTGACCTTCCAGGCATGTCGTAAGAGGCGACTAAGGAGGTTGATCGATGGCTTGACAAGCTGTCATTGTAAAAAAACATTGTTATGGAAACAGAACCATAGATTTTAGTAAGCAGTGATCTCTGCAATATGTGCCATTTTGGCACGCAAGATTTCTGTTTTTGAGATTGTGGTTCTGCCCTATGTGCCGTCTTCGGCTCGAAAGGACAATAGATAGATTCCCATCTACCAATATTATGATATATTATCCCTATTATACCTATACGCCACTTGGCGTGACGGGGGCACTTAACTCTTTTACTACAAATTATCATCACGACTTTAGAAATGAATTACCTACCCCTGCGGTCTTGCTGCTTTTCCGTGGCCACGGGATGATGGAGCTGGATGTGGCAGTCCCTAGGATCGAGGCTTCTAGTTCTTTATGGTCCTTTTCTGGATGAAAAGAAACGAATTAAATAAGAGACAGTAACAAAGAAATTAAATGATGCGCTGTAGAATATATTCATCATCAAGTACCGGGCCTACTGGCGTAGGTAATCATGTCTCTTCACAATTTTCGATCTCGACAGTTATTTATCATTTCTGTTGTTGACCTTCTGCCAAGCCATTCTCTTAAGCTGTCTGTTAATTTTTTCTCTTTGCTTTCCTCTATCTCTTCGTCCATCAATTTTCCGAGTTGTTACAATATATTCCAGTTGTTCTCTTCTCATTACATGGCCAAAAAGTAATGATTGTTTCTTCCTAATATTGGAAATTAGCTCTTTTTTTGTTTTGACCTCCTTCAGAGCATTTTCATTACTCTTCTTAAAAAAAAAAAAAAGTAAAGTACCCCTGTCACGCCAAGTGGCGTATAGGCAATGTGGCGTTGTTGACCATAAATTTTACAGACCTTCGGCACATGATTTTTGAGGTAATGTGGCCGGTATTACGCTTGTGACACTTCACTTTTCCAGAAAAAAATCTGGCACCCATTAAAGGCTGGGTGAACCCCGAAGCCGTCGGTTGAGATCGAAACCTACCCCTTGTCCTTTGTAGTCCAGTTCACTAACCACTGAGTTATCGCGGCTCCCATTACTCTTCTTAGCTGTCCATGATATTCTCAACATTCTTCTGTAAAGCCACATTTCTACAGACTCCATTGATTTTCTTGTTTGCTGTCATATTGTCCATGATTCACATCCATATGTTAAGACTGACTCTACATAACATTTAAGAACTCTTTTTCTTGTTTCTATTGTCAAAAATGGATTGCATAGTATCTTCCTCATTTTTCATAGAATATATTACAGTAGGAGAAAGCGAGAAAGCAAAAAAGAAAAAAAGAAAGAAAGAAAGAAAGAATACAGCTCCGTCACGCCACGTGACGTATAGTCAACATGGTGTTCATTCCTATATTTCTATCTATCTATTGACCTTTCGAGCCGTAGCCGGCCCATAGACATAGACCCAGATATTCTTTCTTATATCTAAATTTTAATTATAGCAGTTTTCAATCCTTGTAAAGATCTTTTATCAAATCTCGCCATTTGTCTCTGTTCTGTGCAAGGAGCTCTATCTCTATTTTTGAAAAGATCTTTCTTTCCTTTTATTTTGCCAGTTGTAACCAAGTATTCCAACTTTCCTCTATTGTTTCTTTCTGATGTTTTTTAGGAGCTCCTTTTTTGTGTGGGCCACTTTGAGAATGCCCTTATTGGTCTAGCTGTCCAGGGAACTTTCAACATTCTTCTGAGAAATCCCATCTCTGTGGCCTCTAATCGTCTTGTCATTTGTTTGTCTACTCTCTATGATTCGCTTCCATAGGTCAGAATTAGTTTTACATAGCACCGATGAACTCTCTTTCTCATTTCTATTGACATATATTTGTTGCATAAGATATTTTTCATTTTCTGAAATGCTATTTTGGCCTGAGCTATTCTACTTTTTATTTCTGTGGTGCATCTCCCATCTGATGTTATTATTGTGCCCAAGTATTTAACGCGTTTCACTTGTTTCAGATTTGTCTTGTTTATTTTTAGGCTGCATGATGGTGATGATTGTTTCTTCAATATAACCATTACTTCTTTTTCCTTACTATTCAGACTGAGGCCTTTCTTATTGCTTTCTTTTACTATTATGTCTATCATGTCTTGTAGTTCATTCTCTGTCTCTGCTATTAAGAATGTGTCATCCACATATCGTAAATTTTTATATGTTGTGACCGTTGACTTCAATTCCTTCTTTTACTGGCGTGTTGCTTACCATATTATCAAAAAACGGACTGGTGATTGAAGAAAATAATACAGAAGCATTAGAACTATTTTCTACAAATGCCACGAGATTTTCTCCACGTTTGATCTTCCGACTCCGATATAACTAGGCATTTGGTATTCTAATTCTTACCTCCCACCTCCTTATATAGTGGAACTCAGTGGCTCAGTGGTTAATGAGCTCACATTCTGATAAGAAGGGTCCGGATTTCATTCCCAGAAGTTGTTAATTTAATTTTTTTGTTTCCGGTTAAGTCTTCGAGGTTCACCCAGCATCTATAAAATGGGTACCAGAGATTTTTTTTCTGGGAAGTAAAGGCGGCCTGGCGTGATACTGATAACATCACCCAAAAAATATGGCGTGATAAAAAAAAAGCAGGATCACTAACATCATACGCCTAGCACAGCTTGCCTGTTTTATTTCTTTCTAATACGCTTATGGGGGAGCTGCTCTCGCTCAGTGGATAGTGAACTGGACTACAAAGACAAGGGTAGGTTTCGATCTCAACCGACGGCTTCCGGGTTCACCCAGCCTTAAATGGGTACCTGATTTTTTCTGGGAAAGTAAAGCGGTACGGGCGTAATGCCGACCACATTACCCCAAAAATCATGTGCCGAAGGTCTGTAAAATTTATGGTCACTAACACCATATTCAGGGAGCTGCGATAGCTCAGTGGTTTAGTGAACTGGACTACAAAGGACAAGAGGAAGGGTTCGATCCCAATCGACGGCTTCCGGGTTCACTCAGCCTTTAATGGGTACCTGATTTTTTCATGGAAAGTGAAGCGGCACCGGCGTAATACCGACCACATTACCCCAAAAATCATGTGCCGAAGGTCTGTAAAATATATGGTCACTAACACCATATTCCCTATACGCCACTTGGCGTGACAGGGGTACTTTACTTTTTTTTACACCATATTCCCTATACGCCACTTAGCGTGACGGGGACTCTAATTTTTTTTTTAAAGACGCTCTTGTCTTCAGCTGTGTCCAAGTCGTTCTACCTTCGTGCCTTTTCTTTAAGCACATCCCAGGACATGATCGCCTACGCGTGGGTGTCCGGTTAGCGCAATCGATAGGCGGTTGGCTTACCACGGCAACAGCCGGGGTTCGTACCCTGGCGAGGACACCTGGGTTTTACTAATTCCCTAAAAATTAGTACCTCTGAAGTCGGAGTAAAATCTGCCTGCATGGCGAGGGGCATCCTGTAATGGGATAAAACAGACTTTACACGCAAAATTCAGTCCCACAAAATTGAGTGGGTGGGACTTCGTCAGAGGTCAAAGCTGACGAAAGCGAACGAACGATCGCCTACGCCAACCGGTATGGCACATTATGATGATGACGATGGCCTAGTACTGTGATATTTGATGGCCTCACTCCACTACGACATGAAATATATCACGGGACATTACTCCACTAGATATTACCTATTGTAAAATGGTGAGTCAGCCGGGATTATCGATCTTTGCAAATCGGATTGAACTGGGTTTTGTACTTTTTTAGCCTGGGGTCGAATTCTTTGCCTGAACGCTGCTCCGACCAATTCATAGCAAGTGGGGAAACTTGATCGACATTCGAATTTTTGGTCCTTTTGAACTTCAGGTGAAGAGGGGGAGTGGACGGGGGTGGGGAGGAATGGGGGGGGGAGAGAAGAGGTACTCGATAGTAAGAGAGGTGGAGGATTGACAGTGAATCCTAGTTGATTGTCTGCGGCAGGGTAGGTGAATGAATTTAAATATTTGGGAACTTTGTTAACCTCAGACGGAAGATGTACAACAGAGGGGAGATGCAGAATGGCTCGGGCAAAAGCAGCTTTGCAAAAAATGAGGAAGGTACTATGGAATCCATTTTTGACAATAGAAACAAGAAAAAGAGTTCTTAAATGTTATGTAGAGCCAGTCTTAACATATGGATGTGAATCATGGACAATAGGACAACAGACAAGAAAATCACTGGAGTCTGTAAAAATCAGTGGCGTATTCTCTATGCTACCGCAGCTACCGGCGGTAGCCTGAACATATTAACGAAATAGAAAAGGAAATGATAATTTATTATATTTTTCTCATAATTATATTATAAATTTTCTAATATTCTATTACACATTTCGTAGGCCAATATGATTTATTTGCTTTGATTTGCATTTATTAAAGCAAGGTTTTCCTATGGCCACTGTAACGTTTGTGAATGAAGTCGAAACTACCCTAAGTACATGAAACCGCTAATAAGCAGCGGTGCAGTTCTCTTCTCTCCGACTTAGAATTAATGACCTTGACATTCAAAAATTCCCATCAAAATAATACGGTTAAGCTACCTCTACACTAATGCGGATTCATGGGTTATTTTTAGCTCTAGCCAATCAGAAGCGTCACAAAGTGAAAGTGAAACTATGTATGATTACCGGAACTTCCCAACCTATCTATAACTACGTTATGCGCATCAGCATCTGTAGAAAGAACTTTTTCTGCTCTCAGGAGAATCAAATCTTATTGTCGCTCAACTCAGATACAAGAACGCTTATCTGTTTGGCATTAATGTCCATTGAGAAATCATTCCTTCAGAAACTCAGAAATCAACCCAACAGTACTTTCAATGACAAAGTCATCAAGACATTTTCGTCCCAAACAAGACGGATAGAGTTTACATATAAATAAGTAAGTAATTTAAAATGTAGTGAAGTCATTAGTAAATATTACTTTATGTTAGTCTACTGAATATAATGTATGTGTTTATTTATTATGTTAGCGGTAGCCCAGACCCCAAAAAAAGTATACGCCACTGGTAGAAATGTTGTTTTACATAAGAATGTTGAGAATACCATGGACAGCTAAGAAGAGTAATGAAAACGTTCTGAAAGAGGCCCATGCAAAAAGAAAGCTAATTTCCAATATTAGGAAGAACCAATCATATGTTTTTTACCATGTAATGAAAAGAGAACAACTGGAATATATTGTAAGAACTGGAACAATTGAGGGACGAAGAGATAGAGGGAAGCAAAGAGAAAAGATACCAGACAGCTTGAGAGAATGGGGGAGCAGCGATAGCTCAGTGGTTAGTGAAATGGACTACAAAGGACAAGAGGTAGGATTCGATCCCAACCGACAGCTTCCGGTTCACCCAGCCTTAAATGGGTACCGGATTTTTTATGGGAAAGTAAAGCGGCATGGGAGTAATACCGACCACATTACCCCAAAAATCATGTGCTGAAGGTCTGTAAAATGTATGGTCACTAACATCATATTCCCTATACGCCACTTGGCGTGACGGGGGTACTTTACTTTTTTTTTTAAGAGAATGGCTTGGCAGAAGGTCAACAACACAATGATAAATAACTGTCGATATCGAAAGTTGTGGATAGACATCATCACCTATGCCAGCAGGCCCGGTACTTGATGATGATGAGGGTAGGTGAACCAGAATTACCCAGACTCTAATCCGGCTCTTTATGGTGGCCACAGTAACAGACTATCTAGTTCAGTGTGGTCAAATGAGAAATGGAAGGAAACCGGAGCTAAAAAATCCTGTACTGAAGTCGGATATGTTGGGCCGAAGGTGTAAATATCACAGTTCTACTGAAAAATCACAACATAACGCATACACGCTCAAGTAACGTTCTTTTAAGGGCTGACGATGAAAAAGTTTCCTTAAGTTATCGGGTGAACGGAGAAGAAAAAGGGGTTAAAAAAAACCCACTTCACTTGAACACCGTTCATGAACGCAAGATCCACCACCACTCTCATCTTCCGTTCCTTCTCCCAAACAACAGACCTTTCTCCCTGAACACTACTACAAACAACAAACCTGTGTATCTTGGCGTAGTGCTGTCAATCAAAATTTCAATAACAGATGGCGCTGACCACGTGAATGGGAGCCGCGCCATTTTCCGATGACGTTTTAGAAGACCAACACAGATGAGAACTCTCCAACTCGAGAAGTTTGCTTTCAACTTTTGTGACTATACGTCATTATTTGATTAAATCTATACATTGTCTTTTGAACACTGAGTTTTTTTTTATGTTTCATTTTGCCAACATATTTCATACACTTTTAACGAACTTTATCAATTATCTGTTTGTCAAAACCACATACAAATTATTACACAAAAATAATTTCAGTAAAACTAAAAGTACACCGAGGGAACCTCATTAATCAACAACAGAATTAACTTAAATCTGTAGCGTTGGAACTGCCCACATCAACATTAGGGAGCCACGATAGCTCAGTGGTTAGTGAACTGGACTACAAAGGACATGATGTCGGATAAGATCCTGATCGACGGCTTCCAGGTTCACCCAGCCTTCAATGTATACCGTATATTTTACTGGGGAAAGTAAAGCGGCACGGGCGTAATACCGACCACATTACCCCACAAATCGCGTGCCGAGGGTCTATAAAAATTATGACCACAAACACCATATTCGTTATATGCCACTTAGCGTGACGGTGCTCTTGATGATGATTGATGATATCAACACTAGAAGAGATAACATCAATCTAGAGCTGGCAGCGAATAGACTGCAGAGCTAAATGTTTATCATCATCAGCAAATAGAAATATCTAAATCTCACGAACAAGAGAACTACTGACCCGCAAACAAAAGTAGAATTATGTGACACGAATAAAAGAAGTAAATAACCCTCATTAACATATAGAACTAACTGAGCCACATCAACAAACAGAACTAACTGACCCACACCAACATTAGAACAAACTGACCCTCACCAACAACAGAACTAACTGACTCACACCAACAATAGAACTAACTGACCCACACAAACAACAGAACGAACTGAGCCACACCAACAACAGAACTAACTGACCCACACCAACATTAGAACGAACTGACCCTCACCAACAACAGAACTAACTGACCCACACCAACAATAGAACTAACTGACCCACACCAACAACAGAACGAACTGACCCACACCAACAATAGAACGAACTGACCCACACCAACAATAGAACTAACTGACCCACACCAACAACAGAACGAACTGACCCACACCAACAATAGAACTAACTGACCCACACCAACAACAGAACGAACTGACCCACACCAACAATAGAACTAACTGACCCACACCAACAACAGAACGAACTGACCCACACCAACAATAGAACTAACTGACCCACACCAACAACAGAACTAACTGACCCACACCAACAACAGAACGAACTGACCAACAACAGAACTATCTGACTCTGACCCTCACTAACAGAATGAACTGACCCTCACCAACAACAGAACAAACTTGCCATCACCAACAACAGAACTAACTGACCCTCACTAACAACAACTTGGAACACCATCAATTCTAGAGCTAGCAGATCTTGATCAAAATAGAACAAACTGACACTAGTGCTAAAATACCCATATGACTATCAGCGCTAAAAGAACCGTGACACCGGTAGCGTTGAACGAGCTACATCAACTATCACTAAAAGTCTCAAATCAACCCTAACGCTAAAAGAACCACATCAACATTAGCGCTAGACGACCGATATCAATATAAAAAACACCCACATCAATTGTAAAGCTAATAGACCCACATGATCAACATTGATGATAAAATACCCACATCAACAGTAATGTTAATAGACCCATATGATGAGCATTGAAGATAAAATACCCACATCAACACTAATGCTAATAGATCCACATGATCAACATTGATGATAAAATACCCACATCAACACTAATGCTAATAGATCCACATGATCAACATTGATGATAAAATACCCACACCAATACTAATGCTAATAGACCCATATGATCAACACTGATGAAAAAAACCCACACCAACTGTAATGCTAATAGACCCACATGATCAAAATTGGTGATAAAATACCCACATCAGCAGTGAAACAAAAAGCGTCGTTGACCCCACCTAAACTTATCCATATCAAAACTTGCGCTAGCTGACTGACCACATCAAATATTAACCCACTCCACCCTTAGAACCGTCTCAACGGTAACACTCAACTCCTCCTCCCCCCCCATCCCCCCTCCCCTTTTTTCACACACACACACACACACTCTGCCTCTGGCTCATCTCATCTTCAGACCAGGAAATCACGAAGAACACTTAGATTCTCTCAAAGTACAACGTTTCCAACCTTAAACCTGCGCCCCTCGCTACTGGGCTCCTGCGTCCCTCGCTAGTGGGCTCGGCCGTGTACTAGTCGTAAAAACGCTCGCTTGTAATGGGAAATCGATTGAGACCAAAAGCGGAGATAACTCAAGACTTGCAAAGAGCAAGGCCAACGTAACATCGGTGATTCTTAAGCGATGATAAGATGCCCCCTAGAGAAGGTTCTTAAACAAATAACTTGAACTTTTATTTCCATCCTTCCAGCGCTGTTAGGCGTTATTTAGGGCTTGTAGAGATTTTCGCCATCTATCTCTGTTCTGGACGAAGGGCTCGATCTTATTAAATGAGTATATGCCTTCCAACTTTGCTTATCTTATCAGTGTTCTTTTTAGTGTTCTTTAGGTCTTCTTTTCTCTGTATTGTGATGGTTCCCATATAAGCGCCAGTTTTGAGATCCTTAATTTGTCTCTTCTCAATCACAATTGTTTGTTTTCTTCTCACAGTTGCATTTTAGATCTAATCTTGAAAATTGTGCATGGATATGGTTAATGTTATAGTTGTGGTTAAGGTTATAGTTATGCTTATGGTTATAGTTATGGTTATAATTATGGTTACAGTTGTAGTTATAGCTATGGTTATGGTTATAGTTATTATTATAGTTATGGTTATGATTATGGTTATAGTTATGGTTATTGTTATGGTTGTAGTTATAGTTTTGGTTATGGTTATAGTTGAGGTTATGTTTATGGTTATAGTTATGGTTATGATTATGGTTATGTTTATGATTAAGGTTAGTATAAGGCTACGGTATCATTACAACCGAATTAAAATCCTTAATTGCTCAACCGCTCGTGCTAGTGGAATCATTATTTAAAATCTCTCATCCACATCATAGCAGCTACGGCACACGCCAAATGACGTAAGGCCACGCGACACCGAAAGTGAACGCATCTGAAATCTTAATCATATGATATCATCATTCATCGTAAGCAATCTGAATATCCAAACACGATCCGGATGAAAACCACAACTCACTGTTTGCACAGAGCACTAAACTCAGTAGCTCCGGCAGCAAGCTGGATTTGGAACACGCGGAAACTGCAACAATGAATACTTTCCAGACAGTCTCAATGGTTCCTGTCGCCTATCCGTCATATTGACCAGAAGCCCAAATTGTTCATTTATGGATAAATTTATCTTGAGCCTAGTACATCATCATCAAGTACCGGTCCTGCTGGCGTAGGTGAAACTACGTGAGGTGAAACTCATGTCTGTCCACAACTTTCGATCTCGACAGTTATATATAATTTCTGTTGTTGACCTTCTGCCAAGCCATTCTCTTTAGCTGTCTGGTATCTTTTCTCTTTGCTTTCCTCTATCTCTTCGTTACTCAATTTTCCCAGTTGTTACAATATATTCCAGCTGTTCTCTTCTTATTACATGGCCAAAAAATGATGATTGTTTCTTCCTAATATTGGAAATTAGCTATTTTTTTTTGCTTTGGCCTCTTTCAGAACATTTTCATTACTCTTCTTAGCTGCCCATGGTATTCTCAACATTCTTCTGTAAAACCACATTTCTACAGATTCCAGTGATTTTCTTGTCTGTTGTTCTATTGTCCACATACTTAAATGTATACTGGCGGGGGAAAAAATATGTATTTTCTCTGCATAGAATTTCAGAAAGGTGCAAATAAACTAAAGTATCCCATACAAACAACTGTGCTCTTAATACGTCCGTCATTTCTTCTTGCTTGTCGATGAGTCAACAAAGAATTAATCGGTCCATCTTTAATTATGATATCTATATTTCTGTTTCTTTTATATCTCTGTCTTTATATATTTATATATAAGTCTGTTTATATGTACGTCTGTATATATGTCTGTCTGTCCGTTACTACGATTACTCTTCCGCAACCTCGTTCTAAAGTCTGTCTATCAATCGATGACATCGTCGTATTCGTCCACATGTGCATATCTATCCAAGCATCCATCTATCCAAGCATCCATCTATCCGGTCATTCATCTATCCAAACATCCATCTATCCAAACATCCATCTATCCAAGCATTCATCTATCCAAACATCCATCTATCCAAACATCCATCTATCCAAACATCCATCTATCCAAGCATTCATCTATCCAACCATTTATCTATCCAACCATGCATCTATCCAAACATCCATCTACCCAAGCATTCATCTATCCAACCATGCATCTATCCAAGCATCCATCTATCCGGTCATCCATCTATCCAAACATCCATCTATCCAACCATTCATCTATCCAACCATTCATCTATCCAACCATGCATCTACCCAACCATCCATCTATTCAGAAATTCATCTATTCAAGCATCCATCTATCCAAGCATCCATCTATCCAAGCATCCATCTATCCATGCATCCATCTATCCAGTCATATATCTATCCAAGCATCCATCTATCCAGTCATATATCTATCCATGCATCCATCTATCCAGTCATATATCTATCCATGCATCCATCTATCCAGTCATATATCTATCCATGCATCCATCTATCCAGCCATATATCTATCCATGCATCCATCTATCCAGCCATATATCTATCCAAGCATCCATCTATCCAGTAATATATATATCCAAGCATCCATCTATCCAGTCATATATCTATCCAAGCATTCAACTATCCAGTCATATATCTATCCATGCATCCATCTATCCAGTCATATATCTATCCATGCATCCATCTATCCAGCATATATCTATCCATGCATCCATCTATCCAGTCATATATATATCCAAGCATCCAACTATCCAGTCATATATCTATCCAAGCATCCATCTATCCAGTCATATATCTATCCATGCATCCATCTATCCAGCCATATATCTATCCATGCATCCATCTATCCAGTCATATGTCTATCCAAGCATTCATCTATCCAGCCATCCATCTATCAAGCCATCCATCTATCCAAGCATCCATCTATCCAAGCATCCATCTATCCATCTATCAAAGCATCCATCTATCCAAGCATCCATCTTTCCACCTATCCAAGCATCCATCTATCCAAGCATCCATCTATCCAAGCATCCATCTATCCAAGCATCCATCTATCCACCTATCCAAGCATCCATCTATCCATCTATCCAAGCATCCATCTATCCAAGCATCCATCTATCGATCTATCCAAGCATCCATATATCCACGCATCCATCTATCCAGCCATCCATCTATCTAAACATCCATCTATCCACCTATCCAAGCATACATCTATCCAAGCATCCACATATCCAAGCCATCCATATATCCAGCCATCCATCTATCAAGCCATCCATCTAACCAAGCGTCCATCTATCCAACCATCCATCTATCAAGCCATCCATCTATCAAGCCATCCATCTATCAAGTCATCCATCTATCCAGCCATCCATCTATCAAGCCATCCATCTATCCAGCCATCCATCTATCAAGCCATCCATCTATCAAGCCATCCATCTATCTAAACATCCATCTAAAAAAGCGTCCATCTATCCAGCCATCCATCTATCAAGCCATCCATCTATCAAGCCATCCATCTATCCAGCCATCCATCTATCCAAGCATCCATCTATCCAAGCAACCATCTATCCAGCCATCCATCTATCAAGCCATCCATCTATCAAGCCATCCATATATCAAGCCATCCATCTATCCAGCCATCCATCTATCCAGCCATCCATCTATCCAGCCACCCATCTATCAAGCCATCCATCTATCAAGCCATCCATCTATCCAGCCATCCATCTTTCCAAGCATCCATCTATCTAAACATCCATCTAACCAAGCATCCATCTATCTAGCCATCCATCTATCAAGCCATCCATCTATCCAGCCATCCATCTATCTAAACATCCATCTAACCAAGCATCCATCTATCAAGCCATCCATCTATCTAAACATCCATCTAACCAAGCATCCATCTATCCAGCCATCCATCTATCCAGTCATCCATCTATCTAAACATCCATCTAACCAAGCATCCATCTATCAAGCCATCCATCTATCTAAACATCCATCTAACCAAGCATCCATCTATCCAGCCATCCATTTATCTAAACATCCATCTAACCAAGCATCCATCTATCCAGCCATCCATCTATCCAGGCATCCATCTATCTAAACATCCATCTAACCAAACATCCATCTATCCAGCCATCCATCTATCAAGCCATCCATCTATCTAAACATCCATCTAACCAAACTTCCATCTATCCAGCCATCCATCTATCCAAGCATCCATCTATACAGCCATCCTTCTATCTAAACATCCATCTATCAAGCCATCCATCTATCCAGCCATCCATCTATCTAAACATCCATCTATCAAGCCATCCATCTATCAAGCCATCCATCTATCCAGCCATCCATCTATCCAGCCATCCATCTATCAAGCCATCCATCTATCTAAACATCCATCTAACCAAGCATCCATCTATCAAGCCATCCATCTAACCAAGCATCCATCTAACCAAGCATCCATCTATCCAGTCATCCATCTATCAAGCCATCCATCTATCAAGCCATCCATCTATCCAAGCATCCATCTATCCACCTATCCAAGCATCCATCTATCCAAGCATCCATCTATCCAGCCATCCATCTATCAAGCCATCCATCTATCCAGCCATCCATCTATCAAGCCATCCATCTATCAAGCCATCCATCTATCCAAGCATCCATGTATCGATAACGCCACCTTGTCTCTCATGGACACTACCATAACCATGAAGATCGATATGGATCGTCCTGAACAATCCGACCCACTAAAGCAGCTCTGTTAACAGGTTTAGAAGGCCTATTTTGGGGACCTTAATTACAGCTATTCTAATTCTACAATTGCATCACGTGGTTATAGTTCTCCTACCAGAGCAACGAGACTTCAAACTTTGCATCTCCCTCGACACCCAAAAAGTCTACAAAATAAACATAACATGGTATGTAGCAGCTAAACTACTAGACAAACAAGACAAATTACAACATTTCGGAAAAAAACGT
The DNA here is from genome assembly GCA_032433765.1 of Megaustenia siamemsis. Classification (NCBI taxonomy): domain Eukaryota; kingdom Metazoa; phylum Mollusca; class Gastropoda; order Stylommatophora; family Ariophantidae; genus Megaustenia; species Megaustenia siamemsis. The sequence goes on from JAVIAB010000104.1 coordinate 17,015,760, forward strand.
CTTCATTAGGCATAACAAACTGCCCGTTCGCTGCCGGGGCCCGAAAGGGGAGTAAAGAATAATGGCGCTGTACCCTACCAGGCATGTTCGTAAGAGGCGAGAAAGGAGGGTTGGGCATGGGACTGGCTATCCCATACTGTAAAAAAATAAGCCAAAAAAACTTTACAAACATGAACAAGTCAAAGAAAAGAATAAAAGTAAATCCGCCATCCAGGAAAGATAAAGGCTCTCTATCTAGGAAACGTATGGGACAGAAGCAGAGATGAAGATGATGGGGGAAGACATTGAATGATCTTAAAAGAATGGCAAGAAACAGAACGACTTGGAAAGTGTTTGTTGAAGACCTATGCTCCACAGGGAGTTGAAAGTGTTTGTTGAAGACCTATGCTCCACAGGGAGTTGAAAGTGTTTGTTGAAGACCTATGCTCCACAGGGAGCTGAAAGTGTTTGTTGAAGACCTATGCTCCACAGGGAGCTGAAAGTGTTTGATGAAGACCTATGCTCCACAGAGAGTTGAAAGTGTTTGTTGAAGACCTATGCTCCACAGGGAGCTGAAAGTGTTTGTTGAAGACCTATGCTCCACAGGGAGCTGAAAGTGTTTGTTGAAGACCTATGCTCCACAGGGAGCTGAAAGTGTTTGTTGAAGACCTATGCTCCACAGGGAGCTGAAAGGTAGAAGAAGAAGACCAGAGCAACGAGACCTCAAACTTTACATCTCCATGGACATTAAAAAAGTCTACACAATAAACATAGCATGGTATGTAGCAGCTAAACTACTAGACAAACAAGATAAACTACAACGTTTCGGAAAAAGTCTTCATCAGGCAGAACAAACTATACAAATTAAACATATAAATCCAAGCTAGACAACAGAACTGGGAGACGCGATAGATCAGTAGTTAGTGAACTGGACTACAAAGGACAAGAGGTAAGTTTCGATCCCAACCGACGGCTTCCGGGTTCACCCAGCATTTAATGGGTACCGGATTTTTTTCTGGGAAAGTAAAGCGGCACGGGCGTAATACCGACCACATTACCCCAAGAATCATGTGCTGAAAGGTCTGTAAAATGTATGGTCACTAACACTATATTCCCTATACGGCACTTGGCGTGACGGGGGTGCTTTACTTTTTTTTTTTTTTTACTAGATAACACAATATTAATCTAAAAATGGCGTGGAAAAACGGTGTGAAAACTTTAAGTTCGACTTGTTTTTTTTCTGTTAGTTTAGCCGCTCCATACGATTTATTTTGTATGTTCCCTGCAGGTCTACCCGCATTCCCGCTTAGCATTTAAGATTGTGTGTTCTTGATATTACTGCTTATCTTCTTCCAGAAGGTATAATTGATATTTCTGCTTATCTTCTTCCTGAAGGTATAATTGATATTTCTGCTTATCTTCTTCCTGAAGGTATAATTGATATTTGTACTTATCTTCTTCCTGAAGGTATAATTGATATTTGTACTTATCTTCTTCCTGAAGGTATAATTGATATTTGTACTTATCTTCTTCCTGAAGGTATAATTGATATTTCTGCTTATCTTCTTCCTGAAGGTATAATTGATATTTGTACTTATCTTCTTCCAGAAGGTATAATTGATATTTGTACTTATCTTCTTCCGGAAGGTATAATTGCTATTTCTGCTTCTCTTCTTCCAGAAGGTATAATTGATATTTGTACTTATCTGCTACTTCCAGAAGGTATAATTGATATTTCTGCTTCTCTCCTTCCAGAAGGTATAATTGATATTTGTACTTATCTTCTTCTTCCAGAAGGTATAATTGATATTTCTGCTTCTCTCCTTCCAGAAGGTATAATTGATATTTGTACTTATCTCCTTCTTCCAGAAGGTATAATTGATATTTGTACTTACCTTCTTCTTCCAGAAGGTATAATTGATATTTGTACTTATCTTCTTCTTCCAAAAGGTATAATTGATATTTCTGCTTTTCTCCCAGAAGGTATAATTGATATTTCTGCTTTTCTCCCAGAAGGTATAATTGATATTTCTACTTATCTTCTCCCAGAAGGTATAATTTATATTTCTGCTTATCTTCTCCCAGAAGGTATAATTGATATTTCTACTCATCTTCTCCCAGAAGGTATAATTGATACTTCTACTTATCTTCTCCCAGAAGGTATAATTGATATTTCTGCTTTTCTCCCAGAAGGTATAATTGATATTTCTACTTATCTTCTCCCAGAAGGTATAATTTATATTTCTGCTTATCTTCTCGCAGAAGGTATAATTGATATTTCTACTCATCTTCTCCCAGAAGGTATAATTGATATTTCTGCTTATCTTCTCCTAGTAGGTATAATTGATGTTTCTACTTATCTTCTCCTAGAAGGTATAATTGATATTTCTACTTATCTTCTCCTAGAAGGTATAATTGATATTTCTGCTTTTCTCCCAGAAGGTATAATTGATATTTCTACTTATCTTCTCCCAGAAGGTATAATTGATATTTCTGCTTTTCTCACAGAAGGTATAATTGATATTTCTACTTATCTTCTCCTAGAAGGTATAATTGATATTTCTGCTTTTCTCCCAGAAGGTATAATTGATATTTCTACTTATCTTCTCCCAGAAGGTATAATTGATAATTCTGCTTATCTTTTCCTAGAAGGTATAATTGATAATTCTACTTATCTTCTCCAGAAGGTATAATTGATATTTCTACTTATCTTCTCGTAGAAGGTATAATTGATAATTCTGCTTATCTTCTCCTAGAAGGTATAATTGATAATTCTGCTTATCTTCTCCTAGAAGGTATAATTGATAATTCTGCTTATCTTCTCCTAGAAGGTATAATTGATAATTCTACTTATCTTCTCCCAGAAGGTATAAGTGATAATTCTGCTTATCTTCTCCTAGAAGGTATAATTGATAATTCTGCTTATCTTCTCCTAGAAGGTATAATTGATAATTCTGCTTATCTTCTCCTAGAAGGTATAATTGATAATTCTGCTTATCTTCTCCCAGAAGGTATAATTGATATTTCTACTTATCTTCTCCTAGAAGGTATAATTGATAATTCTGCTTATCTTCTCCCAGAAGGTATAATTGATATTTCTACTTATCTTCTCCTAGAAGGTATAATTGATAATTCTGCTTATCTTCTCCCAGAAGGTATAATTTATATTTCTACTTATCTTCTCCTAGAAAGTATAATTGATAATTCTGCTTATCTTCTCCTAGAAGGTATAATTGATATTTCTGCTTATCTTCTCCTAGAAGGTATAATTGATAATTCTGCTTATCTTCTCCTAGAAGGTATAATTGATAATTCTGCTTATCTTCTCCCAGAAGGTATAATTGATACTTCTACTTATCTTCTCCTAGAAGGTATAATTGATATTTCTACTTATCTTCTCCTAGAAGGTATAATTGATAATTCTGCTTATCTTCTCCTAGAAGGTATAATTGATATTTCTACTTATCTTCTTCCAGAAGGTATACATGATAATTCTGCTTATCTTCTTCCAGAAGGTATAAGAAGAGTGAAGATGAGTAGAAGGTTAGTCTACAGGAGGACAAAGACACGTCAGGCGGTGCACTCTCATGGGTGTCGTTTTCTTTCATTAGCAAATGCACAGCTGTTTGTCGCTGGTGCTTTAGTTGTCTTGTCCAGGTGCTCATTTCAAAAAGAGTTATCTATTAATATCTTCAATCATCAAGAAAAGTAAAGTAAAGAGCCGCCGTCACGCCAAGTGGCGTATAGAGAATATGGTGTTAGTGACCATACATTTTACAGACCTTCGGCACATGATTTTTGGGGTAATGTGGTCGGTATTACGCCCGTGCCGCTTTACTTTCCCAGATTTTATCCACAGTACATCGTATCAATTATGATGTTGACTGTTTACCGTGCCAAGACACAGAGCTATCCAGTATCTTCTCTTTTTGTCACCTGTGATATCTTTTCACTGTATTTTGCCACTTGTAACCACGTACACCAACTTTCCTTTTCTCATTATGTGCCAGAAAAGTGTTGATTTAACCTTTCTGATGTTTTCTTTTTATATCTCATGCTGAGTTTATCTTTTTGGGACTTTTATTTTGTGGGTCATTATTTAGCTGTAGGTATTGTTGTGAGAAGATGCTGGCGAAGACATTGAACGATCTTAAAAGAATGGCAATAAACAGAACGACGTGGCAAGTGTTTGTTGAGGACCTATGCTGCACAGGGAGCTGAAAGGTAATAGAAGAAGATTCTTGTGAGAAACCTCTCTCTGGGGCCCCAAATTGTCATTACATTTGTTTTTTCTAATTTCCATGATTCGTTTCCAGAGATAAGAATTGGCTCTATATAGCACTAATGGACACCGATGAATCTCATAGACTGTAACCAATACGCCACTTTGTCATTAAAACAAGCAACTGTGAATGATTAAGAAAAAAGTTGCTGTAACGATATCACATTATTTTGTGGGGAAATTGCGACTTGAAACAAGAGGCGTTGTTGAAAAAAAAAAAAAAAAAAAACTATACAATCATAGGGCACAAATAGTTGTTGTTTTTCTTTAATCTTCGCTTATTCCGAGGATAGAACGAGAACACACGCAATTTCAAAATTAAAAGACGTGTCTACGAGCATTCAAGGGGAGCAATTTTTGAATAGAAATTTGAGCTTATGTGAAATAAAAGGGATTTTTCTGTTCATTAAAATTTTTGTAATATTGTTAAACTGAGATGAAAATATGGTGCAGAAACATGGACATTAGACAAGAAAACAGAACAGAGAATTAAAGCCTTTGAAATGTGGATATATAGAAGAATAGGTAGAATTGGATGGAAGGAAAAGAAAACAAACGATGAAGTATTAAAACAACTAAAATTGAAAAGAGAACTACTAAACACAATTCAAACAAGGCAAGTGCGATTTTCGGAGCCATGTTAAAAGACACAACAGCCTACTAAAAGTAATTCTGGAGGGGAAAATACAAGGTAAAAGAGGCAGAGGCAGACTAAGACTAACATGGACGAGTAACATCAAAAGATGGACAAAACCAGCCTATGACAACCTGCACCATCAAAGCAAGAGACAGAGCAGAATGGCGCTCCATGGTAGCCAACCTTCGATCCGGAGATGGCACTGAATGATGATGATGATGATGATGATGATGAGATGAAAGAAACGATAACGGATATATGTAGCTCATTCGCTCCTACAGACTAGATGGGTCCAGGTCCTACAAAGGTCACAGTGTCACTATTCTATGGATAAATACAATGATAAAAAATAAGAAAGAAGAAAAAATGTGTACATTCATACATAAATACAAAGAAAGCTGACTCGGATGTCAACGTGGTACCCAGTGGCCGACCCCAGAACTTTTACTTACGATCAAAAGTCTAGTTTTATATATATTTTTTTTTTACATTATGTCAGGTCGGGCAATTTTACCTGCTACTGTATGCAGTAAACAGTACAACCTGTGGCTGCCCTGCTGCCTTGCAGGTGTGCTCGGGAGAGTAAAAGGCTAAGTACCCCGAAGTAAAACAACCCACTGCCTTGTGGGTGAGACTTTTTAGTCAAAGGTTGGCGGAGCTAACCGTAAACAAACAGACGGAAGGCAACAGAAAACCACAGTCGTAATTTTTTTTATACAATCATGAATCGCCAAATGATAAATAACTGTCGTGACCGAAAATTGTGGAGAGACGTGATCACCTGCGCCAGCAGGCCCGGTACTTGATGATGATGATTTTTTTTAACATTATAAGCCCCAGACATTTATATTCGTAACTAATTTAATCACCTGCCAATTTAACACGCTTCTAAGTTATTAACTCCGGAATTAAAGTAGAGCCTTTATTACGAAATTATTTCGTTGTAAGTGGTCGTTCGAACTCTGAATTGTTTGAAGTCAGAATGCATTAGGTTGCATCTTAAAATAAAGAAGCATATTAACCCGTTCCCAGACCATACCAAAACTGATTTTGATAAACTTAAACAGCAGACACACATAATCTTTTTCGTGATCGACCCTTGGGTCTGGTGTTCTTGCAACGTTTATTAATGGCTCGTTGTGTTGTGTTTTGATCACTCTGCCTTGTCACGTGGCCAAACCATTTTATCTGTTGTTTCCTTATATATTCTATGGCGGGGGCTATTCCTAGCTTTTTCCTATGTTCTTCATTTCTAATCTTATCTCTCAGACTGTTTTATTTACCTTTATTTGTTGTTTACTTGATTTATTTATTTTATATAATATGGGTATGCATCCGCCTGATTTTAGAAACAAATTTCAAGCTTCACATATCCTCTCCTCATATATCAAGTTATAGGCCAAGTATCAACACTATTGAAAAACAAAGCAATAACTACGGAAGCAAAAAGGGCAATATACAAATCAATTTTTCTACCAACTCTGTGCTTTCAGTGCCAGAATTGGACGCTGGACTCTAGAACAATAAGAAATGAAATGTGTCAGAAGAATGACAGGAAACAGCTTAAGGGACAGAGTAAGAAACACTGACCTGAGGAAGAAACTCGAAATGAACCAGCCATCGAATACATACAGAAACAACAGATAAATTGGTCCGGCCACATAACAAGACAAAAAGAACTAACAATGACTCAAAGAGCCTTAAATAAACGTTACGAAAACGCCAGATTAAGAGGAAGGCCGAGAAAGAGATGGATAAAGGGAATACTAGAGTCACTAGGAGGGATAACACCAGAAGAGGCCAACAGAAGAGCAAAGAATCGCAGATTGTATCTCCCCTCGACGCCAACGGCAGCAGAGGAAGGATAGAAGAAGAAGAAGAAGTTATATCAAACTTCACGTATACCTCCGCGACTTATCTCAAGATCCACATATACCTCAGATATTTTAAAATCCAAATATTTAGCCCACACCATGTTACATGCTTCACAGGTCTTCACATAATTAGAGCTTATAATGTTCTTTCCTTAGCAAAAACTAAAATGGCTAATAATCCTTATTCACACTTTCCCCCTTTAAACATCCACCCCTCCACACTGTTAACTCTCCACATATTCACCTCTCCACACTGTTAACTCTCCACATATTCACCTCTCCACACTGTCACCTCTCAACATATTCACCCCTCCACACTGTCACCCCTCCACATATTTAATCCTTCACATATTCACCCCTCCACATATTCACCCCTCCACATATCTACCTCCTTCACATATCCACCCCCTCCATATATTCACCCCTCCACATATTCACCCCTCCACATATCCACCCCCTTCACATATTCACCCTCCACATATCCACCCCCTTCACATATTCACCCGTCCACATATTCACCCCTCCACATATTCACGTCTTCACATATCCACCCTCCACATATTCACCCCTCCACATATTTACTCCTCCACATATCCACCCCCTTCACATATTCACCCCCTCCACATATTCACCTCTTCACATATTTCAAACTTAACACATTCCCTATCCACATTTCCCCATACATATCACAATTATCCTGCACGTGCCTCAAAATCGTCATATATCCTTTCCACATAACCTCCACCTCATATCCCCTCACCACACAGCCTCCACACACACATTCCTCAACCATAGACCCACACCAAGCTATATTCTATATAAACCTCAGAAATTAGAACGAACACATAAGAGACCATACCTCAAGCCTCCTTTCACTTCCATACAAAATACCCCAGACAAATCAACCTATTGAACAAAGGGGTCTAACCGCTGTACAAAAATTGTGTTTACTTCGCGGAATCACGTCACAGAATCTCTGCAGGGACCTCTCCTCTCTTTCTCTCTCTCTCTCTAGTTATACAGTGGTTTCTATTCTTTATATTACTCACTTACGTTTCTCTCTCACTCTCTAATTCTTCCATTCTCTCTCTGTCTGTCTCTCTGTGCTTCTGTCGCTCTCATTAATTTACCTTTTAGATTTGTTCAAATTGCCTGTCTTGTTTTTTGCCTGTTCACATATTCTCTTTTATTTTGCTGTCCCTCTAAATAATAACTCACTCTCTCCTTCACTCACTTAATCGCTCCACTCATTCACTCCCCCATCTACTCACTCACTTACTCCACTCATTCACTCCCCCATCTACTCACTCACTTACTCCACTCATTCACTCACCCACCTACTCACTCACTTGCTCCACTCATTCAATCACAAACCCACCCATTCACTCACGTACTCCACTTATTCACCCACCCAATCATCCACTCCCTCATTCCACTCTTTCACTCACCTACCCACTCGCTCACTTCACTCAATCACTCACCCACCAACTCCTCACTAACTAACTTCACTCGTTCACTCACACACACATTCACTCTCTCAGACATCTACCCACTCATTCACTCACTGACCCACTCACTGACCACTCACTCTACTCATTCAATCACTGACCCACTCACTCTACTAATTCACTCACTGACCCACTCACTCTACTCATTCACTCATCCATTCACCCAATCACTCACTCACTCACCAAATCAATCACTCACCCACTCACTCACCCACTCATTCACTCACTCACCAACTCACTCACCCACCCACCCGACCATCCACTCACTTAGTCCCACACCCACTCACTCCGTTTCACCAAATTAATCACTCACTCATTCACCAAATCACTCACTCACCCACCCACCCGCCCACCCACCCACTCACTCACACACCCACTGACTCCGTTTATCTACTCACCCACTCAGTAACTCATCAATCCTTCTAGCGCCCTCTTCCTTCCTCTTTCCTTCCTTCCTTCCTTCCTTCCTTCCTTCCTTCCTCCCTCCCTCCCTGCCTTCCTTCATTCCTTCAATCTCTCATTATATTTACAACTCCTATACTTGTTTCTACTCAATCTATCTCATACTGTACTATTCTCCTGTCATCTTATGTATAGTCTCTTCCCTCACTTGCTTCCTCGCTTACCTAATCTCTAACTCTCTCGTTGTAGTTCATTGCCCCATCCAACTAACGACTCATTGAGGGATCCATCCATCAATTCATCAACCACCCACAGACACAGCAATCTATCTAACCATCCACCAACCACACTCACCGCTCCACCCACCTACAACTCTATCCATCCATCCGTCTATCTGTCCATCCAGCCATTCAACTATCCACCAATATGCCCACAACGCTACTCATTCACCAATCCATCCACCAATCGACATATTCATCCAGCTATCTATCACTCCATCCACCCACCCAATCATCCTCTCTGGCAGTCTAACTGAATCCATTGGCCATTACCTTTCTTCCGACTCTCTCACTGCCTCCTTTAATTCCTCATTACATCTCTCCCTCCATCACTAGCTTTAGTCCAATCATTTTCTCACTTTCTCATCAAATACATCTACCCTAATCTTTATCTTTATTCCTTCCCCTTATTCTTAAATCAGCTCTCTTTCATTCCTTTCATATCTACCATTTGATACATCAATCATCCAAATATCATTTGTTGTTTGTTTATCCCCTCATTACTGCATTTTTAACTCCCCAACTCATTATTATTCCCCATTCTACCTACTATTTTCATGCATTTCCCCATCTCACACATCCCAACATAAATGACGATAATCCTTCCGTCTCCATACTACCGTAATCTCCCTTTTCCTCACTTCTATCCGTATTCTTTCCATATCCTCCTTCGCTAAAGAGCAATGCTTTCCTTCCTCCCTACATCTTCTATTCTCACTCGTTCCTCTTTCTTCCTTTCTTTCAATATAACATCTTCTACTCTCACTCGTTCCCCTTTCTTCCTTTCCTTCCTCCTTACATCTCATACTCTCACTCGTTCCCCTTTCTTCCTTCTCCTTTCTCCTTACATCTCATACTCTCACTCGTTCCCCTTTCTTCCTTCTCCTTCCTCCTTACATCTCATATTCTCACTCGTTCCCCTATCTTCCTTCTCCTTCCTCCTTACATCTCATATTCTCACTCGTTCCCCTATCTTCCTTCTCCTTCCTCTTACATCTCATATTCTCACCCATTCCCTATCTTCCTTCTCATTCCTCCTTACATCTCATACTCTCACTCGTTCCCTTTCTTCCTTCTCCTTCCTCCTTACATCTCATATTCTCACTCGTTCCCCTTTCTTAGTTTCCATCCTCCTTACATCTCATACTCTCACTCGTCCCCCTTTCTTCCTTCTCCTTCCTCCTTACATCTCATACTCTCACTCGTTCCCCTTTCTTCCTTTCTTTCCTCCTTACATCTCATACTCTCACTCGTTCCCCTTTCTTTCTTTCCTTCCTCCTTACATCTCATACTCTCACTCGTTCCTCTATTTTCCTTTCCTTCCTCCTTTCATTTTCTTCTCTCACTCGTTCTTATCTTCCTTCCCTTCGTCCTTACATCTCATACTCTCACTCGTTCACCTATCTTCCTTCACTTCCTCCTTACATCTCACACTCTCACTCGTTCCCCTATCTTCCTTCTCCTTCCTCTTACATCTTCTGCTGTCACTCGTTCACATTTTTTCCTTCCCCTCTCCTTACATCTTCTACTCTCACTCCTTCCCCTATCTTCCTTTTCTTCCTCCTTACATCTTACACTCTCACTCGTTCCCGTATCTTCCTTCCCTTCCTCCTTACATCTCACACTCTCTCTCGTTCCCCTGTCGTCCTTCCTTCCTCCTTACATCTTATACTCTCACTCGTTCCCCTATCTTCCTTCCCTTCCTCCTTACATCTCACACTCTCACTCGTTCCCCTTTCTTCCTTTCCTTCCTCCTTACATCTCATACTCTCACTCGTTGCCCTATCTTCCTTCTCCTTCCTCCTTACATCTCATATTCTCACTCGTTCCCTTTCTTAGTTTCCATCCTCCTTACATCTAATACTCTCACTCGTTCCCCTTTCTTCCTTCTCCTTCCTCCTTACATCTCATACTCTCACTCGTTCCCCTTTTTCCTTTCTTTCCTCCTTACATCTCATACTCTCACTCGTTCCCCTATCTTCCTTCTCATTCCTCCTTACATCTCATACTCTCACTCGTTCCCCTATCTTCCTTCTCCTTCCTCCTTACATCTCATACTCTCACTCGTTCCCTTTCTTCCTTTCCTTCCTCCTTACATCTCATACTCTCACTCGTTCCCCTATTTTCCTTCCTTCCCCCTTACATCTCATACTCTCACTCGTTCCTCTATCTTCCTTCTCCTTCCTCCTTACATCTCATACTCTCACTCGTTCCCCTATCTTCCTTCTCCTTCCTCCTTACATCTCATACTCTCACTCGTTCCCCTATCTTCCTTCTCCTTCCTCCTTACATCTCATACTCTCACTCGTTCCCCTATCTTCCTTCTCCTTCCTCCTTACATCTCATACTCTCACTCGTTCCCCTTTCTTCCTTTCCTTCCTCCTTACATCTCATACTCTCACTCCTTCCCCTATTTTCCTTCACTTCCTCCTTACATATCACACTCTCACTCGTTCCCCTATCTTCCTTTTCCTTCCTCCTTACATCTTCTACTCGCACTCCTTCCCCTATCGTCCTTCCCTTCCTCCTTACATCTCATACTCTCACTCGTCCCTTTTTTTCCTTTCCTTCCTCCATACATTTTCTACTCTCACTCGTTCTTATCTTCCTTTCCTTCCTCCTTACATCTCATACTGTCACTCGTTCCCCTATCTTCCTTCCATTCCTCCTTACATCTCACACTCTCACTCGTTCCCCTTTCTTCCTTTCCTTCCTCCTTACATCTCATACTCTCACTCGTTCCCCTATCTTCCTTTCCTTCCTCCTTACATCTTCTACTCTCACTGGTTCCCCATCTTCCTTCTTTTTCTCCTTACATCTTTACTCTCACTGGTTCCCCCATCTTCCTTTCCTTTCTCCTTACATCTTATACTCTCACTGGTTCCCATATTCCTTCTTTTCCTCCTTACATCTTTTACTCTCACTGGTTCCCCATCTTCCTTTCCTTTCTCCTTACATCTTCTACTCTCACTGGTTCCCCATCTTCCTTCTTTTCCTCTTTACATCTTTTACTCTCACTGGTTCCCCCATCTTCCTTCCTTTCTCCTTACATCTTCTACTCTCACTCGTTCTCCTATCTTCCTTCTTTCCTCCTTACATCTTCTACTCTCACTGCTTCATCTATCTCCTTCCCTTCCTCCTTACATCTTATACTCTCACTGGTTCCCCTATCTTCCTTCCCTTCCTCCTTACATCTTCTACTCTCACTTGTTCCCCTATCTTCCTTCCTTCCTCCTTACATCTTCTATTCTCATTGGTTCCCCTGTCTTCCTGCACTTCTTCCTTACATCTTCTACTCTTTCTCGTTCACCTATCTTCCTTCCCTTCCTCCTTACATCTTCTACTCTCACTGGTTCATCTATCTTCCTTCCCTTCCTCCTTACATCTTATACTCTCACTGGTTCCCCTATCTTCCTTCCCTTCCTCCTTACATCTTCTACTCTCACTTGTTCCCCTATCTTCCTTCCCTTCCTCCTTACATCTTCTATTCTCATTGGTTCCCCTGTCTTCCTGCACTTCTTCCTTACATCTTCTACTCTTTCTCGTTCACCTATCTTCCTTCCCTTCCTCCTTACATCTTCTACTCTCACTGGTTCATCTATCTTCTTTCCCTTCCTCCTTACATCTTATACTCTCACTGGTTCCCCTATCTTCCTTCCCTTCCTCCTTACATCTTCTACTCTCACTTGTTCCCCTATCTTCCTTCCCTTCCTCCTTACATCTTCTATTCTCATTGGTTCCCCTGTCTTCCTGCACTTCTTCCTTACATCTTCTACTCTTTCTCGTTCACCTATCTTCCTTCCCTTCCTCCTTACATCTTCTATTCTCATTGGTTCCCCTGTCTTCCTGCACTTCTTCCTTACATCTTCTACTCTTTCTCGTTCACCTATCTTCCTTCCTTCCTCCTTACATCTTCTACTCTCACTAGTTCCCCATTTTTCCCATTCCTCCACACTTGTAACAATCGTCTAACATTCTGACATCATTAACTCTATTTATTCTTTCTTTTTTTTCCTTCCATTTCCATCCCCTCAACGCAATAATTTGTTCTATTTCTTTCTCTTCTCTCTCTCTCTCTCTCTCTCTCTCTCTCTCTCTCTCTCTCTCTCTCTCTCTCTCACTCTGTCTCCCTAGCTATATTGACCATTCAATCTAATTTTCTTTATCCCTTACATATATCAAATCATCATTCCCTCATTCTCCATATATCTTCTAATCGTTCATCACCTCATTTACTCCACATATCCTCCCGTCACTGGAGCTCATTACGTCACCCAATCTCTCATTACACCTACCACTTTCATTCGTGTACACTCACACCCTCCCTCCATCATCCCAGCTCTCAACTCCTTCCCTCCATCTACACCCATCTATATCAACCCCCTGAAACCACCGACAGACGTCATCAATATCAAATATTACAGAAGCCATAATTTACTCATGTCTGGGTTTTATCAGCGCTTCTCAGAATATCAACCTTGAACACAAAATCGAACACTAATCTTTACAAAGCCTCAGTTTTATTGATCGATTGAAAACCTGTCATTGTTCCAGCGTGATTTTATAGAGAATAAACTCACTGCACATCAAATATTTTATAGAGAATAAAACTCACTGCACATCAAATATTTTATAGAGAATAAAACTCACTGCACATCAAATATTTTATAGAGAATAAAACTCACTGCACATCAAATATTTTATAGAGAATAAAACTCACTGCACATCAAATATTTTATAGAGAATAAAACTCACTGCACATCAAATATTTTATAGAGAATAAAACTCACTGCACATCAAATATTTTATAGAGAATAAAACTCACTGCACATCAAATATTTTATGGAGAATAAAACTCACTGCACATCAAATATTTTATAGAGAATAAAACTCACTGCACATCAAATATTTTATAGAGAATAAAACTCACTGCACATCAAATATTTTATAGAGAATAAAACTCACTGCACATCAAATATTTATAAAAGTCTATGTCAATAGAAGTGAGAAAGATAGTTCATCGATGCTTATAGAGCCAATTCTGACCTATGAAAGCGAATAATAGACCATAAACAAAACAATGAAAAGATGATTAGAGACCACAGAGATGGGATTTCTCAGAAGAATGTTGAAAGTTCCATGGGCAGCTAAAAAGACCAACAAGGAAATTATCAAAGAGACCAACATGAAAAGGAAGCTTCTAAGAAACATCAGAAAGAACAATCAACATTTTTCGGGCTCATCATGAGATGAGGAAAGTTGAAATACTTTGTTGCAACTGGCAAAATACAGGGAAAGAGAGATCGTGGACGACAAAGAGATAAAATACTAGATAGCTTGTTGTCATGGCATGGAAAACAGTCAACAACAGAACTGATAAGATGCACGGTAGATCGAAGTTTTTGGAAGTACATGATCACCTACTTCGACCGATATGGTACATAATGATGATGATGATGCACATCAAATTGGCTTGTCTAAATTGGACAGAATACATTTCTAATTTAGGAGCCGCGATAGCTCAGTGGTTAGTGAACTGTACTACAAAGGACAAGTGGTAGGGTTCGATCCCAACCGACGGCTTCCAGGTTCACCCAGCCTTAAATGGGTACCGGATTTTTTTCTGGGAAAGTAAAGCAGCACGGGCGTAATACCGACCACATTACCCAAAAATCATATGCTGAAGGTCTGTAAAATATAGAGTCACTAACACCATATTTCCCTATACGCCACTTGTCTTGACGGGGGTACTTTACTTTTACTTAAATTTCTAATTTACATTATGGTCGAGGAACTGTTCCTGTATTTTGAAAACCGCTGAACATGTATTAATTGAATGCTTTCGCTTGAAGAAAGAGAGAGACAAAACCTACCCAGCATTTCCAATCTATCAGAAATGATCTGTATAGGACATTGCCCCAAACTTTTTGTAACTTTTATAGTTTGCCATCGTTGCTGATATTGAGGAACTAGCAATATCTGATTTGGAGATAGATAGCGGTAGATGGAAAACAACAAAAGAAATAGAAAATAAATTAGATGTATTTGAAAAATTGATCTGTGGCACAACAAACCGCTATCGTGAAACGTTCATTGTGACTGAAAAAGAAATCTTGGCTCGTAAAATATACATGGAAAGAAAAGCAGTGGAAGAAGTAGATAACGTTGTAAATCTTGGAAGTTGCATTGATCAAGGAGACAGAAAGAGAGAAATTAGAATCGGAACAGCGAAGGCAGTGGTGGCATTCAGAAATCTTAAAGTAATATCATCATCAAGTACCGGGCCTAGTGGCGTAGGTGATCATGTCTCTCCACAACTTTCGATCTCGGCAGCTATTTATCATATCTGTTGTTGACCTTCTGCCAAACCATTCTCTTAAGCTGTCTGTTATTTTTTCTCTTTGCTTCCCTCTATCTCTTCGTCCCTCAATTTTCCCAGTTGTTACAATATATTCAAGTTGTTCTCTTCTCATTACATGGATAAAAAATGATGATTGTCTCTTCCTAACATTGGAAATTTGCTCTCTCTTTGCTTTGACCTTTTTCAGAACCTCTTTGACCATCTAAGGGCAGAATCACCCTACAGAAAAGATCATATGTTG
This sequence comes from Megaustenia siamemsis, assembly GCA_032433765.1. Classification (NCBI taxonomy): domain Eukaryota; kingdom Metazoa; phylum Mollusca; class Gastropoda; order Stylommatophora; family Ariophantidae; genus Megaustenia; species Megaustenia siamemsis. Next base: position 17,031,322 of record JAVIAB010000104.1, read on the forward strand.
TCTTGCAGGAAGATTGGGGACAATCAAAGGCTAAGGAATGCAAACCTGAATAAAATGCTGGCTGAAATCGGATGCACTGGGCCACTGGCGCAGAACACAGTGCAACGTTTTAACGGGTGTTCAATCAGAGTGGATCTGGCAGACTCTCATTGTGGGGGCGATCAACACACTTAACCTGACAGCTGACTTCATGTGGGAGTCTGGAATCCTACTCTGATTGAGTCCTGATCGCAGAGAGAGAGAGAACCTCTTCATTGCTCTTCTGAACTGTCCATGGTATTCTCAACATTCTTCTGTAAAACCACATTTCTGCAGCCTCCAGTGATTTTCTTGTCTGTTGTCCTATTGTCCATGACTCGCATCCATATGATAAGACTGGCTCTACTAACATTTAAAAACTATTTTTCTTGTTTTTATTGTCAAAAATGGATTGCATAGTATTTTCCTCATTTTTTGCAACGCTGCTTTTGCCTGAGCCATTCTGCATCTCACCTCTTGTGTACATCTTCCGTCTGAGGTTAACAAAGTTCCCAAATATTTAAATTCATTTACCTGTTTTAATATTGTTCCACTTGTCTTTATTTTGCACTGAGGTGATGTCTTTTTCTTTGTTGTTACCATTACCTCTGTCTTTTTGCTATTAAGGCTGAGTTCTTTATTTTTGCTTTCCTTCACTATAATGTCCAACATTTCTTGTAACTTATTTTCACTCTTAGCGATTAAGACTGTATCATCAGCAAACCTTAGATTATTTATATTATTACCTCCAATTGTTATTCCAGGCATACCCCTTATGGATCTTAAAATAATCTCACTATAAATATTAAACAAATCTGGTGACAGCACACAACCTTGTCTAACACCCTGTTTTATTTGTCGAAACATTCCCAATTCTCAAAAAGTAATATGGGAATCTGTAATAGGTCATATGTTGGTCGTGTGTAATAATACTAAGTAATATAAGCACAAAACGTGCTGAAGTCGGATGTGTTGGGCCGAAAGGCACAAATATCACAGTTATACTGCAAACCACAACACAACGCAAGGAGCCGCGATAGCTCAGTAGTTATCAATGGACTACAAATGACAAGAGGTAGGGTTCGATCCCAACCGACGGCTTCCAGGTTCACCCAGCCTTAAATGGGTACCGGATTTTTTCTGGGAAAGTAAAGCAGCACAGGCGTAATACCGACCACATTACCCCCAAAATCATGTGCTGAAGGTCTGTAAAATTTATGGTCACTAACATCATATTCCCTATACGTCATTTGGCGTGACGGGGGCACTTTACTCTACAACACAACGCAGATACGCCACTTAACGTCCTTTTAACGTCCTTTTAGGGCGAATGACGAAGAGATGATCCTTTAGTCATCGGGTGAACGAACGAACTAAAGGGAAAAACAGAGATCATCATAATCATCATCATCATCATCATCATCATCATCATCATCATCATCATCAGCATCATTGAGTGCCGTCTCCGCAACGAAGGTTGGCTACCATGGATCGCCATTCCACTCTATTTCTTGCTTTGATGGTGCAGATTGTCATAGATTGACTTGTCTATCTTTTGATGTTACTCGTCCATGTTAGCCTTGGTCTGCCTCTGCCTCTTTTACCTTGTATTTTCCATTCCAATATTATTTTTATTAGTCTGTTGTGTCTTTTAACATGCACCAAAAATTTCATTTGTCTTGTCTCAATTGTATTTAGTAGTTCTCTTTTTATTTTAGTTGTTTTAAAACTTCATCGTTTGTTTTCTTTTCTTTCCATCCAATTCTACCCATTCTTCTATAAATCTACATTTCATAAGCTTCAATTTTCTGTTCTGTTTTCTTGTCTAATGTCCATGTTTCTGCACCATACAGGAATACTGAGAAGATGTAACCTTCTGCTATTCTTAGCTTCACCCCTACTGTTATTTGTTTTGTTGTTAGTATATTTTTCATGGAGCCGCGATAGCTCAGTGGTTAGTGAACTGGACTACAAAAGACAAGAGGTAGGGTTCGATACCAACCGACGGCTTCCCGGTTCACCCAGCCTTAAATGGGTATCGGATTTTTTTCTGGGAAAGTAGAGCGGCACAGGCGTAATACCGACCACATTACCCAAAAATCATGTGCCGAAGGTCTGTACAATTTATGGTCACTAACACCATATTTCATATACGCCACTTGGCGTGACGGGGGCTCTTTACTTTTTATTTATTTATATTTTTCATGGCATTAAAATTACTTTTTTAACATACCTCCAGAATCGTCATATCGAATGTATTAACCACCCTTACTTATGTATACAAGAAGTGGAAAACAAGAAACTGAAAATACACTTTAAACAAATACAATTTGAACAAGAAAATACTTTATATATGAAAATAAATGTCCAAGAAACATATTTTGTATACAATGAAATGAAATAAGAACTGTTAAAAAATAAATGATGAAGTGTTAAAAGATATCAGTCATCAAAAAAAGAAGATGGTGATATGTTGGTCGTGTGATGAGAAGAGACAACAAGAGAAGAAGGTGGTCAAATGTTAGTCGTGTGATGAGAAGAGACAACAAGAGAAGAAGATGGTCATATGTTGGTCGTGTGATGAGAAGAGACAACAAGAGAAGAAGGTGGTCATATGTTGGCCATGTGATGAGAAGAGACAACACGAGAAGAAGGTGGTCATATGTTGGCCATGTGATGAGAAGAGACAACAAGAGAAGAAGGTGGTCATATGTTGGTCGTGTGATGAGAAGAGACAACAAGAGAAGAAGATGGTCATATGTTGGCCATGTGATGAGAAGAGACAACAAGAGAAGAAGATGGTCATATGTTGGCCATGTGATGAGAAGAGAAAACAAGAGAAGAAGATATTCATATGTTGGTCATGTGATGAGAAGAGACAACAAGAGAATCTCAAACAATCCCTCAAATGAGAACCAGAGGATTAAAGAGGCAAACTTAGTGAAACACTAAACAGAATACAGATGGGCAACAACATCAGGCATCAACTACATTGCTGAGATTAAGCGACTTGTCTAGAACTGGGAGTGGGAATGTTTGTGGCGAGATACAATGCGGGTCTTGAGCAAAGTCTGACACTTTATTGCAAAGATCGCCGGATCACAGCACACGCCAAAAGACAAACGATGTACCAGCACCGAAAGTGAACGCAGCTGAACTGTCTTTCATCATACTATATCATCATTCATCATACGCAATCGGAATATCGAAGCACGATCCGGATGAAAAACACAGCTCATGGAATGCACAGAGCATTAAACTCAGTAGCTTCAGCAGCAACCCGGACTTGGAATATGAGGAAACTGCAACAATGAACACTATTAAGACACAGCCTCAGCGGTTCCTGCCTCCTAACCGCCATATTGACCGGAAGTTCGCCGGTTTTGTGAAGCAGGTAATAAAAAGATGATATCTTAGACAAGCTGAAGAACACAGTGATAAAATATAGAATTATATTTTATAATATAGAAATATAGAACACTAGTTGATGTGGTAGATCTTTAACACAGGTCAGGACTCCGGTTCCTGGCTATTTTAAGGTATTTACTCGGAACTTGAGCCGCGGTAGCTAAGTGGTTAGTGAACTGGACTACTAAGGACAAGAGGTAGGGTTCGATCCCAACCGACGGCTTCCAAGTTCACCCAGTCTTTAATGGATGCCGGATTTTTTTTCTGGGAAAGTAAAGCGGCACGGGCGTAATACCGACCACATTGCCCCAAAAATCATGTGTTGAAGGTCTGTAAAATATATGGTCACTAACACCATATTTCCTATACGTCACTTGACGTGATGGGGGTACTTTTTTTTTTTTTTTACAACTGGGAACATGGTGGTCTAGAGGTAAACAATAAGCCTCTCAACGAGTAGATCCTGGGTTTAAATCTTGGTACAGGCTGCAGAAAGTTATCATTTTGAATCCGTGATTACTTAGAGCTTTAACTTTCTCTAGGTAGTGAGATTCGATGGCTAGCCTTTTGAGATCTTTTTCTGCTTTTCTCTTTTCACTGATACCTAAAAGGTGTCGTGGTTTATATCATTTGTCGTTCTTGAGCTGCTCAAACTGTCTGAATTAGTGATTTTCCTTTGTTGTTACATGTCTCTATCACTGCATCTATCCATCTTCTTCTTTTCTCTTTCTCACTGATACCTAAAAGGTGTCGTGGTTTATATCATTTGTCGTTCTTGAGCTGCTCAAACTGTCTGAATTAGTGATTTTCCTTTGTTGTTACATGTCTCTATCACTGCATCTATCCATCTTCTTCTTTTCTCTTTCTCACTGATACCTAAAAGGTGTCGTGGTTTATATCATTTGTCGTTCTTGAGCTGCTCAAACTGTCTGAATTATAGATTTTCCTTTGTTGTTACATGTCTCTATCACTGCATCTATCCATCTTCTTCTAGCCTTCTGAGATAACGGTGATAAAAAAAAAGAGCTCCGATGTGCACTTTGCGCACGTTAAAGAACTATTGGCAGTTAGAAATCGAAAAGATGAGGCCAGAAATGACCACTGCCCCGGCAAAACGCAAACCTCATCTACCCGTGTTAAACACCGGATGTGTCAGTCCGAACGGCGCAGATATAGCGACCCACCGTAACTAACGACACAACGAATCTATATTCACGAATATATATATATATATATATATATATATATATATATATATATATATATAATTTGTTAATTGATATTTAGATATTTTCCAGCACTTGTATGCGTAAGAAGATATGAATGTAATCGTGACTTACTGTGTCAAAAATACCAAATGATAATAATAAAATACCAAATGATAATAACAAAAAACCAAATTATAAAAATAACAAATAACCAAATGACAATAGTAACAAAATACCAAATGATAATAATGAAGTACACAATGATAATAACAAACAACACAAATGATAACATAAATTAAAATAAAAAAAAAAAAGTAAAGTACCCCCGTCACGCCAAGTGGCGTATAGGGAAATATGGTGTTAGTGACCCTATATTTTACAGACCTTCAGCACATGATTTTTGGGGTAATGTGGTCAGTATTACGCCCGTGCTGCTTTACTTTCCCAGAAAGTACCCATTTAAGGCTGGGTGAACCCGGAAGCCGTCGGTTGGGATCGAACCCTACCCCTTGTCCTTTGTAGTCCAGTTCACTAACCACTGAGCTATCGCGGCTCCATAAATTAAAATGATAATAGAAAAACATGTCAATGATAACAACAACATTTTAAAAAAATGATAACACAATTCAAAATGATAATTATAAAATACAAAATTGATAATATAATCCAAAATGATAATAACAGAAGCTTAAAAAAATGATGACACAATCCAGAATGATAATAACAAATTACAAAAAATGATAATAACAAATGACAATAAATGGTAATAACAATTTTTAAAAAATGATAAATAATAAAAATGATAATAATAATAAATTACAAAAATGATAAAAACACATTAGAAAACCAAAACCATCAAGGTATAAAAACGTACAATGAAACAAGAAATGTGAGCGGACATCAAAAGACGAGATTTTCTAGGCAATTTGGGATCTTGATCCCTACAACATCACCAGACATCGTATAGGGCTCGTTGTGGATTTCTCTATCCAACATTTTGTAGCTGAGATGTTCGGTCTTATCAAATAAGTCTATGCCTGCTAACTTTGCTTATCTTATCAGTGTTCTTTTTAGTGTCTCTCCTAGGTCTTCCTCTTTCATGTATCCTGATGTTTCTCATCTCTTTAAAAAAAAACATCCGAAAGAAGCAATCAACATTTTTCGGGCACATCATGAGAAGAGGAAAGTTGGAATACTTGGTTACAACTGGCAAAATACAGGGAAAGAGAGATCGCGGACGAAAAAGAGAGAAAATATTGGATAGCTTGGTGTCATGGCATGGAAAACAGTCAACAACAGAAGTGATACGATGCACTGTAAATAGAAGATTGTGGAGGGACATGATCGCCTACGCCAACCGATATGGTACATGATGATGATGATGTTCCCAGAGAAGAGCCTGTTTTGGAATTCTCTTGTTGTCTCTTCTCAGTACATGTCAGACATTTGTCCATCTTCTCTTCCTAACTGTAGATGACCATCGTTGGTTCAATGGTTATTTCTCGTTTTAGGTTAATGAATGGGAATATCCTTGTTGTTTATTGTATTTCCTTGTGTACAAATAGTGTTCCAGCTATAACCATTGACTTATTGAGTTATAGCGGGTCATTATCATTGCACTCCGAACATGTCTATAGGTGATCAGATCCCCTCCTCAGCATGTCCCGCAGTGTCCAGCGACTGCCGACTCCAGTTCTGTGTTGGTTGATAAGTCTTCTTACACGCCCACTAAGTTTCTCATTTCTAGCTGTGCCCATCTTAACTCCCATCTCTTTCATCCGAAGGAGTGACGTGGACTCATGGTTGCCGAAGTCCTGTGCTCTTCCCACATCTCGGAGGGCATTGATGACGTCCGCTCCATCCATTGGTTGACCGTGTTCAATGACAGCACAGCTAGCCAACCTTTCCGCTCTTTCATTTCCCCGAACTTCCGCATGTCCACGGACGTAAACAAAGGTGGCATTACGTATTTGTGACTTCTGTAATGGCTCTACCCATTTCCTGCTTATAACCATGTCTTCCGTTAAACATTGTTTTATTATTAAACTTTCTCCTGTTTGATTGACAATGTCTCATCATCAAGTGCTATCTCCGCAACGAAGGTTGGCTACCATGGAGCACCATTCTGCTCTGCCTTTTTCTTTGATGGTGGTTGTCATAGGCTGGTTTGTCCATCTTTCGATGTTACTTGTCCATGTTAGTCCTGGTCTGCCTCTGCCTATGTTATCTTGTATTTTCCCCTCCAGGATTACTTTTAGTAGGCTGTTGAACTTTTAACATGGCTCCAAAATCGAATTTGTCTTGTTTTAATTATTGTGTTTAGTATTTCTCTTTTCATTTTTAGTTGTTTTAATACTTCATCGTTTGTTTTCTTTTCCTTCCATCCAATTCTACCTAATCTTCTATATATCCACATTTCAAAGGACAATGTCTACCTCTTCTGTTTCAACAACACACGGGACGGTTCAGTGACTCAATTGTTATTCACTTTTTTACATTAACTATCACCTTATCTTTCTCTCTACTATACATGTAAACTAGTATATTCTCCTTACGAATCTTTTAATCCGGCAAAACGGGCACTATACAATACAATCTTCATCCCAAAGTTGTGCTACCAATGCCAGTCCTGGACCCTAGATGCAAGAACAATAAGTAAAATAACCTCTACAGAGATGAAATGTGTTAGACGAATGACAGGAAACAGCCTGAGAGATAAGATCAGAAATGAAGAACTGAGAAAAAAGCTAGGAATAACCCCCGGCATAGAATATATAAAGAAACAACAGCTAAAATGGTTTTGCCACGTGACAAGGCAGAGTGATCAAAACACAACACAACGAGCCATTAATAAACGTTGCAAGAACACAAGACCCAAGGGTCGACCACAAAAAAGATGGATCGACGGAATATTAGAAGCACTAGGAAACATAACAGCAGCAGAGGCGAACAGAAGAGCAAAAGACCGCAAATTATATCTCCCCTCGACGCTGAAAGGCAGATGAGGAAGGAAAGAAGAAGGAGAAGCACCTTCTTACCGTTTTATCTCTTCCTTCTTTGTATTATTACTTTTATTACTCTCGAACATGCAGTAGAGTATATCTTCATTTCGTTGTCTGTTTGTTGTGAAGAAGGCTGTACGTAGACCGAAATTTAACATATTTTGTATTGTTCTTTTTGTAAAGCTGCCACCATACATCATCATCAAGTTCCATGCCTGCTGGCGTAGGTGATCATGTCTCGCCACAACTTTCGATCTCGGCAGCTATTTATCATATCTGTTGTTGACCTTCTGCCAAGCCATTCTCATAAGCTGTCTGGTATCTTTTCTCTTTGCTCCCTCTATCTCTTCGTCCCTCAATTTTTCCAGTTGTTACAATATATTCAAGTTGTTCTCTTCTCATTACATGGCCAAAAAAATGATGATTGTTTCTTCCTAATATTGGAAATTAGCTCTCTTTTTGCTTTGACCTCTCTTAGAACATCTTCATTACTCTTCTTAGCTGTCCATAGTACTCTCAACATTCTTCTGTAAAACACATTTCTACAGACTCCAGTGATTTTCTTGTCTGTTGTCCTATTGTCCATGATTCGCATCAATATGTTAGGACTGGCTCTACATAACATTTAAGAACTCCTTTTCCTGTTTCTATTGTCAAAAATGGATTGCATAGTATCTTCCTCATTTTTTGGAAAGCTGCTTTTGCCTGAGCCATTCTGCATCTCACCTATTTTGTACATCTTCCGTCTGAGGTTAACAAAGTTCCCAAATATTTAATTCATTTACCTGTTATAATATTGTTCCACTTGTCTTTATTTTGCACTGAGGTTTTTCTTTGTTGTTGCCAATACCTCTGTCTTTTTGTTATTAAGGCTGAGTCCTTTATTTTTGCTTTCTTTCACTATAATGTCCAACATTTCTTGTAACTCATTTTCACTCTTAGCGATTAAGACTATATCATCAGCATACCTTAGATTATGTATATTATTACCTCTAATTGTTATTCCGGGCATGTCCCTTATGGATCATAAAATAATCTCAATATAAATATTAAACAAATATGGTGACAGCACACAACCTTGTCTAACACCATGTTTATTTGTTGAAACGTTCCCTATTGGTTTCCAGTTCTATTGGCCGCTGTTTGTTGCCAGTACATGTTCTTTATTATTCTTAGATCTTTGCTGTCTACGTTTATGCTTTCTACAATTTTGATTATTTCTTGGTGCTTTACTTTGTCAAATGCCTTGGTGTAATCTATGAAACATAGGTATAGATCTGTTTTCACCTCTATGGCTCTTTCTACTAAAGATCTTATGATATAAATGGCATTGCATGTTCCTTTATCTCTAACAAAACCACACTGTTCATCGCTAATTTCTGGACTGATTTTGTTTCGCACTCTTCGCATGATGATTCTTAGTAATATCTTAGTCATATGACTCATAAGGCTTATTGTGCGATGATCATCGCATTCAATCGCACCCGATTTCTTTGGTAGGGCTATGAATATTGATTTGAGCATGTCGTCTGGTATATATCCGCTGTCGTAGATATAATTCAATATTTTTGTTATTATTTCTATTCCAAATTCACCCATGGCTTCAATCTCTTCTTTAGTTATATTATCTGGTCCAGGAGCTTTTCCTGCTTTCATATTGCGCAAGGCGTCTTCCACTTCTTCTCTGAGTATTTCTGGTCCTTCTCCATTATCCTTAATATTTACTTCCGTTCGTTCATCATTATAAAGATCTTTAATGTATTCTGTCCATCGTTCCCTTATGTTTTCTTGATCAATCAACAGTTCTCCTTCTTTTGATCTTAAACATCCAGTTTTTGATTGCGTTTTTCTTCCTGTTAATTCCTCAATTCGTTTGTATATAGCTTTAGCATCTCCTTTTTGTTGCACTTCAATCTCTTTGTAACTCTCTTTTAGCCATGCTTCTTTTGCTTCATTACATTTTACTACAATTTCTTTATTTAATCTCTTATACTCATCTTTATTTTCTTTATTTCTCCTTCTTGTATCCATTAGCTGCAAAATGTCGTCTGTCATCCATTTCTTTTATGAATTTGTCCTCACTGGAGGTATAAACTCTTCTGATGTTTGTTGCATTGATTCTTTTAGCATTTCACACTGTTCATCAATGCTTTGTATCTTCTCTATTGCATTGTACCGGTTCTGAATTGTGATTTTATATTTGTCTTGCAGCTTCTTGTCATATTTGAGTAAATCTAAATTTAACTTGATGTTAACTGAGGCTCATTTTGTTGTTTTAATTTTACTCTAAGCTTTCCCACAACTGGTACATGATCACTATTACAATCTGCCCCTGGTCTAGTTTTCACACACACCAGACTGTTTCTAAATCTATTGCTTGTCATTATATAATCAATTTGATTACTTGCGTTGTCCCCTGGGCTTTTCCATGTCCACAGACGTCTTGGATGTTGCTTAGACCAGGTGTTTCCTATCATCATGCTGTGTGTTCTTGCCCCGTCAATAAGTTTCTCACCTCTTTCATTCCTCTCGCCTAAGCCATAATGACCAACTACTTCCTCAACTCCTTCCTTTCCTACTTTTGCGTTAAAATCCCTAGAACTATGGTGTTTTCGCGTGGTTTGCATTTATGAAGTGCCTCATTTAACTCGTTGTAAAATTTATCAATTGTTTCCTCTAGACTGTCCGCTGTTGGTGCATAAACTTGTATAAAATTTATGTCTATTGGCTTTCCATTCAATTTCACTAAAAGGACTCTGTCAGATATTGGGTAAAAGCCTTTCACTGTTCTTGCTCTTTCTGCTTCCAAGATCATACCTACTCCTCTTTGGTGTTCAGTACCTCCAGAATAGATTATTTTATATTTATAAGAATACATCTCCCCTGATCCGGTCTATCTCATTTCGCAAAGTCCCAGTAATTGTAAACCCATTCTTTTCATTTCTTGTATGATGTTTTCTAGTTTACCCTTCTGCATGAGTGTTCTCACATTCCAAGTACCTATCTTTAGAGTTTGTTTTATCTTTATTTTGCTTACAGTAGCTTGATGACGATCGGGTATCACCTGTAGCACACGATGTCCCCTACCGAACGAGGGTTTTCCACTGGAACCCCCCTTAACGTTGTTGTCGTTATTTCTATTATTGTGGCGATTCATGATTGTACAAAGAAGTTACGACGGTGGTTTTCTGTTGTCTTCCGTCGGTTTGGTTACGGTTGGCTCCGCTAGCCTTTGACTAAAAAGTCTCATCCACAAGGCAGTGGGGTTGTTTTACTTCGGGGTACCCTCCCTTAACCTTTTACTCTCCCGAGCTTACCTGCAAGGCAGCAGGGCAGCCACCGGTTGTACTGTTTACTGCATACAGTAGCAGGTAAAATTACCTGACCTAACCTACACTATTAATATATTAAAATTACCTGACCTGACTAACACTATTAATATATTAAAATTACCTGACCTGACTAACGCTATTAATATATTAAAATTACCTGACCTGACTAACACTATTAATATATTAAAATTACCTGACCTAACCAACGCTATTAATATATAAAATTACCTGACCTGACCAACGCTATTAATATATTAAAATTACCTGACCTGACTAACACTATTAATATATTAAAATTACCTGACCTGACCAACGCTATTAATATATTAAAATTACCTGACCTGACTAACGCTATTAATATATTAAAATTACCTGACCTGACCAACGCTATTAATATATTAAAATTACCTGACCTGACCAACGTTATTAATATATTAAAATTACCTGACCTGACTAACACTATTAATATATTAAAATTACCTGACCTGACTAACGCTATTAATATATTAAAATTACCTGACCTGACTAACACTATTAATATATTAAAATTACCTGACCTGACTAACGCTATTAATATATTAAAATTACCTGACCTGACTAACACTATTAATATATTAAAATTACCTGACCTAACCAACGCTATTAATATATTAAAATTACCTGACCTGACCAACGCTATTAATATATTAAAATTACCTGACCTGACTAACACTATTAATATATTAAAATTACCTGACCTGACTAACACTATTAATATATTAAAATTACCTGACCTGACCAACGCTATTAATATATTAAAATTACTTGACCTGACTAACGCTATTAATATATTAAAATTACCTGACCTGACCAACGCTATTAATATATTAAAATTACCTGACCTGACCAACGCTATTAATATCATCATCATCATCATCATTGGGTGCCTTCTCCGCATCGAATGTTGGCTACAATGGAGCGCCATTCCACTCTGTATCTTGCTTTGATGGTGCAGATTGTCATAGGCTGACTTGCCCATCTTTTGATGTTACTCATCCACGTTAGTCTTGTCTTTATTGTCTTGCCAATATCAAGCTCGGGAGAGTAAAAGGCTAAGGGAGGGTGCCCCGAAGTAAAACAACCCCACTGCCTTGTGGGTGAGACATTTTAGTCAAAGGCTAGCGGAGCCAACCGTAAACAAACCGACGGAAGGCAACAGAAAACCACCGTCGTAATTTCTTTGTACAAGTCTTACCTTGATATTAACATGTTATAGCCATCAACTTTATTTGTTAGATATTGCGGCTAATGGTAACATTCATCCTTAATTCGTTTTCATTTTCATCTACCGGGCATATAGCTTTGAATAATTGTTAATCTTCAGTATTTGGCTTCACAACTTGAGCTTTATTAGTCTATGATTCACCGGGTCACATTCAGTAAGATTGTTATCAGCGGAGACATTCATTACAGCTCCCCCAAGTCTAAAATGTTAAATATCTTCATTTCCTGTATACATTCTACATTTATAGAGAGATTTATACACATATAGCATATTCTAGAGTAGAACATAGATAGTTTATTCTAGAGTAGAACATAGATAGTTTATTCTAGAGTAGAACATAGATAGTTTATTCTAGAGTAGAACATAGATAGTTTATTCTAGAGTAGAACATAGATAGTTTATTCTAGAGTAGAACATAGATAGTTTATTCTAGAGTAGAACACAGATAGCATATTCTAGAGTAGAACATAGATAGTTTATTCTAGAGTAGAACAAAGATAGTTTATTCTAGAGTAGAACGTAGGTAGTTTATTCTAGAGTAGAACATAGATAGTTTATTCTAGAGTAGAAAATAGATAGTTTATTCTAGAGTAGAAGAAAGATAGTTTATTCTAGAGTAGAACATAGATAGTTTATTCTAGAGTAGAACACAAATATGATATTCTAGAGTAGAACATAGATCGAATATTCTAGAGTAGAACACAGACAGTATATTCTAGAGTAGAACATAGATCGAATATTCTAGAGTAGAACAAAGATAGTATATTCTAGAGTAGAACACATATAGTATATTCTAGAGTAGAACACAAATAGGATATACTAGAGTAAAAGTCAGATAGTATATTCTGGAGTAAGACACAAATAACATATTTTAGAGTAGAACACAGATAGAATATTCTAGAGTAGAACACATATAGTATATTCTAGAGTAGAACACATATAGTATATTCTAGAGTAGAACAAAGATAGTATATTCTAGAGTAGAACAAAGATAGTATATTTTAGAGTAGACCACAGATAGAATATTCTAGAGTAGAACAGGTATAGCATATTCTAGAGTAGAAGAGAAATATCATATTCTAGAGTAGAACACAGACAGCATTTCTAGAGTAGATAGCCTGTGCTAGAGTAGATAGTATATTCTAGAGTAAAACACACACACAACATATTCAAGAATAAAATCCAGCAAAAACATCATAGTAAGTAAAGGTTATATCCCTTGTCTTGATCGGTGTATCGTAAGTATGGTGTTAGTGACTATATTTTTCTATAACCACGGCACATTTTTGGGTGATGTGGTCGGTATCACGTCAGGCCGGTTTTACTTCAAATAATAATCTGTGCTATCCATTTTTAAAGGCTGAGTGAACCCGGAGCATTGTCGGTCCGAAATAAATGTGCCACTTCTGTGGGATCGAAATTAGCCCATTCTGATCAGGAAGTGAGCGCACTAACCACTCAACCATTGCATAGCTGTTTTAGTCATATTCTAGAATAACTCCCGGTCAAAAATTCAAATGTCGAACACTCATTCTCTCTCTCTCTCTCTTTCAGCGATCACAAATTAACTCTTTCTGCGCGGAAGCTTTTTGCCAATGCAACAGAAGAGACTTATCATGGTTTTGAGAATCAATCTACATATTTATATTTATTTAACATATCATATATACATTTTTAAATAATTGAATAAAGTATTAGATTTCACCAATACCAAGATGATACAAGACGTGTAAAAAGAATATGGTTTGATGACAGTTCACACCAATCAAACTGAGAGTGACGCACTGTGCGGCGAAACGTACGCTACCGAAATCTGCAAGACGCACAGTGCGGTGAAACGTACGGAAAGAGTTATTGGTCTTGAATGCGTTGTGCCACTAGTTTACGGCAGCGCGCGCATTTCTATCTATCTATTGTCCTTTCGAGCCGAAGACGGCACAGAGGGCAGAACCACAATCTCAAAAACAGAAACCTTGCGTGCCAAAATGACACATATTGCAGAGATCACTGCTCTAAAATATATGGCGCTGTTTCCATAACAATACTTTTTACAATGACAGCTTGTCAAGCCATCGATCAAACTCCTTAGTCGCCTCTTACGACATGCCTGGAAGGTCACAGTGTCACTATTCTTTGCCTCCCTCATAATGAGGCCCCGGTAACACACGGGAAGCGCATTTAGGCCTGGCATCTCAGTCTTCGTTACGGAGTAGTTTTACGTAATTTTTATATCTGGACAGCGACCATTTTTTGGTCCTATTTTTTTCCGATTTCCAACCGCCAAGAGTTCTTGAACGTGCGCGAGTGACACGGGTGGTCCTGTTATTTACCGTCACCCAGGAGGGAAAGACATCTTATCTTCGCCAGGAGAGACCAGAAAAATGGTAAATCCACGTAGAAAGCATCGGAGTGATGGCTCCTTCTAATACACATAAGCTTAACACGGATCCCGAATAGAAAATACATTCTCCTGTTTAGCTTAGTTACTGTCAGGTCAGGTAATTTTACCTGCTACTTTATGCTGTAGACAGTATAACCTGCGGCTGCCCTGATACCTTGTAGGTATACTCGGGAGAGTAAAAGACAAAGGGATGATATCATAAAGTAAAACAACCCACTGCCTTGTGGGTGAGACTATTTAGTCAAAGGCTAGTGGAGTCTACCGTAAACAAACCGACGGAAGGCAACAGAAAACCACCGTCGAAACTACTTTGTATAAACAAGGGTCGCCAGAACTATAGGAACAAGAAAAAAAGTTTCTAAATGTTATGTAGAACCAGGCTTAAAAAAAGATGTGAATCATGGACAACAGACTAGAAGATCACTGGAGGCTGTAAAAGTGTAGTTTTACAGAAGAGTGTTGAGAATACCATGGACAGCTAAGAAGAGTAATGAAAACGTTCTGAAAGAGGCCAAAGCAAAAAGAGAGCTAATTTCCGATATTAGGAAGAAACAGTCATCATATTTTGGCCATGTAATGAGAAGAGAACAGCTGGAATATATTGTAACAACTGGGAAAATCGAGGGACAAAGAGATATAGGGAAGTAAAGAGAAAAGATAACAGACAGCTTAAGAGAATGGCTTGGCAGAAGGTCAACAACAGAAATGATAAATAACTGTCGAGATCGAATGTTGTGGGGAGACATGATCACCTACGCCAGCAGACCCAGTACTTGATGATGATGATGATGTTAGTTTAGCCAGCAGACCATCCTTATTGGACAACAGAAAACCCCACAGTGGTGGATCGCAACATTATCTCGTTCCCCCAGTAAGACGCACATCCGACAGTCGCTGGCGGTAGCGCTGAAGCTGGCTTCAACTCTGATGCACGAACTCCGTATCACATTGACCCAGTATGACCCACACCCGACAGAAGCTGTCTTCAACTCTGATGCACGAACTCCGTATCACATTGACCCAGTATGACCCACACCCGACAGAAGCTGGCTTCAACTCTGATGCACGAACTCCGTATCACATTGACCCAGTATGACCCACACCCGACAGAAGCTGGCTTCAACTCTGATGCACGAACTCCGTATCACATTGACCCAGTATGACCCACACCCGACAGAAGCTGTCTTCAACTCTGATGCACGAACTCCGTATCACATTGACCCAGTATGACCCACACCCGACAGAAGCTGTCTTCAACTCTGATGCACGAACTCCGTATCACATTGACCCAGTATGACCCACACCCGACAGAAGCTGGCTTCAACTCTGATGCACGAACTCCGTATCACATTGACCCAGTATGACCCACACCCGACAGAAGCTGTCTTCAACTCTGATGCACGAACTCCGTATCACATTGACCCAGTATGACCCACACCCGACAGAAGCTGTCTTCAACTCTGATGCACGAACTCCGTATCACATTGACCCAGTATGACCCACACCCGACAGAAGCTGTCTTCAACTCTGATGCACGAACTCCGTATCACATTGACCCAGTATGACCCACACCCGACAGAAGCTGTCTTCAACTCTGATGCACGAACTCCGGTTCACCGTCGTTGACCTTGACCCCAAACTCCTTACGACATGCGAGGCAGGTGGCATTGGCCTAATTCCTTTCACCTTGACCGCAATCAAGGCTCCGACAGCCACAGGGGGAAAGAGAGAACACGTTCGAGTGGTTATACTGCGGTACTAGAGCAAGGACGGTTGTGGTTGAGCAACTGTTGCCTTGTCATGGTTTGGCTTTCGTGGCAAGGCGCTGTGTCACTGAGTACAGGTTCGATCCTGCTTCGCTCCATATATCGTTCTTTGTTTTTTTGTTGTTGTTGATTATTTGTCATTTTTTTCCGAGTGCTGAAAACATACCTCTTCCTCTGAATTAATTCATCATCAAGTGCCATGCCTGCTGGCGTGGGTGATCATGTCTCTCTACAACTTTCGATCTCGACAATTATTTATCATTTCTGTTGTTGACCTTCTGCCATTCTCTTAAGCTGTCTGTTATCTTTTCTCTTTGCTTACCTCTATCTCTTCGTCCCTCAATTTTCTCACTTATTACAATATATTCCAGCTGTTCCCTTCTCATTACATGATCAAAAATTTATGATTGTTTCTTCCTAATATTGGAAATTAGCTCTCTTTTTGCTTTAGCCTCTTTCAGAACGTTTTCATTACTCTTCTTAGCTGTCCATGGTATTCTCAATATTTTTCTGTAAAACCACTTTTCCACAGACTCCAGTGATTTTCTTCTCTGCTGTCCTATTGTCCATGATTCACATCCATATGTTAAGACTGGTTCTACATAACATTTAGGAACTCTTTTTCCTGTTTATATTATCAAAAATGAATTGCACAGTATCTTCCTCATTTGTTGGAAAGCTTGTTGCCTTGTAGAATAAGAAGTAATATTTAAACAGGGAGCCGCGATAGCTCAGTGGTTAGTGAACTGGACTACAAAGGACAAGGGGTAGGGTTCGATCCCAACCGACGGCTTCCGGGTTCACCCAGAACCCTTAAATGGGTACCGGATTTTTTTCTGGGAAAGTAAAGCAGCACGGGCGTAATACCGACCACATTACCCCAAAAATCACGTGCTGAAGGTCTGTAAAATATAGGGTCACTAACACCATATTCCCTATACGCCACTTTGCGTGACGGGTCACTAACACCATATTTCCCTATACGCCACTTGACGTGACGGGGGTACTTTACTTTTCTTAATATCTAAACAGACGTGGGAAACGACATATTTATTATACAGGGGGCAGAGCCCAGCGCAATTTAAACCACTTTGATAAGAAAGAATACGACGAAATGGAAGAAGATGAAGTAAAGGTATAATGACGAGACAAGGATACAAATTAAAAACAAGAAGATGATGTTTATGATGATGGTAATAGGAAAAATTTAAAAAATAAGAAGAAGAAAGAGGAATAGAAGTAGAAGCAGAGGCTGATAAAGAAGAAGAAAGATTGGCAAAATGTAATGATTAACAACAAATATAAGAAGACGTGAAATTATTCACAAAAATCGTTCAGCCATTGAAACCACAGTTAAAATAACCACTTCCACACTTTGCACAAAAATACCACTTTCAGCAGCAACAAATAAGCCACTTCACCGTCATTTTTACAATCAAAATCCACCGAAATGCACAACGAGACCACATTACTAAACCTAAAATCAACAATTCACTAAAATAATGCGCACTGGTTGCAGTCCCAGAATTTAACATTTTGGCTGCTTTCCCATTTCTTTAAGTAAATTAAATTTGGCTCCTCGAACACTATTTCTTAACGATTCTATAAATGGATTTTTCTCTGTCAAACTTGACCTGTCCGGCCGATATATTTTGGAAAACTGGCTTGCTCTCTCACACGAACAGAGCTCTGTGCCTGGTAATAGATTTGGCCGATTTATTGACGAGAAGGCGGGGCAATAGAGCTGAGCAAATTGAATACAGAATTCTAAGTTCATCATAGATTTATTTTATGCTTTAGAGACATGAAATTGTTGATTCTGATGTTGCGAATTAGCAATTAATGTATAAATGTGTTAACTAGATTAAATGTATACTATTGATATCTTAGCTGAAAGTTGTCAGCGACTCACAGCTGATGGCTGGCGCCAAGATCGGTGTACAAGATCCATCCAGACCCTGTTCCACCTGTCCGTGGTGCCTCTAGTAACAGACTAACCTGTCTAGTCTGGCCATGCGAGTGGGGATCAAAGAGGGAAGGCAAACCCGTTACTCAAAATGTCATGCTGAAGTCGGATGTTTTGCGCTGAAAGGCGCAAATATCACAGTTATACTGCAAACAACAACACAACGTTAGACACGCCCACTTAACGCCCTTTTAAGGGCGGATGACGAAGAGGTATACACCTTTAGTTATCGGGCGAACGCAAGCAAGCATATATTTTACTATTCTATTTGTGTTCTATCGATTTGCCTATATAGAAGGTAGTCTTATTTATATTTTTGTTGCTATTTTTCAATCTGTGTAGAAACATTAGCTATCTCTGCTGGTATTGCATATAGATCGATCTAGCATAGTCAACATTCTCTATTGATGTTATCTACCAATCTATTTAGGATAGCCTATTGATGCTATCTATCAATCTATCTAGGATAGCCTATTGATGCTATCTATCAATCTATCTAGGATAGCCTATTGATGTTATCTATCAATCTATCTAGGATAGCCTATTGATGTTATCTATCAATCTATCTAGGATAGTCTATTGACGTTATCTATCAATCTATATAGGATAGCCTATTGACGTTATCTATCAATCTATCTAGGATAGTCTATTGACGTTATCTATCAATCTATCTAGGATAGTCTATTGACGTTATCTATCAATCTATCTAGGATAGTCTAATGACGTTATCTATCAATCTATATAGGATAGCCTATTGATGTTATCTATAAATCTATCTAGGATAGCCTATTGATGCTATCTATCAATCTATTTAGGATAACCTATTGATGCTATCTATCAATCTATCTAGGATAGCCTATTGATGTTATCTATCAATCTATCTAGGATAGTCTATTGATGCTATCTATAAATATATCTGCGATAGTCTATTGATATTATCTATCAATCTATCTAGGATAGTCAACATAGTCTATTGATATTATCCATCAATCTATCTAGGATAGCCTATTGATGTTATCTATCAATCTATCTAGGATAGCCTATTGATGTTATCTATCAATCTAGCTAGGATAGTCTATTGATGCTATCTATAAATATATCTGGGATAGTCTATTGATGCTATCTATCAATCTATCTGGGATAGTCAACATAGTCTATTGATGCTATCTATCAATCTTTCTAGGATAGTCAACATAGTCTATTGATGTTATCTATCAATCTATCTAGGATAGTCTAATGATGCTATCTATAAATATATCTGGGATAGTCTATTGATGCTATCTATCAATCTATCTGGGATAGTCAACATAGTCTATTGATGCTATCTATCAATCTATCTAGTATAGTCTATTGATATTATCTATCAACTTTTCTAAGATAGTCTATTGATGCTATCTATCAATCTATCTAGCAAAGTCAACCTAGTCTATTGATGTTCTCTGTCAATCTACCTTAGTAAAGTCAACATTCTCTATAGATGCTATCTATCGATCTATCTAAGACAATCAGCATTTTCTATTGATGCTATCTATCAATCTATCTAGGTCAGTCAGCATTCTCTATTGATGTTATCTATCAATCTATCTAGGTCAGTCTGTATTCTCTATTGATACTATCTATCAATCTATCTAGGATAGCCTATTGATGTTATCTATCAATCTATCTAGGATAGCCTATTGATGTTATCTATCAATCTATCTAGGATAGCCTATTGATGTTATCTATCAATCTATCTAGGATAACCTATTGATGTTATCTATCAATCTATCTAGGATAGTCTATTGACGTTATCTATCAATCTATATAGGATAGCCTATTGATGTTATCTATCAATCTATCTAGGATAGCCTATTGATGTTATCTATAAATCTATCTAGGATAGCCTATTGATGCTATCTATCAATCTATTTAGGATAACCTATTGATGCTATCTATCAATCTATCTAGGATAGCCTATTGATGTTATCTATCAATCTATCTAGGATAGCCTATTGATGTTAACTATCAATCTATCTAGGGTAGCCTATTGATGTTATCTATCAATCTATCTAGGATAGTCTATTGATGCTATCTATAAATGTATCTGCGATAGTCTATTGATATTATCTATCAATCTACCTAGGATAGTCAACATAGTCTATTGATATTATCCATCAATCTATCTAGGATAGCCTATTGATGTTATCTATCAATCTATCTAGGATAGCCTATTGATGTTATCTATCAATCTATCTAGGATAGCCTATTGATGTTATCTATCAATCTAGCTAGGATAGTCTATTGATGCTATCTATAAATATATCTGGGATAGTCTATTGATGCTATCTATCAATCTATCTGGGATAGTCAACATAGTCTATTGATGCTATCTATCAATCTTTCTAGGATAGTCAACATAGTCTATTGATGTTATCTATCAATCTATCTAGGATAGTCTAATGATGCTATCTATAAATATATCTGGGATAGTCTATTGATGCTATTTATCAATCTATCTGGGATAGTCAACATAGTCTATTGATGCTATCTATCAATCTATCTAGTATAGTCTATTGATATTATCTATCAACTTTTCTAAGATAGTCTATTGATGCTATCTATCAATCTATCTAGGTCAGTCAGCATTCTCTATTGATGTTATCTATCAATCTATCTAGGTCAGTCTGCATTCTCTATTGATACTATCTATCAATCTATCTAGGATAGCCTATTGATGTTATCTATCAATCTATCTAGGATAGTCTATTGATGCTATCTATCAATCTATCTAGTATAGTCTATTGAGGCCATCTATCAATATATCTAGGATAGTCTATTGATATTATCTATCATTCTATCTAAGATAGTCTATTGATATTAACTATCAATCTATCTAAGATAGTCTATTGATATTATCTATCATTCTATATAAGATAGTCTATTGATATTATCTAGCTATCTATATAGGATAGTCAACATAGTGTATATGATATTATCCATCAATCTATCTGGGATAGTCAACATAGTCTATTGATATTATCTAGCAATCTATCTGGGATAGTCAACATAGTCTATTGATATTATCTAGCAATCTATCTAGGATAGTCAACATAGTCTATTAATATTATCTAGCAATCTATCTAGGATAGTCAACATAGTCTATTGATGATATCTATCAATCTATCTGGGATAGTCAACATAGTATATTGATGCTATCTATCAATCTATCTGGGATAGTCAACATAGTATATTGATGCTATCTATCAATCTATCTGGATAGTCAACATAGTCTATTGATATTATCTAGCAATCTATCTAGGATAGTCAACATAGTCTACTGATATTATCCATCAATCTATCTGGGATAGTCAACATAGTCTATTGATATTATCTATCAATCTATCTAGGATAGTCAACATAGTCTACTGATATTATCCATCAATCTATCTGGGATAGTCAACATAGTATATTGATGCTATCTATCAATCTATCTAGGATAGTCAACATAGTCTACTGATATTATCCATCAATCTATCTGGGATAGTCAACATAGTATATTGATGCTATCTATCAATCTATCTAGGATAGTCAACATAGTATATTGATGTTATCTATCAATCTATCTAGGATAGTCAACATAGTATATTTTGGTGCTGTCTGTCAATCTATCTAGGATAGTCAACATAGTATATTGATGCTATCTATTAATCTATCTAGGATAGTCAACATAGTCTACTGATATTATCCATCAATCTATCTGGGATAGTCAACATAGTCTATTGATATTATCTATCAATCTATCTAGGATAGTCAACATAGTCTACTGATATTATCCATCAATCTATCTGGGATAGTCAACATAGTATATTGATGCTATCTATCAATCTACCTAGGATAGTCAACATAGTATATTTTGGTGCTGTCTATCAATCTATCTAGCATAGTCAACATAGTATATTGATGCTATCTATTAATCTATCTAGGATAGTCAACATAGTATATTGATGCTATCTAATAATCTATCTAGGATAGTCAACATAGTATATTGATGCTATCCATCAATCTATCTGGGATAGTCAACATAGTCTATTGATATTATCTATCAATCTATCTAGGATAGTCAACATAGTATATTGATGCTATCTATCAATCTATCTGGGATAGTCAACATATTATATTGATGCTATCTATCAATCTATCTAGGATTGTCAACATAGTCTACTGATATTATCCATCAATCTATCTGGGATAGTCAACATAGTATATTGATGCTGTCTATCAATCTATCTAGGATAGTCAACATAGTCTACTGATATTATCCATCAATCTATCTGGGATAGTTAACATAGTATATTGATGCTATCTATCAATCTATCTAGTATAGTCTATTGATATTATCTATCAATCTATCTATTGATGCTATCTATCAATCTATTTAGTATAGACTATTGATATTATCTAACAACCTATCTAAGATGGTCTATTGATGCTATCTATCAACCTATCTGAGATAGTCTATTGATGCTATCTATCAATCTATCTAGCAAAGTCAACATAGTCTATTGATGTTCTCTGTCAATCTACCTTAGTAAAGTCAACATTCTCTATAGATGCCATCTATCGATCTATCTAAGACAATCAGAATTTTCTATTGATGCTATCTATCAATCTATCTAGGTCAGTCAACATTCTCTATTGATGTTATCTATCAATCTATCTAGGACAGTCAACATTCTCTATTGATGTTATCTATCAATATATCTAGGTCAGTCAGCATTCTCTATTGATGTGATCTATCAATCTATCTAGTAAAGTCAACATTCTCTATTGATGCGATCTATTTATCTATCTAGGACCATCAGCATTCTCTACTGATTATATCTATTCATCTATCTTTTACAGTCAATATTCTCTATTGATGTGATCTATCGATCTATCTAGTAAAGTTAACATTCTCTATTGGTGTGATCTATCGATCTATCTAGTAAAGACAACATTCTCTATTGATGCGATCTATCGATCTATTTTGTAAAGTCAACATTCTCTATTGATGTGATCTATCAATATATCTAGTAAAGTGAACATTCTCTATTGATGCGATCTATCTAGTACAGTCAACATTCTCTATTGATGTGATGTATTTTGTAAAGTCAACATTCTCTATTGATGTGATCTATCGATCTATCTAGTAAAGTCAACATTCTCTAATGGTGTGATCTATCATTATGATGTGATATATACTAACAAATTTAGAAAATTGGACGGAGAAGATAAAACCAGGTTTATTAAGATGTCGGACTGAAAGCGAAGATGTCATAGTTTGATGTAAACAGCGACACGGCGCTGCTACATCTCACATGCGTTATTTCAAACGTGGATAGTTTGTAGGAGTAATCATCTGATGAATTTATTATAATAAAAGAGTAAAGTACCCCCGTCACGCCGAGTGGCGTATAGTGAATATGGTGGTAGTGACCATAAAGTTTTAAGACCTTCGGCACATGATTTTTGGGGTAATGTGGTCGGTATTACGCCCGTGCCGCTTTACTTTCCCAGAAAAAAATCCGGTACCCATAAAAGGCTGGGTGAACCCGTGAAAAGTAATTGTAATGCCATGAAAAATATACTAACAACAAAACAAAAATCAGCAAGGCTGAAACTAATAATGGCAAAATGTTACATCTTCTCAATATTCCTGTATGGTGCAGAAACATGGACGTTAGACAAGAAAACAGAACAGATATTTGAAGCCTTTGAAATGTGGATTTATAGAAGATTAGGTAGAATTGGATGGAAACAAAAGATAACAAACGATGAAGTTTTAAAACAACTGAAAATAAAAAGAGAACTACTAAATACAATTAAGACAAGACAGATGTAATTTTTGGGGCATGTTAAAAGACACAACAGCCTACTAAAAGTAATATTGGAAGGAAAAATACAAGGTAAAAGAGGCAGAGGCAGACCAAGACTAACATGGACGAATAACATCATAAGATGGTCAAGTCAATCCATAACAGCCTGCACCATCAAAGCAAGAAACAGAGTAGAATGGCGATACATGGTAGCCAACTTTCGTTGCGGAGAAGGCACACGATCATGATGATGATGAACCCGTAGCTGTCGGTTGGGATCGAACCCTACCTCTTGTCCTTTGTGGCCCAGTTCACTAACCACTGAGCTATCGCGGCTCCTTAACTTATTATAATAGGTCAACTTATAGTTAATCGAAGGACACGGTATCGCTGCAAACAAATAAAAATCCATAATTGCACAACCGCCCCGTGCCAGTGGAATCATCCGAATTAAAACCTATCTCATTGAAGGATTGAAACAAAGAAATTCAGCTGCAGTCCCCATCATAGCAAACACAGCACACGCCAAAAGGTGTATCAGCATCGAAAGTAAACGCAGCTGAACTGTCCTTCGTCATACGATATCATTATTCATCGTGAATATAGAGACACCATCCGGATGAAAAAAACACAGCTCACGGTGCGCTCTGAGCACTGAACTCAGTATCTCCGGCAGCAATCCGGACTTGGAATATGAGGAAACTACAACAAAAAGACGCTTTTCAGAGAGTGAGTATCTCAACGGTTAATGTCGTCTATCCGTCATATTGACCGGAAGTCCAAGAGTGGACTTATCCGAGATGACTAAATCTCTTCATCATTCACATTATTATCCACTTATCTAATGCATTTACAAATGTGACTTCCATTACTCATCCACTTATCTAATGCATTTACACACGTGACTTCCATTACTCATCCACTTATCTAATGTATTTACATATGTGACTTCAATTACTCATCCACTTATCTAATACATTTACACATGTGACTTTCAATACTCATCCACTTATCCAATGCATTTACACATGTGACTTTCAAAACTCATCCACTCATCTAATGCATTTACACATGTGACTTCCAATAGTCATCCACTCATCTAATGCATTTACACATGTGACTTCCATTAGTCATCCACTCATCTAATGCATTTACACATGTGACTTCCATTACTCATCCACTCATCTAATGCATTTACACATGTGACTTCCAATACTCATCCACTCATCTAATGCATTTACAAATGTGACTTCCAATAGTCATCCACTTATCTAATGCATTTACACATGTGACTTCCAATACTCATCCACTCATCTAATGCATTTACACATGTGATTTCTATTACTCATCCACCTATCTAATGCATTTACACATGTGACTTCCAATACTCATCCACTCATCTAATGCATTTACACATGTGACTTCCATTACTCATCCACTTATCCAATGCATTTACACATGTGACTTTCAAAACTCATCCACTCATCTAATGCATTTACACATGTGACTTCCAATAGTCATCCACTTATCTAATGCATTTACACATGTGACTTCCATTACTCATCCACTCATCTAATGCATTTACACATGTGACTTCCATTACTCATCCACTCATCTAATGCATTTACACATGTGACTTCCAATACTCATCCACTCATCTAATGCATTTACACATGTGACTTCCAATAGTCATCCACTTATCTAATGCATTTACACATGTGACTTCCAATACTCATCCACTCATCTAATGCATTTACACATGTGATTTATATTACTCATCCACCTATCTAATGCATTTACACATGTGACTTCCAATACTCATCCACTCATCTAATGCATTTACACATGTGACTTCCATTACTTATCCACTTATCTAATGCATTTACACATGTGACTTCCATCACTCATCCACTCATCTAATGCATTTACACATGTGACTTCCATTACTCATCCACTCATCTAATGCATTTACACATGTGACTTCAAATACTCATCCACTCATCTAATGCATTTACACATGTGACTTCCAATAGTCATCCACTTA
Source organism: Megaustenia siamemsis (assembly GCA_032433765.1). Lineage (NCBI taxonomy): Eukaryota > Metazoa > Mollusca > Gastropoda > Stylommatophora > Ariophantidae > Megaustenia > Megaustenia siamemsis. The sequence continues at coordinate 17,057,565 of JAVIAB010000104.1, forward strand.
TCTAATGCATTTACACATGTGACTTCCAATACTCATCCACTCATCTAATGCATTTACACATGTGATTTCCATTACTTATCCACTTATCTAATGCATTTACACATGTGACTTCCAAAACTCATCCACTCATCTAATGCATTTACACATGTGACTTCCAATAGTCATCCACTTATCTAATGCATTTACACATGTGACTTCCATTACTCATCCACTCATCTAATGCATTTACACATGTGACTTCCATTACTCATCCACTCATCTAATGCATTTACACATGTGACTTCCAATACTCATCCACTCATCTAATGCATTTACACATGTGTCTTCCATTACTCATCCACTTATCTAATGCATTTACACATGTGACTTCCAATATTCATCCACTCATCTAATGCATTTACACATGTGATTTCTATTACTCATCCACCTATCTAATGCATTTACACATGTGACTTCCATTACTTATCCACTTTTTTAATGCATTTACACATGTGTCTTCCATTACTCATTAACTCATCTAATCCATTTACACATGTGACTTCCAATAGTCATCCACTTATCTAATACATTTACACATGTGACTTCCATTACTCATCCACTTATCTAATGCTTTTACACATGTGACTTCCAATACTCATACTCTCATCTAATGCATTTACACATGTGACTTCCATTACTTATCTACTTATCTAATGCATTTACATATGTGACTTCCATTACTCATCCACTTGTCTAATGCATTTACACATGTGTCTTCCATTACTCATCCACTTATCTAATGCATTTACACATGTGTCTTCCATTACTCATCCACTTATCTAATGCATTTACACATGTGACTTCTATTACTCATCCACCTATCTAATGCATTTACACATGTGACTTCCATTACTCATCAACTTATCTAATGCATTTACACATGTCACTTCCATTACTCATCCACTTATCTATTGCATTTACACATGTCACTTCCATTACTCATCCACTTATCTAATGCATTTACACATGTGTCTTCCATTACTCATCCACCTATCTAATGCATTTACACATGTGACTTCTATTACTCATCCACTCATGTAATTCATTTACACATGTAACTTCCATTATCCGTGCACTGACCTAATGCATTTACACACGTGACTTCTATTACTCATCCACTCATCTAATGCATTTACACATGTGATTTCCATTACGCATCCACTCATCTAATTCATTTACTCGTGTCTTCCATTACTCATTCACTCATCGAATGCATTTACAAATGTGACTTCCATTACTCATCCACTCATCTAATGCATTGACACATGTTACTTCCATTACTCATCCACTCATCTAATGCATTGACACATGTGACTTCCATTACTTATCCACTCATATAATGCATTTACACGTGTCTTCCATTACTCATCCACTCATCTAATGCATTGACTCATGCGACTTCCATTACTCATCCACTCATCTAATGCATTTACACACGTGACTTCCATTACTCATCCACTTATTTAATGCATTTACACATGTGACTTCCATTACTCAGTCACTTATCTAATGCATTTACACATGTGACTTCCATTACTCATCCACTTATCTAATGCATTTACACATGTGACTTCCATTACTCATCCACTTATCTAATGCATTTACACATGTGACTTCCATTACTCATCCACTCATCTAATGAATTTACACACGTGTCTTCCATAACTCATCCACTCATCTAATGCATTTACACATGTGACTTCCATAACTCATCCACTCATCTAATGCATTTACACGTGTCTTCCATTACTCATCCACTCATCTAATGCATTTACACGTGTCTTCCATTACTCATTCACTCATCTAATGCATTTACACAAGTTACGTCTATTACTCATCCGCTTATTTAATGCATTTACACAAGTGACGTCTGTTACTCATCCACTTATTTAATGCATTTACACAAGTGACGTCTATTACTCATCCATTCACCTAATGTATCCATCCAACCATCTATCACTCCTTCCACTCATCTCCTCCACTCCTCCACATCCCCCATCATTCCTTCTACTCATCTCCTCCACCTCTCCATATCTTACATCTCTCCTTCCACACATCTCCTCCACCCCTCCACATCTTCCATGACTCATCTCCTCCACCCTCCACATCTTCCATGACTCATCTCCTCCACCCCCCCCACATCTTCTATCACTCCTTCTACTCATCTCCTCTAACCCTCCACATCTTCCATGTCTCCTTCCACTCATCTCCTCTACCCCTCCACATCTTCCATCTCTCCTTCCACTCATCTCCTCCACCCCTCCACATCTTCCATTACTCCTTCCACCCATCTCCTCCACCCACCCCCACATATTCCATCTGTCCATCCACACATCTCCTCCACTCCTCCACATCTTCCATCACTCCTTCCACTCATCTCCTCCACTCATCTCCTCCACCCACCCCCACATATTCCATCTGTCCATCCACTCATCTCCTCCACCCCTCCACAACGGAGGCCTCGGTAGCCGAGTTGGGAAAACCACTCGAGTGGGCTACCGACGTTCGGACAACCCGTGTTCGATTCCCGCTGGGAGCAGTGTAAGTTGTACTCGTGGTTGGAAAAAAAAATACCCCCATGGTCGACCCAGCCGTTGGCAGAAATGGGTACCAGGGCACCCTGGCAAGGTGAGGAATGTCGCTTCGCATCTGAGTTTCGATGCTTGAGGCTACACTATACAGAAATATCCGAACATTTCTGGATAGGCGGCCGAGTACATATGGGTGTAAACTCGCGTGCTAAGACGCCGGTTCAAGTCTCGTAATTTACCTTACCTTTACCTCTCCACATCTTCCATCACTCCTTCCACTCATCTCCTCCACATCGTCCATCTCCCCATTCACTCATCTCCTCCACATCTTCCATCTCCCCATCCACTCATCTCCTCCACCCCTCCTGATCTTCCACCACTCCTTCCACTCATCTCCTCCACATCGTCCATCTCCCCATTCACTCATCTCTTTCACATCTTCCACCTCCCCATCCACTCATCTCCTCCACCCCTCCACATCTTCCATCTCCCCATCCACTCATCTCCTCCACATCTTCCATATCCCCATGCACTCATCTCCTCCACATCTTCAATCTCCCCATTCACTCATCTCCTCCACCCCTCCATATATTTCATCTCCCCATTCACTCATCTCCTCCACCCCTCCACATCGTCCATCTCCCCATGCACTCATCTCCTCCACCCCTCCACATCTTTCATCTCCCCATCCACTCATCTCCTCCACCCCTCTAGATCTTCCATCACTCCGTCCACTCATCCCCTCCATATCTTTCATCTCCCCATCCACTCATCTCCTCCACCCCTCTACATCTTCCATCTCTCTATCCCCTCATCTCCTCCAACCCTCCAGATCTTCCAACACTCCTTCCACTCATCTGCTCCACCCTCCACATCTTCTATCTCTCCACCCCTCATCTCCTCCACCCCTCCACATCGTCCATCACCCCATCAACTCATCTCCTCCACCCCTCCATATCTTCCATCACCCCATCCACTCATCTCCTCCACATCGTCCACAACCTCATCCACTCATCTCCTCCACATCTTCCATCTCCCCTTCCACTCATCTCCTCCATATCTTCCATCTCCCCATCCACTCATCTCCTCCACATCTTCCATCTCCCCATCCACTTATCTCCTCCACCTCTCCAGATCTTCCAGCACTCCTTCCACTCATCCCCTCCACATCTTCCATCTCCCCATCCACTCATCTCCTCCACCCACCCCTCCACATCTTCCATCTCCCCATCCACTCATCTCCTCCACCCCTCCACATCGTCCATCACCCCATCCACTCATCTCCTCCACCCCTCCACATCGTCCATCACTCCTTCCACTCATCTCCTCCACCCCTCCACATCTTCCATCTCCCCATCTACTCATCTCCTCCACCCCTCCACATCGTCCATCACTCCTTCCACTCATCTCTTCCACCCCTCCACATCGTCCATCGCCCCATCCACTCATCTCCTCCACCCCTCCACATCGTCCATCACTCCTTCCACTCATCTCCTCCACCCCTCCACATCTTCCATCTCCCCATCCACTCATCCTCTCCACCCACCCCTCCACATCTTCCATCTCCCCATCCACTCATCTCTTCCACCCCTCCACATCGTCCATCGCCCCATCCACTCATCTCCTCCACCCCTCCACATCGTCCATCACTCCTTCCACTCATCTCTTCCACCCCTCCAGATCGTCCATCACTCCTTCCACTCATCTCCTCCACCCCTCCACATCTTCCATCTCCCCATCCACTCATCTCCTCCACCCCTCCACATCGTCCATCACCCCATCCACTCATCTCCTCCACATCTTCCATCACTCCTTCCACTCATCCCCTCCACATCTTCCATCTCCCCATACACTCATCTCCTCCACCCTTCCACATCCTCCATCACCCCATCCACTCATCTCCTCCACCCCTCCAGATCTTCCATCACTCCTTCCACTCATCCCCTCCACATCTTCCATTTCCCCATCCACTCATCTCCTCCACCCCTCCACATCTTCCATCTCCCCATCCACTCATCTCCTCCACCCCTCCACATCGTCCATCTCCCCATCCACTCATCTCCTCCACCCCTCCACATCGTCCATCACCCCATCCACTCATCTCCTCCACCCCTCCAGATCTTCCATCACTCCTTCCACTCATCCCCTCCACATCTTCCATTTCCCCATCCACTCATCTCCTCCACCCCTCCACATCTTCCATCTCCCCATCCACTCATCTCCTCCACCCCTCCACATCGTCCATCACCCCATCTACTCATCGTTTCTGTTTACCCATCTTTCCATCTGATTGTAAGAGCTGTCTGTCTCCATACATCACTCCCCCACACGCAATTCCACCCTCTTCCAACTGTCCACCGCTCTGTTCAGGCCCACTCCTAGCTTGTACACGCCAACCACTCTGTAAGGCGCCCTCTAGCCACGATAATATACTCCAGGTTTCTAGTAATCAATAAGCCCTCTCTCTCTCTCTCTCTCTCTCGTTTCTCCTACCCTCGCCAGTGCTCGTTCCGTCTGCCTGTTCCCCTCACAATTTCTCCACGTATTTAGGAAGGTCTATATATGGAGATATATCTTTCTGTCTCTACTATATTTCTTTCTTTCTTTCTCTCTCTTCTCTCATCATCATATACCATGCCTGCTGGCGTTGGTGATCATGTCTCTCCACATTTTTCGACCTCGACAGTTATTTATCATTTCTGTTGTTGACCTTCTGCCAAACCATTCTTTCTTTCTTTCTTTCTTACTTTATTTCTTTCTTTCTTTCTTACTTTATTTCTTTCTTTCTTTCTCTCCCCTCATCATCATCAAGTACTGGGCCTGCTGGCGTAGGTGATCATGACTCCCCACAACTTTCGATATCGACAGTTATTTATCATTTCTGTTATTAACCTTCTGTCAAGCCATTCTCTTAAGCTGTCTGGTATCTTTTCTCTTTGCTTCATTCTATCTCTTCGTCCCTCAATTTCCCCAGTTGTTACAATATATTTCAGCTGTTCTCTTCTCATTACATGGCCAAAAAATGATTATCCTCACCACATACATGAGAGTATACATATTTTATGTGTGCACTTTCTTATTTTAATCTCTTAAAATCAATTTCTGTCTGTATGTCTGTCTGTCTCTCTTTCTCTCTCTCTTATGATTCCCCCTTCCGCCCAACAACCTTATCTCTCTACTCCCCGATCCTCTCTCGTATGTTCTCTCTCTCATACTCCCCCCGACCCATCTTCTCTCGCTCTCTCAACTCCTCGGTCCTCTCTCTTCTGTTCTTTATCTCTACTCCCAAATCCTCTCTCGCATGTTCTCTCTCTCTTACTCCCCCAACCCATCTTCTCTCTCTCAACTCCCCGATCCTCTCTTGTCTGTTCTCTCTACCCATAACACATCTTCTCTCTCTCTTTCTCCCCTCCCAACCCATCTTCTATCTCTCTCTCAACTCCCCAAACCTCTCTCGTCTGTTCTCTCTCTCTCAACTCCCCAAACCTCTCTCGTCTGTTCTCTCTCTCAACTCCCCAAACCTCTCTCGTCTGTTCTCTCTCTCAACTCCCCAAATCTCTCTCGTCTGTTCTCTCTCTCAACTCCCCAAACATCTCTCGTCTGTTCTCTCTCTCTCAACTCCCCAAACCTCTCTCGTCTGTTCTCCCTCTCTCAACTCCCCAAACCTCTCTCGTCTGTTCTCTCTCTCTCAACTCCCCAAACCTCTCTCGTCTGTTCTCTCTCTCAACTCCCCAAACATCTCTCGTCTGTTCTCTCTCTCTCTCAACTCCCCAAACATCTCTCGTCTGTTCTCTCTCTCTCAACTCCCCAAACCTTTCTCGTCTGTTCTCTCTCTCTCAACTCCCCAAACCTCTCTCGTCTGCTCCCTCTTTCTCTCAACTCCCCAAACCTCTCTCGTCTGTTCTCTCTCTCAATTCCCCAAACATCTCTCGTCTGTTCTCTCTCTTTCAACTCGACAAACCTCTCTCGTCTGTTCTCTCTCTCTCAACTCCCCAAACCTCTCTCGTCTGTTCTCTCTCTCTCTCTCAACTCCCCAAACCTCTCTCGTCTGTTCCCTCTTTCTCTCAACTACTCAAACCTCTCTCGTCTGTTCTCTCTCTCAACTACTCAAACCTCTCTCGCCTGTTCTCTCTCTCTCTCAACTCCCCAAACCTCTTTCGTCTGTTCTCTCTCTCTCAACTCCCCAAACCTCTCTCGTCTGCTCTCTCTCTCTCTCAACTCCCCAAACCTCTCTCGTCTGTTCTCTCTCTCTCTCAACTCCCCAAACCTCTCTTGTCTGTTCTCTCTCTCTCAACTCCCAAACCTCTCTTGTCTGTTCTCTCTCTCTCAACTCCCCAAACCTCTCTCGTCTGTTCTCTCTCTCAACTCCCCAAACCTCTCTCGTCTGCTCTCTCTCTCTCTCACCTCCCCAAACCTCTCTCGTCTGTTCTCTCTCTCAACTCCCCAAACCTCTCTCGTCTGTTCTCTCTCTCTCTCATCTCCCCAACCCTCTCTCGTCTGCTCTCTCTCTCACAACTCCCCAACCCTCCCCCTTCCCCACCATCGCTATACTTAATCCCGAGCAAGTTAAAAAATCACATACCATACAATTATATCACATCCGCCGAGCTTTTCTGTCGAGAGCGGGTTTCTCTCGTCGGCGGTACGATTCCATTTGGGACGTATAATGCGGTTTTATTCACCACATGGATTCGCTTCAATACGTGTTCTCGCTTATTCATTTATTTTGATTTATTTCATTTGTGCTTTGGGGTCCGAGGTACTAAGAATTTTCTGTTAGGAGTCATTGACTCGTATATAATACAGGAGTCGGAGAACTAAATGGGGAGGGGGATTGGAGAAATAGAGAAAGATTTAGAGAACTGTTGGAGGATTCAGAGGAATGGGGGAGACTAGAAATTTAGGGATGATATAGAGACGTATGGGAGGATCCAGAGAAACCCGGGTGGATCCAGAGAAGTATGGGAGGATCCAGATAAGTATGGGAGGATCCAGAGAAGGATGGATAATCCAGATAAGTATGGGAGGATCCAGAGAAGGATGGAGGATCCAGATAAGTATGGGAGGATCCAGAGTAGGATGGAGGATCCAGATAAGTATGGGAGGATCCAGAGAAGGTTGGAGGATCCAGATACGTATGGTAGGATCCAGAGAAGTATATGAGGATCCAGAGAAGTATGGGAGGATCCAGAGAAGTATGGGGGGGGGGGGGGTTTAATATAGAATGGGATGATGTAACAACGAATGGAAAGATGTAGAGTAGTATGGTAGGACCAAGTTAAGTATGTGATAATCTAGAGAGGCATGGGTGGATCTAGAGTAGTATGGGAGGATCTAGAGTAGTATGGGAGGATCTAGAGTAGTATGGGAGGATCTAGAGTAGTATGGGAGGATCTATAGTAGAAAAAAAGTAAAGTACCCCCGTCACGCTAAGTGGCGTATAGGGAAATATGGTGTTAGTGACCCTATATTTTACAGACCTTCAGCACATGATTTTTGGGGTAATGTGGTCGGTATTACGCCCGTGCTGCTTTACTTTCCCAGAAAAAAATCCGGTACCCATTTAAGGCTGGGTGAACCGGAAGCCGTCGGTTGGGATCGAACCCTACCCCTTGTCCGTGGTAGTCCAGTTCACTAACCACTGAGCTATCGCGGCTCCCTGATCTAGAGTAGTATGGCAGAATTAAAAGATTTATCGGGAGATCTGTAATGGTGTAGTCTTGTGTAAGACCGAGCCATTAAGTTTGTTGTTTCTTAATGTAATCTAGTATTGGTGTTACTCTCATCTTTTTCCATCGCTTCTTGTTTCTAATTGTTTCTTATCGCCACCCTCGGTACGTTTCTAAAGTATCACATCTCTGGAGTTACACTCTGTCCTTCGTGTGCTGCTGCATGTGTCCATGGCTGGCATCAATAACACAGTATGAGAAAAAAAGACTACACTTACTTCTGTTTAGTGCAATAGGACGAGATGGCTGTCTAATCATACAGATTCTAGACTGGTAGTTTTTTTTTTCTTCTGCAGAGTGAATTCAAAATGATTCTTTTTGGTTTGGATTTTCGTTTGTGGAGACAGCAGTGATAAGGTCGCATACACCTGATCATGGACTCAACGCGAATTTGGTGCTAGCACATGGAGAACTTTCGTGCTGCAGGCGACGACCGTTAGTTGAAGTGGAATTGTACCCGGCCCGTGTGTTTACTGTAGGATAGGAATGTGTGAGTTATACTCGACTGTAAGTATGCCACTAGCTGTACTGTGATTGAATCATTTTTGTCACCAAAATGGAGGCTTGACTTAATATTTTGGGGGCAAAGTTTCTTGTAACACTCACTGAAAAGAAAATCCGCACTTATTTGACGCCAATGCATAGAAATCATGTCACCTGCAACGACTGTTACAATGATACTGAAATGTTCATTATGAGCTACGCACCTTTTTTTCAAAGCGCAACACATTCAATAGAACGTATCAAAGATATGAATGAACTTTGTTAATTGCTGGAACAGGGGAGCAGCAGATGTTGGAGTGTCCCGTCTGCAATGACGTCAATCTGTTATAAAGTCTGAAGATTGCACTGTAAAGTACATTTTTCATGTTAACTTCACCTATTTATCTGTCACTTTTCCGATTATTTTGGGCGTATTACCGACCACATTACCCCAAAAATCATCGATTCCCAGAAGTTAGAAGAAGTGGCGTGTTTGTTAAAAATTATTTTTATTATCATCGACAAGGCTTCGGGGTTCACCTAGTATCTAAAAATGGGTACCAGATTTTCTTTTAGCTTTCACCGAGTCTTTTTTCTTCATTCCTTAAGAGAAAAAGGTAGAGTTCGATCCCAACCGACGGCTTCCGGGTTCACCCAGCCTTTAATGGGTACCAGATTTTTTTCGAGGAAAATAAAGCGACACGGGCGTAATACCGACCACATTACCCAAAAATCATGTGCCGAATGTCTGTAAAATGTATGGTCACTAACACCATATTCCCTGTACGCCACTTGGCGTGACGTGACGGGAGTTCTTTACCTTTACTACTTTTCCGATTATTTAATTTGTTTAATCTATAAAAGTTAACTAAGTCCCGAACACCTCGCTCCGACTGCACTGTACTAGCGGCCTTTATTCTCCAGTCCTGTAAATCCCCTCGGCAGATAATAGGAAAATACCGTAAAGATTATTTTTTTTTAAATACGAAATAATAAAGACGACATGTGTGGAAGTGTTTCAAGGGAGACAACAACGTGTCTTGCGTCCAAGTGTTTAAAATAAATATAAATAACATTGCACCAAGCAGCTAAACCACTAGAGACGAGACATAACTACAACGCTCCGGTAAAAACCTTCGTCAGGTATACTATAACAAATATAAATACAACAAATTGCAAAAAATAAAAAAACTACAAATTGGAAGTAATCACCACAGACCACACCGGTTTGCACGGGAGCCGCGATAGCTCAGTGGTTAGTGAACTGGACTACAAAGGACAAGAGGTAGGGTTCGATCCCAATCGATGGCTTCCAGGTTCACCCAGCCTTTAATGGGTACCAGATTTTTTTCTGGGAAAGTAAAGCGGCACGGGCGTAATACCGACCACATTACCCCAAAAATCATGTGCCGAAGGTCTGTAAAATATATGGTCACTAACACCATATTCCCTATACGCCACTTGGCGTGACGGGCGTACATTACTTTTTTTTAACACCGGTTTACACAGGTGATCATGTCATTCCACAATCTTCTATCTACAGTCCATCGTATCAGTTCTGTTGTTGACTGTTTTCCATGCCATGAGACCAAGCTATCTAGTAGTTTCTCTATTTCACCCGCTATCTCTCTTTTTCTGTATTTTGCCAGCTGTAACCAAGTATTCCAACTGTTCTCTTCTCATGATGTGCCAGAGAAATGAAGATTGTTTCTTTCTGATGTTTTTATGAGCTCCCTTTTTTGTGTTGGCCTCTTTGAGAATTTCCTCATTGGTATTTTTAGCTGTCCAGGGAACTTTCAACATTCTTCTGAGAAATCCCATCTCCGTGGCCCCTAATCATCTTTCCATTTGTTTGTCTACTGTCCATGATTCACTCCCATAAGTCAGAATTCGTTCTAAATAGCACAGATGAACTCATTTTCAAAAAGTAAGTATGGATCTCAAATCACAAAATGACTGAAGAGGAACAATAACCAGGACCTATGTAACTGTTGGTCACGTGATAAGCAACCAATTGGGCAAATAGAAACATAAACTATAAAACATGAAAAGGAAAAATGTAAACTAAAATTCCCCTTTGAGGTAAAATGAAAAAAAATGTAATGTACCTTCTGCACTCACCTTTAATCTCCAAGGTATTGTCGGCCAGGTACGAGACAAAGCATTCCATAGGAAGTGGGGTCAAGGATTTCTCCAGAAACACGTTCACGGAGTTGATATCCATTTGTCTCTCCTCCAGGACTGGAGCAACAGCCTCCCTGGCAGAACACAGACAAAAGATGTTCTAAATTACCACAAATTACCCGGTTAATTATACGCGAATTATCTGATAAATATACTGGACATGTTTAGTAAATATAACAACAAAATGTTAGATAGATATCCTAAAACAGTCAAAGTGCCGTTAGAACATCGGAGGGGTTGTCAGAATGGTTTCAGGTTACAACAGGTGTAAGACAAGGATGTGTCCTCTCACCACTCCTCTTCATCATATATACGGACAAAAATAAATCTTGAAACAACCAACAATAAGGAGAAACCAAATAAAAACATAGAGGTAGAAAATTTCTACATCAACGAGCTACTCTTCGCAGATGACCAATGCCTACCTAATATATAAGGACGAAAACCTGCTACAACAGCATTTAACATCTCTAGATAAATGCTGCACAAACTACAGTATGAAAATTAACACAGCAAAAACAGAGGCTATAAGAATAAGCATATTAAGACACCCATTAAACATTAAGATCAAAGATAAAGAAATAAAACAAGTAGAAGAATTCAAGTATTTGGGCACAATGTTCACAGAAGATGGAAAACTAGACAGAGAAATTGACATGAGAATACAAAAAGCAAATGCTGTCACATACCAGCTTTCACCATTGCTAAGGCATCCAAACATTTCTATGCCAGCTAAACAACAAATGATAAATAGCATTTTCATACCAACTTTGTGCTATGGAAGTCAAACATGGACCCTTTCTAAATCACAATTAAGAAAGATCAATACATGTGAGATGCGATGCTTGAGAAAAGTAGCAAACACAAGTGTTTTTAAGTGCCTAATGTGTTATAGAGTGTTCGTTGTGTTGTAGAGTGTCCAATGTGTTGTAGAGTGCCCAATGTGTTGTAGAGTGCTCATTGTGTTGTAGAGTGCCCAACATGTTGTAGAGTGCCCAATGTTTTGTAGAGTGCCCAATGTGTTGTAGAGTGCTCATTGTGTTGTATAGTGCCCAATATGTTGTAGAATGCCCAATGTGTTGTAGAGTGTCCAATGTGTTGTAGAGTGCCCAATGCGCTGTAGAATGCTCGTTGTGTTGTAGAGTGCCCAATATGTTGTAGAATGCCCAATGTGTTGTAGAGTGCCTGATGTGTTGTAGAGTGCTCGTTGTGTTGAAGAGTGCCTGATGTGCTGTAGAGTGCTCGTTGTGTTGTAGAGTGCCTGATGTGTTGTAGAGTGCTCGTTGTGTTGAAGAGTGCCTGATGTGTTGTAGAGTGCTCGTTGTGTTGTAGAGTGCCTGATGTGTTGTACAGTGCTCGTTGTGTTGAAGAGTGCCTGATGTGTTGTAGAGTGCTCGTTGTGTTGTAGAATGCCCAATGTGTTGTGGAGTGCTCGTTGTGATATACAGTGCCCAATGTGTTGTAGAGTGCGTGATGTGTTGTTGCGTGCCCTATTTGTTGTATTGTAGAGTGCCCACAGTACTCGTTGTGTTGTAGAGTACTCGTTTTTTTGTAGAGTACTCGTTGTGAGATAGAGTACTCGTTGTCTTGTAGAATACTCGTTGTGCTGTAGAGTATTCGTTATGTTGTAGAGTACTCGTTATGTTGTAGAGTACTCGTTGTGTTGTAGAGTACTCGTTGTGTTGTAGAGTACTCGTTATGTTGTAGATTACTCGTTATGTTGTAGAGTACTCGTTATGTTGTAGAATACTCGTTATGTTGTAGAGTACTCATTGTGTTGTAGAATACTCATTATGTTGTTGAGTACTCGTGTTGTAGAATACTCGTTGTGTTGTAGAGTACTCGTTATGTTGTAGAGTACTCGTTATGTTGTAGAGTACTCGTTGTGTTGTAGAGTACTCGTTATGTTGTAGAGTACTTGTTTTACCTGTTGGATAGCAATGGTGATATTTATCCTATAATTCTACAAACTTTCTTGCCACAGTTTTATTTTGCAACATCCAGAAATTGTTCTTTAAATAACTGCGGATTTTTATTTACTATCTGGGAGTTAATCTGCAAATATCATCGAATACTTTGTGTAAATATCCAGGAAAGATCTTGTAAATATCCAGCAAACACCAAGTCACTGTATGAAAAGCATCCAGTTAACATCCAGGAACTACATGATACATATCTAGTAAACATCCAGGAATTGTAGGATAAATATCCAGTAAGCATCCAGGAATTGTAGGATAAATATCCAGTAAGCATCCAGGAAATGTAGGATATTATCCAATAAGCATCCAGGAATTGTAGGATAAATATCCAGTAAGCATCCATGAAATGTAGGATATTATCCAATAAGCATCCAGGAATTGTAGGATAAATATCCAGTAAGCATCCAGGAATTGTAGGATAAATATCCAGTATGAAAAGGATAAATATAAATTGTAAGAGTAATAGTGAGGGTGATCAGGACCATGCATGAAGGTGACAAGTACTATTTATGAACGTGTTTAAGAACATGCATGAAGGTGACAAGGACCATGGATGAAGGTGATTACGAAAATGTATGAAGGTGACTAGTACTGTTTATGAAGGTGATTAAGAACATGTATGAAGTTGATTAGTACTATTTATCAAGGTAATTAAGAACATGTATGAAGGTGACAAGGACCATGGATAAAGGTGACTGTTACTATTTAATGAAGGTGATTAAGAAGATATATGAAGGTGACAAAGACCATGGATAAAGGTGACTATTACTATTTAATGAATGTGATTAAGAACATATATAAAGGTGACAAGGACCATGGACAAAGGTGACTATAACTATTTAATGAAGGTGATTAAGAACATATATGAAGGTGACAAGGACCATGGATGAAGGTGGCTATTACTATTTAATGAAGGTGATTAAGAACATATATAAAGGTGACAAGGACCATGGATAAAGGTGACTATTACTATTTAATGAATGTGATTAAGAACATATATGAAGGTGACAAGGACCATGGATGAAGGTGGCTATTACTATTTAATGAATTTGATTAAGAACATATATGAAGGTGACAAGGACCATGGATGAAGGTGACTATTACTATTTAATTGAGGTGATTAAGAACATATATGAAGGTGACAAGGACCATGGATGAAGTGGCTATTACTATTTAATGAATGTGATTAAGAACATATATGAAGGTGACAAGGACCATGGACAAAGGTGACTATTACTATTTAATGAATGTGATTAAGAACATATATGAAGGTGACAAGGACCATGGATGAAGGTGGCTATTACTATTTAATGAAGGTGATTAAGAACATATATAAAGGTGACAAGGACCATGGATAAAGGTGACTATTACTATTTAATGAATGTGATTAAGAACATATATGAAGGTGACAAGGACCATGGATGAAGGTGGCTATTACTATTTAATGAATTTGATTAAGAACATATATGAAGGTGACAAGGACCATGGATGAAGGTGACTATTACTATTTAATTGAGGTGATTAAGAACATATATGAAGGTGACAAGGACCATGGATGAAGGTGGCTATTACTATTTAATGAATGTGATTAAGAACATATATGAAGGTGACAAGGACCATGGACAAAGGTGACTATTACTATCTAATGAATGTGATTAAGAACATATATGAAGGTGACAAGGACCATGGATGAAGGTGGCTATTACTATTTAATGAAGGTGATTAAGAACATATATGAAGGTGACAAGGACCATGGATGAAGGTGGCTATTACTATTTAATGAAGGTGATTAAGAACATATATGAAGGTGACAAGGACCATGGACAAAGGTGACTATTACTATTTAATGAAGGTGATTAAGAACATATATGAAGGTGACAAGGACCATGGATAAAGGTGACTATTACTATTTAATGAATGTGATTAAGAACATACATGAAGGCGACAAGGACCATGGATAAAGGTGACTATTACTATTTAATGAATGTGATTAAGAACATATATGAAGGTGACAAGGGCCATGGATAAAGGTGACTATTACTATTTAATGAATGTGATTAAGAACATATATGAAGGTGACAAGGACCATGGATAAAGGTGACTATTACTATTTAATGAATGTGATTAAGAACATATATGAAGGTGACAGGGACCATGGATAAAGGTGACTATTACTATTTACTGAAGGTGATTAAGAAGATATATGAAGGCGACAAGGACCATGGATAAAGGTGACTATTACTATTTACTGAAGGTGATTAAGAAGATATATGAAGGTGACAAGGACCATGGATGAAGGTGGCAATGACGATGGATGAAGGTGACAACGACCATGGATGAAGGTGGCAATGACGTTGGATGAAGGTCTCAAGGACCAAGGATGAAGGTGGCAATGACGGTGGATGAAGGTGACAAGGACCATGGATGAAGGTGGCAATGACGATGGATGAAGGTGACAAGGACCAAGGATGAAGGTGGCAATGACGGTGGATGTAGGTGACAAGGACCATGGATGAAGGTGGCAATGACGATGGATGAAGGTGACTAAGACCATGCATGAAAGTAACGGAGCGAGTACATTGAAAGCTCACCAGAGTCTCTTGCTGGGAGTCGCTGCAACTGTCACTAAATCTTCCTCGCTGCTGGAGTTTGTGCTGAACCTGAGAGTGATGCTGCCATTTCTTTCCACTTTCTGAGGCTGAAAATCAGCAATCTTTCAAGTTAATGAAAAATGATGGACTGGCTGGTTTAGAGCTAACTTTATGTTGTAGTAACTTTGTGTTATAGGAGCTCTGTTTATAGTTACTCTATGTTATAGTAATTTTGTGTTATAGTAACTCGATGTTATAGTGACTCTATGTTATAGTGACTCGATGTTATAGTGACTCTATGTTATAGTAACTTTGTGTTATAGAAACTCTATTTATAGTGACTCTATGTTATAGTAACTCTTTGTTATAGTGACTCTATGTTATAGTAACTCTCTGTTATAGTGACTCTGTGTTATAGTAACTCTATGTTATAGTAACTTTGTGTTATAGTGACTCTGTGTTATAGTGACTCTATGTTATATTGACTTTGTGTTATAGTGACTCTGTGTTATATTGACTCTATGTTATAGTGACTTTGTGTTATAGTGACTCTATGTTATAGTGACTCTATATTATAGTGACTTTGTGTTATAGTGACTCTGTGTTATTGTAAATCTATGTTATAGTGTCTCTATGTTATAGTGAATCTATGTTATAGTGAATTTGTGTTATAGTAACTCTATGTTATAGCAACTTTGTGTTATAGTGACTCTATGTTATTGTAACGCTATGCTACAGTAACTCTATGCTATAGTAACTATATGCTATACTAACTCTATGTTATACTAACTCTATGCTATAGTAACTCTATGCTATAGTAACTCTATGCTATAGTACTCTATACTATAGTAACTCTATGCTATTGTACTCTATGCTATAGTAACTCTATGCTATAGGTACTTTATGCTTTAGTAACTCTAAGCTATAAAAACTCTATGCTATAGTAACTCTATGCTACAGTAACTGTTTGATATAAAAACTCTATGCTATAAAAAAACTATGCAATAGTAAATCTACGCTATAGTAATTCTATGCTATAGTGATTCTAAGCTATAGTAACTCTATGCTATAGTAACTCTATGCTATAGTAACTCTATGCTATAAAAACTCTATGCTATAAAAACTCTATGCTATGGTAACTCTATGCTATAAAAACTGTATGCTACAGTAACTCTATGTTATAAAAACACTATGCTATAGTAACTTTATGCTATAAAAACTATATGCTATAAAAACTCTATGCTACAGTAAATCTATGTTATAATAACTCTTTGCTATAGTAACTCTATGTTATAGTATATCTACGATATAGTAACTGTATGTTATAATAACTCTATGCTATAGTAACTCTATGCTATAGTAAGTCTATGCTACAGTAAATCTATGTTATAGCAACTCTATGCTACATTAAATCTATGATATAACAACTCAATGCTATGATAAATCTTTGCTATAGTAACTCTATGCTACAACAGCTGTATTCTATTGTAACTCTATGCTATAAAAACTCGATGCTATAGTAGCTTTATGCTATAGGAACTCTACGCTATATTAACTCTACGCTATAGTAACTCAACGCTATATTAACTCTACGCTATAGTAACTCTATGCTATAGTAACTCTACGCTATATTAACTCTACACAATAGTAACTCTACGCTATAGTAAATCTACGCTATATTAACTCTACGCTATAGTAACTCTAAGCTATAGTAACTCTATGCTATATTAACTCTACGCTATAGTAACTGTACGCTATAGTAACTCTATGCTATAGTAACTCTATGTTATAGGAACTCTACGCTATATTAACTCTACGCTATAGTAACTCTATGCTATAGTAACTCTATGCTATAGTAACTCTGTGCTATATTAACTATAGTACCTCTATGCTATAGTAACTCTATGCTATATTAGCTCTATGCTATAGTAACTCTATGCTATAGTACCTCTATGCTATAGTAACTCTATGCTATAGTAACTCTATGCTATAGTAACTCTATGCTATAGCAGCTCTATGCTATAGTAACTTTATGCTATAGTACCTCTATGCTATAGTTACTTTATGCTATAGTACCTCTATGCTATAGTAACTCTATGATTTTGTAACTCTATGCTATAGTACCTCTATGCTATAGTAACTCTATGCTATAGTAACTCTACGCTATAGTAACTCTATGCTATAGTACCACTACGCTGTAGTAACTCTACGCTATAGTAACTCTATGCTATAGTACCTCTACGCTATAGTAACTCTACGCTATAGTAACTCTACGCTATAGTAACTCTATGCTATAGTGCCTCTACGCTATAGTAACTCTACGCTATAGTACCTCTACGATATAGTAACTCTACGCTATAGTACCTCTACGCTATAGTAACTCTATGCTATAGTAACTCTACGCTATAGTAACTCTATGCTATAGTACCTCTATGCTATAGTAACTCTACGCTATAGTACCTCAATGCTATAGTAACTCTACGCTATAGTACCTCTACGCTATAGTAACTCTATGCTATAGTACCTCTACGCTATAGTAACTCTACGCTATAGTACCTCTACGCTATAGTAACTCTATGCTATAGTAACTCTACGCTATAGTAACTCTATGCTATAGTACCTCTATGCTATAGTAACTCTAGTCTATAGTACCTCTACGCTATAGTAACTCTACGCTATAGTACCTCTACGCTATAGTAACTCTATGCTATAGTAACTCTACGCTATAGTAACTCTATGCTATAGTAACTCTATGCTATAGTACCTCTATGCTATAGTAACTCTATGCTATAGTAACTCTATGCTATAGTAACTCTATGCTATAGTAACGCCTCACGATTTTCTCTACTTTACCTTAACTTTACTTATTGCTATAGATTTAGTCTAATTTCATCTAGCAATTTCCTCTAGTTTCCCACTAGTTACTAACCATTTTCTCTATTTTCCCTTAGCCTTTCCTATAATTAACCACTAGCCCCCTTAACCTTTTCTCTAATTTCCTCTAACCTTTCATCTAATTTCATATAACCTTCCCTGTTATATCCCTTAACCTTTTCTCTAATTTCCTCTAACCTTTCATCTAATTTCATATAACCTTCCCTGTTATATCCCTTAACCTTTTCTCTAATTTCCTATATCCTATCGTCTAATTCTATGTAGTATCCCTTAAACTTTTCTCTAATTTCTCTTAACATTTCCTTAAATTTCACTTAACATTTCCTGTAGTTTCCATTAAAATTTTCTCTAATTTCCTTTAACCTTTCCCATAATTTCCTCTAACCTTTCCTCTAATTTCTAATAACCTTTCATCTACTTTCCCTTAACCATTCCTCTAACTGCCCTTAACCTTTCCTCTAATATTTCTGAACCTTTCCTGTAATTTCCTCTTGCCTTTACTCTAATTTCCCTAACATATTTCTAATTGTATATCAAACAATTAACGAACTTTCCTCACCTTCTTTCGACTCATGGAGCTACCTAATCCCGGAGACACCCTAATGGTGTCTGCATCACTTGAGCAATGTTCCCTCCTAGGGTCAGTTTGAGTACCCTCAGATTCAACAAGGTTCCCGACGCTTGAGCTTCGTTGGACGACGCTGAAAGAGAGACGATAAATGAATAAATTGTAATCACAAGATAAAAAAATAGAAGTTCAAGAAGTGAATGCACACAAAAATAGTCATCAACATATGAAATGTGTTATTTCATTGTTCAGGTAAGAAAGATATCATAGGCAGGCAGGCAGGCAGGCAGGCAGGCAGGCAGGCAGGCAGGCAGGCAGGCAGGCAGGCAGGCAGGCAGGCAGGCAGGCAGGCAGACAGACAGACAGACAGACAGACAGACAGACAGACAGACAGACAGACAGATAGATAGACAGATAGATACATAGATTTATTATCTTCTTCTTCTCCGTCTTCACCTTCTTCATCTTTATCTTGTTTCTATTTCTTCATCCTATGTTTCTCGACCTGACCATCCTAGTTCTTCTTCTCCATATTCTCCACCTCCACCTCTTCCTCCTCCTTCTTATTCGTCTTTTTCTTCTCCATATTCTCCTCCCCCTCCTCCACCACCTCCTCCACCTTCTTCTTCTTATTCCTCTTTTTTCTTCTCCATGTCCTCCACCTTCTACTTCTTATTCTTCTTTTTTCTTCTCCATGTCCTCCACCCCCTCCTTCTTCTTCTTTTTTCTTCTCCATATTCTCCTCCTCCTCCTCCTCCTCCTCCTCTTCCTCTTCTTCTTCTTCTCCACCTCCTCCTCCTCTTCTACTTTTTCTTCCTTTGTTATTCTATTATTTCAATTAACTTTCCTTGTCTCCTTCCTCTTATTCCCCTCTTTCTTCTTATTCCTCTTATTCCCCTCTTCCTACTTATTCCCCTCTTCCTACTTATTCCTCTTATTCCCCTCTTCCTACTTATTCCTCTTATTCCCCTCTTCCTACTTATTCCTCTTATTCCCCTCTCCCTACTTATTCCTCTTATTCCCCCCTTCCTACTTATTCCCCTCTTCCTACTTATTCCCCTCTTCCTACTTATTCCTCTTATTCCCCTCTTCCTACTTATTCCTCTTATTCCCCTCTTCCTACTTATTCCTCTTATTCCCCTCTTCCTACTTATTCCTCTTATTCCCCTCTTCCTACTTATTCCTCTTATTCCCCTCTTCCTACTTATTCCTCTTATTCCCCTCTTCCTACTTATTCCTCTTATTCCCCTCTTCCTACTTATTCCTCTTCTCCAAGCCTATTCTGAATGACAAAAAAAAACAGCCTGAGAGATATGAACGTAAATTAAGAAGAGAGAAAAAAGACAGGAATATTTCCCGCTATAGAATATATAAAGAAACAAGTGGGGACTTGTTGGTCTCGAGGCAAGACGCCGACCTCGAGACAGAGAGGCTGGGGGTTCAAATCCTGGCTAAACCGGCTCATTATCATCAAGTACCGTACCTGCTGACGTAGGTGATCATGTCTCTCCACAACTTTCGATCTCGACAGTTATTTATCATTTCTGTTGTTGACCTTCTGCCAAGCCATTCTCTTAAACTGTCTGGTATCTTTTCTCTTTGCTTCCCTCTATCTCTTCGCCCCTCAATTTTTCCCAGTTGTCAAAATATATTCCAGCTGTTCTCTTCTCATTACATGGCCAAAAAACAATGATTGTTTCTTCCGAATATTTCTAATTTCAGCACGTAAACGCTGCTAGAAATACTGGGACGGGCGGTGACGAGGATAAGGGGATGTCACGACTGCAATGAAGCCGTTTCCAATAGGGAACGTAACACTGAAGGACAGAGCCCAGGCAAGAGAAACACTTGTAAGGCAGGCAAAGACTAACGTGAACTGACAGCGTCGAGACTGTGGGAGTAATTAAAATGGAGAAACGGGGCAAGACAGAGAGGAAAATGGAGCTTAATTGTGGCTGACGTGGTAGCAGACATTTCGGGAGGAAGTGACGCAGAATTAAGTTCTAGTCAATTATTTATTGAGCACAGTCGCCATGTGGGAGACGCGATAGCTCAGTGGTTAGTGAACTGGACTACAAAGGATAAGAGGTAGGGTTTGATCCCAACCGACGGCTTCCGGGTTCACCCAGCCTTTAATGGGTACCGGATTTTTGTATGGGAAAGTGAAGCGGCACGGGCGTAATATCGACCACATTACCCCAAAAATCATGTGCTGAAGATCTGTAAAATTTATGGTTACTAACACCATATTCCCTATACGCTACTTGGCGTGACGGGGGCTCTTTACTTTTACTTTTTTTTTACTGTCTGAAAAGTGGATGTGCCATTTTTTATTTTTGTTCTCCATGTACTACGATCTCCAGCCAGATTTTCCCAGATTCTTTCACTGATAGAGAATTCCCTCAAGGAAGTCATGTAAGCATCCTTATATCTCAGCACTGGTCTGTCCTTTGATCTCTTTCACTGATAGAGAATTCCCTCAAGGAAGTCATGTAAGCATCCTTATATCTCAGCACTGGTCTGCACTTTGGTCTCTTTCCGTCCTTAATTCTTCATACAATATTTGTTTGGGAATACTATTGTTTGCCATTCTTCTTACATGGTCCAGCCACCTTAGTCTAGGACTCCAAAGTGTCCCAATAATGGATGGGAGTTTGGCTCGTTGTAAGACATTAGAGTTGGTTACTTTGTCCTGCCATGATGGATGGGAGTTTGGCTCGTTGTAAGACATTAGAGTTGGTTACTTTGTCCTGCCATGATGGATGGGAGTTTGGCTCGTTGTAAGACATTAGAGTTGGTTACTTTGTCCTGCCATGATGGATGGGAGTTTGGCTCGTTGTAAGACATTAGAGTTGGTTACTTTGTCCTGCCATGATGGATGGGAGTTTGGCTCGTTGTAAGACATTAGAGTTGGTTACTTTGTCCTGCCATGATGGATGGGAGTTTGGCTCGTTGTAAGACATTAGAGTTGGTTACTTTGTCCTGCCATGATGGATGGGAGTTTGGCTCGTTGTAAGACATTAGAGTTGGTTACTTTGTTCTGACATGATGGATGGGAGTTTGGCTCGTTGTAAGACATTAGAGTTGGTTACTTTGTCCTGCCATGATGGATGGGAGTTTGGCTCGTTGTAAGACATTAGAATTGGTTACTTTGTCCTGACATGATGGATGGGAGTTTGGCTCGTTGTAAGACATTAGAATTGGTTACTTTGTCCTGACATGATGGATGGGAGTTTGGCTCGTTGTAAGACATTAGAATTGGTTACTTTGTCCTGTCATTTGATGTTCATAATCTTTCGAAGGCAACGTACATAAAAGCTGTGTAATCTTTTCTCCTGCCCTGCATAGGTAGTCCAAGTTTCTGATCCGTATAGAAGGGTACTAAGCACACAACTTTGGTAAATTTGAATCTTAGTCCTGAGTATTTGTTTGGTGTTGGCTAATGTTCTATCTCTAAGTTCACCAAATGTGGAAGCTGCCTTTCCGATTCGGGAATTTATTTCTTCTTCAAGTGAGACATTGGTTGTGACCATAAGACAGAGATAGGTGAATATCTCACTGGTTCAAGGGGTGCGTTATTTAACGACATAGCTACGGGACTGGCTACATCATCTTGAAGCATCACAGACTCTGGCTACTTATTGACAGGTACAATAAATCACAAGTTAACTAAAATACCAGTGACAAACAGCTGTGGATTTTATTCATCATTTAAGTTCGGAATGCTCATCTATACCTGTATATATCTACGTGTGTGTGTGTGTACGTGTGTGTGTATGTGTACGTGTGTGTGTATGTGGGTGTATGTGTACGTGTGTAAGTACATGTGTGTACGTGTGTGTATGTGTACGTGTATGTACGTGTGTGTATGTGTATATGTGTGTATGTGTACGTGTGTGTATATGGGTGTATGTGTACATGTATGTGTACGTGTGTGTATGTGTACGTGTATGTACGTGTGTGTGTATATGTGTACGTGTGTGTGTGTGTGTGTGGATGAAAGTAAAAATGAACTAAACGAATACATACGTCAGATCACTATTTATAGAATCCTGCCTCAACAAAGTGCGTAAGCCTAATCTATCCGGATTCTGAAGAAACAATATAAAAAAAGGGATTCTGAATGATTAAAAAGAAAGATAATGTGAAGCAAAACAACGCGCAACATAGCTTCTACAAGACATGTATATGAAGTGTCATTTAGAGACTTAGGTAGCTTAACTAATAGACAGTGGCGTCGAAATTAATTAAGTACCTTCTAGTTAGGGTAAACTGATAAAAGGTGTAGACAGGTAGAACTGGGAGTTAAGGAGTAGACAGGTAGAACTGGGAGTTAAGGGTAGACAGGTAGAACTGGAGTTAATGAGTAGACAGGTAGAACTGGGAGTTAAGGGTAGACAGGTAGAACTGGGAGTTAATGAGTAGACAGGTAGAACTGGGAGTTAATGAGCAGACAGGTAGGATTGGGAGTCAAGGAGTAGACAGGTAGAACTGGGAGTTATGGAGTAGACAGGTAGAACTGGGAGTTAATGAGTAGCCAGGTAGAACTGGGAGTTAATGAGTAGACAGGTAGAACTGGTAGTTAGGGGTAGACAGGTAGAACTGGTAGTTAAGGGGTAGACAGGTACAACTGGGAGTTAAGGGGTAGACAGGTAGAACTAGGAGTTAAGGGGTAGACAGGTAGAACTGGGAGTTAAGGGGTAGACAGGTAGAACTGGGAGTTAAGGAGTAGACAGGTAGAACTGGGAGTTAAGAGGTAGACAGGTAGAACTGGGAGTTAAGAGGGGTAGACAGGTACAACTGGGAGTTAAGGGGTAGACAGGTAGAACTGGGATTTAAGGGGTAGACAGGTAGAACTGGGAGTTAAGTGGTAGACAGGTAGAACTGGGAGTTAAGGGGTAGACAGGTAGAACTGGGAGTTAAGGAGTAGACAGGTAGAACTGGGAGTTAAGAGGTAGACAGGTAGAACTGGGAGTTAAGAGGGGTAGACAGGTAGAACTGGGAGTTAAGGGGTAGATAGGTAGAACTGGGAGTTAATAAGTAGACAGGTAAAACTGGGAGTTAAGGATTAGACAGGTAGAACTGGGAGTTAATGAGAAGACAGGTAGAACTGGGAGTTAAGGAGTAGACAGGTAGAACTGGGAGTTAAGGGGTAGACAGGTAGAACTGGGAGTTAAGGGGTAGACAGGTAGAACTGGGAGTTAATAAGTAGACAGGTAAAACTGGGAGTTAAGGATTAGACAGGTAGAACTGGGAGTTAATGAGTAGACAGGTAGAACTGGGAGTTAAGGAGTAGACAGGTAGAACTGGGAGTTAAGGGGTAGACAGGTAGAACTGGGAGTCAAAAAGTAGACAGGTAGAACTCGGAGTCAAGAAGTAGACAGGTATAACTGGGAGTCAAGAAGCAGACAGGTCGAACGGGAAGTCAAGGAGCAGACAGATAGGACTGGGATTCAAGGACTCGTGGCGTGATAGAATACAGGCCCTGTGCAAAGTCTGACACTTGACAACAAAGATCGTCGGACGTGGGGAATCTATCATTTCTGCCTTGTGTGCAGGTTTTGGGACAATAGAAAAATAAGAAATAAATACAGAAAGGAAGGACGAATGAAAGGAAGGATGGAAGAAAGAAAGAAAGAAAGAAAGAAAGAAAGAAAGAAAGAAAGAAAGAAATAAAGGAAGGGTGGAAGAAGGAAAGAAAGGAAGGAGGGAAGGAAGGAATGAAGGAATGCGGGAATGAAGGAAGGAAGGAAGGATGGAAGGAAGGAAGGAAGACAGAAACGAAGGAAGACAGAAAGGAAGGAAGACAGAAAGGAAGGAAGACAGAAAGGCAGACAAACATAGGATAGGATAGGATTGGATAGAATAGGATAGGACAGGATAGGCAAACAGACAAACATGCACTCAGGCAAACAGACATGGTTGGATGGACGTACGAACGGACAGACGGACGGATAAATAAAACTGGACAGCTATTCCAAAGAAAAACATAAATTAGACAGCGAAGTAGAACTATACTATATACATATAAATATAACAGTTATGTCTAATTCAGAATCAGGCCAACCCTAATTTTAAAAACACTCACGCGCTCTACCCTTATCATATCATTCTTGGTCTTTTTCCCTTTGAGGGAAGGCTTTCTCTGAGTTGAATTTAATCTGAAATTGGAAAAAAAAACTAAGAATTGAAATTATGTGGATTGTAGATTTATATATACAACATGGCACATTAATTCTATCTATCTACTGTCCTTTCGAGCCGAAGACGGCACATAGGGCCGAACCACAATCTCAAAAAACAGAAACTGTGCGTGCCAAAATGGCACATATTGCAGAGATCACTGCTTCTAAAATCTATGGCTCTGTTTCCATAACAATACTTTTTTACAATGACAGCTTGTCAAGCCATCGATCAATCTCCTTAGTCGCCTCTTACTACATGCCTGGAAGGTCACAGTGTCACTATTCTTTCTATCTATCTATCTATTGACCTTTCGAGCCGTAACCGGCCCATAGGGCGTAGACCAAGATACACCTTCTCCTATATGAATTTTTTGTTCTAGCAGTTTTCTTTTAAAGATATTTTATCAAATCTCGCCATCTGTCTCTGTTCTGTGCAAGCAGTTCTATCTCATTGAGGGAGCCGATTCCTGCTGCTCTTGCCTCTCTCATCAATGTTCTTCTCAGTGTCTCCCTGGGTCGTCCTCTTTTTCTCTTACCTGTTGTTTCCCAT
This sequence comes from Megaustenia siamemsis, assembly GCA_032433765.1. Classification (NCBI taxonomy): domain Eukaryota; kingdom Metazoa; phylum Mollusca; class Gastropoda; order Stylommatophora; family Ariophantidae; genus Megaustenia; species Megaustenia siamemsis. The sequence continues at coordinate 17,083,299 of JAVIAB010000104.1, forward strand.
ATGAGGGCTTGCTTTGCTATTCGGTTATTATCTCTTCTCATCATATGTCCAACATATGACCATCGTCTTTTCTTTATTACTGAAGATATTAGTGGTTGATTGGCGATTTCTCTAATTTCCTCGTTTGTTTTGAATTCGTTCCATTCTATACCAAGTATTTTCCTTAGACATTTATTTTCGAATGCGTTCAACTTTGTCCATGATGTTTTGATGCGTTCACTATTCTTTACTTCCCTCATAATGAGGCCCGGTAACACACGGGAACTCATTAATTACAAAACATTAATTACTATATCAT